>JARHVA010000742.1:2237500-2302500 GCA_037957365.1 Torreya grandis | reverse complement strand
AAAGTACATATCAAGCCAATCCAAAATAATAGATTGTACACATGCAAGTTTACTTTCTCAATCACTTTGAGTTATTACTCATTACCAAAGTCACCTTGATCTCTACCAAGTAATGTTTAAAACTCATTTTACATACACATAAGTTCATGTTACTCATGGTTCACTTTGACACACCTACACATAAGACAAATACATATAGATAAGTGTGCACCACATGATCAATGTCACAGCGTCAACAACTTAACAAGTTAATGAAATAACATGAAGTATTCATATAACCTAAAGGATTTATATATGCAACAAATTAATATATGTTTTATAGCTTATCTAACTTAGTAAATCCAAGATTGGATAAGGTAATAAACTAGCATCCATTATATTAAATGTTTATATCATGAACATGACCAAATTAGATGCATTAAACCTAACCAAGAGATATCTTACCACACAACACCAAAGGAGAGGGTTCAACATCCTATAGGAAAATGACACTATGCAATAACCCTACCTAGGTCTAAGTACATAAAATAAAACTAATTTAGTTCTCACCAAACCTTGTGGCATAAAGGGGGATCGTTAAACATAAATAAATAATCAAGGGATCATAATAGGAAAATAGAGGTTTAGATCACCTGAAATGAAAGATGGAAAGCAAATAAAACCTATATATATAATAAGTTTAAGCATATATTTAATCTAAGTAATGAGTTATACATTCATAACACATATTAGTTATATAATATCTATCTATCCAATGAAATATCAAGAGTTAGGAATACTTACTTTGAGCAAACCTATCAAATATCAATCTCTCTCTTGGCCAATGGTGCTTTAAAAAAGGATGTTGTGGATTTGTAAAGATCACACTATTAAAATCATATATATGCTAAAATACTCCTATTGTGCATCCAAAACTTCCCATAATACAATTAATCTTCTCTCCAAAGCAAACCCTAAGCAATGGCTCCTTCAAATGGAAATTTAATAGAATTATGAATTATAATGATGTGAAAATGAATGTTCCTTCGTATTTGATTGAAATGGTCCTTGTATTTATAAAAAAGGGTAAGCCTTAACACTTATATAATTTTATCCACTGAAATTGACTAGTTCAATCCCATTAGTTGTAAAAAGTTACCATTAGGTGTTGAACTAAGTCTGCCAAGTCAACTTGGTTCTATAACATGTGCTTAATCCTTTCTAACAAGATTGGTCTAACTGACGTAGTATAAAAATATGGTATTTTCTTAGTTAGATGATATTCTAAAGGAGAAATGCTTATGGAAATGTATAAATGAGGTTTTGGATTATTTGGGGAATTATAATAGGTTTAGGTAATGATAGAGTTTACCAAAAATATTGCAAAGCACCAATAATATGCTCACTCTTTTCTCAATGCACCCTTTAAGGTGTGTACTTAAAGATTAAAAAACTTGATAGGTTCCTACAAGAGAGAAAACATTAGTAAATTATAATTTTAATAATATTGTGTGTATACATATACCCCACTCAAAGCTCATCACATGTTATATAGTTGTAACATGGGATGATGCTTTGAGAAAGAACATAGAAACACACAAAACTAAGCTAATAAATTGTATTAAAAATTAAAAAATAAATTAAAGTGAATAATTAATAGATACATACCTTTACTTACATTATTGTTGTTAAATAAGAGATACATGAGAAGTAAATGGAAGAGGCATCCATTGTGTAGAATAAGAAATGGACCTAAAAAATGAGATAATAGTCATTTTTTTTGGAAAAATATGTATTCATTACTAAAATTTTCTATAAATTATAATTATTCCATAATTTCATCTGATTTGTCAAAAGAGTTTATAGAAATAAAGTTATGCAAAAATTATAGAATTTATCACTACATAATTGGAGCTTTTGAATTTTTGAAATTTTATTATAAAAGGTAAAAATTATAATTCATTTGTGCATTTATGATTATTGACTATAAAAGATCTAAGTATCCTAGTTGAGCATAGAGAGATAATGGTGCAATCTTGAGGAGGTAGACACATTGGAGGGCATATTGTGACTGTTGTATAGATAGTATAGGTATGAGATGAATTTCATTTAAAGTTTTAGTATTGTGAAATCAAAATGAAATAGGTTAGGAAATTTAGGTATTAGGGTAAATCCATGTAATGTAATTTACCTCAAAAAAATTAGTAATAGATTAAAAATTAAAATGGTTAATGGGTAATATTCAAAATTTTAAAAATTAGGTCTAGGGAATTAATAATGAGCTAGTTAAAAATCACCGTGTAATTTAAACAAGATCAACCTGGATGATATAGTTAATTTGGGTGTTTTTAATAAATGGTTTACTCTATAGTAACTGGTTGATCTAGTATAATATTTTAGTTTTGGATCATGTTTAGTGTGGTCAATCTAGTTATAGGTTTTAGGGTGGTCAATGGCATATGCCATGGCTGACTTAGTTAAACACAAAGGTGGCCAACCACATATAAAAGGTAGCTAATGTAGTAGGTTTTTAAGTAAGTTGGTTTATGTTGTAGGATATGGTTGATCATGTATAAAATTAGGTGGTTGACTTAGTATTAAAAGTGTCTGATTTATCTAGGTTACAGTAAGTTAGTTGATGGAGTATGCCCTATCTGACTGGGTGTAATGTTTATGTGGTTGACATAGTATAAAATGTGGCTGATTTAGTAGGATATGAAGAAATGTGTGGTTAACTTTCTATAAAAGTTGGTTGACATAGTTGATAGTGATAAATAAAATGTAAAATAGGTTGATGAAGTAGTTAATTTCTTATATTTTTGAGTTTTTAGAGTATATTTGTTGATTATGTGGGATGGCAAGCTAATATGTGCTTTATTGTTTGATATTTTATAGAGACGATGAAGAATTTAGAGATTAGTATATGTGGTGTGGTTATTAAATATATTTGATATATTATCTATAGTGGATCTATCTCAATTGATTACCTTGCATATGAAGATGTGTTGGATTCCACTTAGTGTAGAGTCAGCCTCCATGTTCTGAGGGACATGGGAGTCAATAACTAATACTTTTAGGTGGGTGGTGGGTGGGGATAGCATTGATGTGGGTATAACCCTTGAGGATGTCCATGATTTGTTGGGAGTTTTTATTATAGGTTTGTTTATGTCATGTGATGCACTAGATACAGATGTAAAGAGGCAAGCCTTAAATTTATGGGTGACTAGCTCTGAGAGATATGTTTAGGCTGGCTTATGAGTGTGCCTATTTGATGTATATGTATCAACTAATCTAGAAGGCCATTATTTGGCTTGTGATAATTTGTGTGATTTTCCATAATTCAAATGGAAAGGTACCATTATATATTATTGCATTATACCAATCTATATTAGATCAAGGCAAAATGTATGATTTAGGATCAATGATTTATGTGTAGGTTGTGCATGATTTGTATAGTATTTTATCACAAGGGGAGATGTTGATGGGCATTGATATTTTTTTATGTAGTTAGATTTATGATAGGTTCACATTGTATCAACATGCAAGATTACCACATGTAGTGTATGATACCTTACCATGTGTGTGATGATGGGCAAATGATCATCAGTTTCATTTATACCACAAGTCCTATCATTATAGATGATTATGTGGGGAGAGATTATTTTTTGAGAATATCAAGGCAAAATATATACTTATCTCACTTGACTATGTAACTTTCATGTGTAGGTGTGAACAAGAGTTATTGGGCACTATAATCAGTGGGTAGAGCCACATTCAATGCCTTGTTTACTAGGGTAGTTTGGTTTTTCACATATAGTATATTTTATAGTAGTGTCTATGTATTAATTACTTCATGTGAGGGAGCATTAGGGTGTTTTTATTACATGAAATATAGTAGAGGTTCATGTCTTATAACCACATTATCCAAGGCATGGAGTGATAGTGTTGATAATAGTGAGGGGATCCAATAGTAGCTGGAAGAGTAGAAGATGTGACTATTGTTGCACAAAAATAGGAATTAGAATGACCACAAGGGAAATGAAGACTAAGGTAGGTTATATTATAGTTGTGTACAAATCCATAGGCACCACTATAGGTAGCATCACAAGCACTATCATATGAACTGCACATGCACCGCCATAGGCACCATCATAAGGAGATCCATAGGTATATCAATGTGTAAATCATATAGCACATCCTATGCTAATTTGGGAAATTTTGAGGAGGATTCATAGTGGAATGCATCATGATCATGTTCTTTAACCTAGTCATTATAGAGGTTTCACACCACCACAGAGCCATGTTTCATAAGAGGTACTTGGTGGGTGAGTGGATGGGTTTACTATTGGTAAGTAATTTTTAGTTTGTTGAGTTTGTGATCGATTGATGTACATTCTAAATATATTTTTTATTTTAGAAATATACATATGTGAGATATGATGTTCATTTAGTTTGTATTTTATAGATGTTATGGTAGAGGAGGATAGGTGGTCATTCATGATTGAGAGATCACTTCATGATACGTTGGATGATGTATTTCATGAGTATGATATAACACATATGATTAATCTGATGGTAGCTTCAACATCTATGTATGTTAGTTGTTTCATTTGGTTGGTACATAAAATTGAGAGTTACATAGATGATTTGATGTAGCCCAAATATTACCACTAGGTGTTGGTGATGGAGATTTGTAAGCATGGAAGTAATTACCTATAGAGTGAGATACATATTTTGATATAGCTAGATAATTGGCCCAATTATAGGGCCAAGTGGCCCATTTATATGGATAGGTCAAGGGATTGCAATCATACATAGAGTCACTTCAGTAGACTATATGTAGAAGGTGGTCACAATATTCTATGGGTAGTGTAACTCATTTGTCACTAGATATGTAAGGTGAACCCCCTATTTAAAGTTATTTTTGTACTAGGATTTATATCATGTAATATTTTATTAGACATTATTTATATATATATATCCCTATTCAAAGTTATTTTTGTACTAGGATTTATATCATGTAATATTTTATTAGACATTATATATATATATATATATATATATATATATATATATATATATATATATATATATATATATATATAATTTTGATGAATCATGGATGTTATGGATGTACTTATTTTATTTATAGCGAATGTGTTTTATTTTTATATATGTTATATGAAAATGTATGTTGTATGTGTTTATTCTTTTCTGAAAATGTGAACAAATGCATGGTCAAAAAGAATGATAATGAAAATAATTTTGAAACATGAGAACAAAAATATAAAAAATATCAATCATGAAGAAAGTGTATTTAAAATTTATAAGATAATAAGAGATATTATATAAATGTAAGGTAATAGGGAATATCAATGTGAAAAAAAATATAAAAATATATATGAATATAAATAAATATCAAATGTAAATTAAGTAAATAATATGAAATATCAATGTAAACAAAGGTCAATGTAAACAAAGATATACAAACTCAATAAATATCAAATGTAAATGAAATCAAGAATGTGGAAACAAAGTAATATGAGTAAAAAATATAAATGTAAGAAAATTCCCAAAATATGTAAACAAATATATGTAAATAAGTGAGAGATGAAAAGAAGAGTAGTAATAAGAGAAAATCCAAACTTTGAATTTTTGTTTAATCAATAATGTGGATTAAAGTTATTTTATGACAAAATATGACGTGTATTTTATGAAGGATAGAAAATGATTTTGTGAGGAAGGTATGGCCCTATTTGAGGTATTATAATACAACTCACATATGGATAACCAAGTGGTATTTGTTGTATGAAAAGATATTTTTTCTAGGAAGGCTTGGTCCTATCCAAGGTTTTACACTGTAACTCACATATGGATTACCAAAAATGGAAGAAAATAGTTTAGAGAGAGACAAGGAATTTTGTGAGGAAAGTTTGATCATATCTATGTTCATACATTACAACTTACAAAATATTAACCAAAGAGGTATGACAGTATAGAATCAATATGCATCAAAGGGATTTTTTTAGTAATGATGTTGTGAAGATTCCTCAAGGAATGAAAATATCAAACATAGGTTTTGTAACAATCCTTAATATAAATGAGACATTTTAAGGAAGTGTGAAAGTGTTTAATATTTTTTTTGGACAACAAAGACTTAAGATACTCTTATTATCAAATGCATAGTAGTTGTTGAATGAGTGAAGTACTAGATCATCTCATGCAGGTTATTTATAGAAAAAACAAAATGATCCTACCTCCCCATGATGTGTTCCCCATTCATCACTAAACCTTATATATTCATCGATATACTAAAAATACTGGGTAATTACATGATAAATTAGGTGGCACTAAATTTAATAATGAGACCTCTTACCTAGTCTACTAGAATCCTACCACACCCCAATGGACCTTGGCTCTATTATGAGACCAACTATGGATTTTTAGCTTTAACTAAAATAGGTGATGTTCCAAAGAAGTATAATGTATTTTGGTGTGATTTTGAATTTTGAATATTATTTTTTTCCTTTTGATCATTCCTTTTTGTTTTAATGATTTGGATTTTAATTTTTATGTGTTTTTCTATTCCCAAGCATATGTATGGATTAAGAAGAACCAAACATGAGTGATATAGATGGTTGCATAGAAATAAGTTTATACCATTGGTTACAAGAGATAAGTAATTTAAACTTATGTTGGATTAAAAAATTATTAGACTTATCCACAAGTAAATATGCAATATCAAGACTAACCTTATGTGCGATTAAAATGAGGGATATATAGGGGAAAGTTGGGGATCATGAGAGATATTTATAAATAATGGTATGATGATGCATACAACTCTTCCGTACACTGTGATAAGTTAGAAATCACAGATGATGCAAGAATTATGGAGAGAGCCTTCTGATCAAGAACATTCCATTCTTCATCCTTCATATCTGTAGCAACCCCACCCAACGGTAAGTACAAATCCTTTTGATGATAGTCCTCATCTGCAAATTTCTTGCCACAACCCTGTGAATGACCTGTACATTAATAGCTTATACTTGTCATTCAAATTAGAGCATGTTAATCTATATGCAATAAACATCAAATTAAAGTTAAAAATCATTTGAGAGACAATACACACTCTTTGTAGATATGGGGAAATGCCAACCTCAAAGGCTTGCCACACCTCAAGACCTTCTTCCCTCTCTCTCTTGCTCAACAGCCTGATGTAAAGAGTGATCTCCTTGAAACCTTAAAGAAATGCTTTTAACATTGAATAAATAAGTCCCAGACAGTGTTGACTTAAAATTAGCTTCGATTAAAACTAACAAACAGCAATAATACATAGGTGACCAACGCCGGTCCTTGTTGGTCTGGTGCTGCCGACGTCGGCCGATTCCTGTGATCTCCTTCTCCACTGAGTCAGTCACTGCCAATGTACAATCCTTCCTTCTAGTAAATTAAATGCAATGAATGGAGAATAAGATAGTGTAGGATGTGGTATAAATTTTACAAGTCACATTAATAGTTATACTATTCAACATGTATCTATAATAAACATCAAATTAATTAAAAATCATCCCAAGATATGGGGAAAGAAAGTGTTTTCAAAGTATGTAAAGAGTTGAATTAAAGAATGAACATTGAATGTAGAAGTGTTAAAAATATTTTAAATCAAAATTACGATGTGAGAGTAACAATGTACTAAATTAAATGAATGAATGATAAACAGTGGATCACAAATGCTATAATGAATTAAAAATATCAAAAAATAATCAACTATAAGTGTAATTCAAACATTCCAATCAAATTAATGTGTTCACAAATAATGATAGATTTCATACCATACATCATCAATAACATCTATTAGGTTTTGTTGTAATTATAATATAGATTTGGCGATATTCTCATCTATCCTTATTGAGAGTCATGTGAGGACTAAATGTCACACTATCTCAATGGAAAATGTTTTAAGGAAATTACTTACATGATTAACAATAGTACAATTATATATGTTAGAATTAAAATCAAAGTAGGCAAATACACAAAAATAAATTGGTGAAAGAGTAGAACACTTGAATAATATGATTGAGCCACTTCAAGGGAGTAACCTCCAAAATAATGCAATAAAAATAGAATACGCAATATGTCATAAAATACTAACCACTACCTCCTATATATACTCTACTTATCCATGGTTATTTCATAGGCCAACCAAATTAAGTACATCAAGAAATGTAACAATCTAATATGAAGATGTGTAGGCCACAAGTCAACCACACATATCCCTAGATGCATTATAAGTTAAGGGCATAACATGCCCCTCCCCTTTAAAACAACATTTTCCTTATTTTTGAATCAAATTAGGATATTTTTTAGGAATGCTTCATCCTCCCAAGTTACATCTTCAAGATGCAAGTTCTTTCATTTGATCAAATACTGCTTAATGGCTCTGGTCCATAGTTACTTATTGCACATGTGAAGGATCTCTTCAGGATCTATAATAACTCTTTCTTCTTCATCTAATTTAGGTAACTTAGTTTGAGTGGAAAATCTATGTCCAAATACTTTCTTCAAGTAAGATACATGGAATATCAGATGTATGCAAGTGGTTGAATTCTAACTTGTAAGCCACACTACCAATTTTTTGCAAGATCTGGTAAGGGCCATAATACTTAGGTGATAAATTGTTATCCTTTTTTTTACTTTAGATATATCTGCTTATATGGATGAAAACACAAAAATACCTAATCACCTATGTCAAAATGCCACTCACTATAGTATTGATCTATTTGCTACTTCATTTGATTTTGTGTCATTGCTAAATTCTCTCACAAACTAACTAACACCTCTTTTTGATAGTGAATGTGTTCCTCAACAACTCAAACCTTAGAATGTAATATCAAAATTTAAGTGATGGATTGGGAGTGATACCCATACAATGCCACAAAGGGATATATCTTGGAAGAAGTGTGAAAAGAAGTGTTATACCACCATTCAACAAGTGGCAGTTAATGAACCCATTTATCCTATTTATTAGGAAAAAATGAGGATACCCTTTAAGACATTTGTTGACTACCCTTGTTTTTCTATCAGATTAAGGATGATAAGATGAGCTATGATATATTAGGTACCCAAACATGCAAATAATTCAATCTAAAAATTATGATTAAATATGGGATCTTGGTCACTTACAATGATCTTTAAAGTGTCATGCAATTTTTGAACTATATTGAGAAAAGCAGAAGTTACTGTACTAGAAATAAATGGCTGTGATAAGGATTAAAAAAGAGCATAATTGGTGAGTCGATCCACAACTACCATGATAAAAAATTTACCCTTGGACCTTGGTAACCCTGTAATGAAATCCATGGAAACCTCTTCCCAATGTAGGCTAGGGATGGATAAAAGTTGTAAAAGACCTGGGGTTTTAATAGTTTCACCTTTATTTTATTGGCATACCATGCATTCAACCACATATTTCTAAACATCCCCTTTGATTCCTTCCCAAAATAAATATTTCTTGATTCTATAATATGTCTTCAAAAATCCCAAGTGTCCTCCAAGTGGAGAGGCATGAAGTTCCTAAAAAAATTTATGTTTGAGGAGAGAATACTTACAAAGGTATGATCTATTTTTATACCATAATGTGTTACCTTTCCATGTAAATTTTAAAATTTTTTAGAACCATGTTGAGGAATTTGAATCAAATCCTTGGTATCACTATCATTCTCCCATTCTGATCTTACTTCCTCTAGCCAATCTGTTTGCCACATGATCATGGTATATAACAATACCTCAATTGATCCATCCCATTGAGAGAGGGCATTTACCACCACATTATCTTTTCCTTTCTTATACACTATTTCAAAATCATATCCTAACATTTTAGTCACCCATTTTTGTTATTATTCAAATGATAATCATTGTTCCAAAAAATATTTGAGGCTATCATGATCAATCTTTACCTAAAAGTGATGACCCATTAGATATGATCTCCATTGCTTCACTACATGTATAATATCCATAATCTCTTTCTCATATATTGGTTTGATCCTATTTTTTACCTTAATTTGGTGACTCTAAAATTCTAATGATCTACCTTCTTACATGAGTAAATCCCCCATGCCATATCTTGATACATCACACTCCATAACAAACATTTTTGAGAAATCAGGAGTAGTCAAAACTAGAGTTGTGCACATAACCATTGTTAACTATTCAAATGCCTTGGTATCTAAATCAATCCACTAGAAAGAGTCTTTATTTATCAAATAGGTTAGTGGGGATATAATTATATCATAATTTTTGACAAACCTATGATAGTAACCAATTAGCCCCAAAAATCTATGAAGGTTCTTGAGGGTCTTGGGAACCGGCCACTCCATCATTGCTTGGATTTTCTTAGGATCAACTTTTACTCATTTATGTGAAAAAATATGATTTAATTAATCCACCTCTTAGACACAAAATCACATTTTTGAAGGTTTGACATAAATTTGATGTCGTTATATAACTAAAATCACATGTTTCAGCTGGTCTTCCTAATTTTTGTTATAAATGAGTATATCATCAAAAAACACTAATATAAAGTTTTTCAAAAATGGCCTAAAAATAGTAGTCATCAAACTCTAAAATATATATGGTGAGTCTATGATACCAAAAGGCATTACCATAAATTCACAATGGCCTTCATGAGTTTTGAAAGCTATTTTAGGTATGTCCTTATTACAGATGTGAATCTAATGATATCCAGAGAGAAGATCTAACTTGGTAAAATAAATACAACCATGAAATTCATCTAGAAAATCATAAATTAATATAATAGGAAACTTATCTTTGATGGTGTATTTTTTGAGTTTTTTGTAGTCTAGACACATCCTCCAACTACTTATTATGCACCATGACCACTAGGGAGGAATATTCATTTTAACTCTATCAGATGATTCTTACCTCCAACATCTCTTGTACCATATTTCAATTTCACTCTCTTAGTCATAGGGATACCTGTAGGGTATAATATTGGGTGGTTTACTTCCTAGAATCAGTCTGATGGCATGATTATGTGCACGACTTGGAGGAAGTCCTTTTGACATGTCACCAATAACAACATAATGGTCATTCAACACCTTTTGAAAATTAGGATGTGTAGAATCCTTGGTTGGTTGAACCTATATGTAAAATAAGTGTGCCATAAAACCTTTTTCACCTTTTTTGATAATCTTAATCATCTATTTGGAACTAACTAGTTGTGGATATTTAACCTATAATCCATGTCATTCAAAAATCCTTCCTTTTAAATAGAACCTCATGAATAATTCCTATAAATTTATCTCAATAGTGCCCAAAGTGGTGAGCCATTACACTCTAGAAATTAATGTTATCTCGTCCCATGGGAATATTAAACATAAGGGAATCTAACAAATAATCTTCCATAGTAAGCTTATTGACATTTTCTAAAATAATTGATAGTACCACCATCTGCAATCATGACCTGAAAGTCTAGACCTGGGTAAATGAAATAATTCAAAAGAGTAGCTAACTTACTATTAATGAAGTTATGTGTACTCCTAGATTCAATTAACATAGTCACCTTATGTTTCTTTAGGAACCCCACCACCTTAAGAGTTTAAGGAGTACTAATGCCTGAAAATGCATGACCAGAAATAGTAGGTTGAGAATCTTCAAATTCATCCTTAGGTTCTTCTAACTCTTCCCCTAAAGCCTCATCATTTTCTTCTTCCTCATTGGCACCATTAATGTAAAATAAATTGTTTTCATCACACCAATTCCCTTTCCTCCATTTCCTATCATAGCCAAAACACAAACCTTTTATACACTTTTCTTCCACTTGTTGAGGTGTCAATATAGTAGGATGATGAAATGATGGTGTTGGAAAGGTGCATTCACAAACATTAGTGAAAGGTCTTCATATGATCTAATCTTTTTCCTCAACCATGTGTGCCTTTAGTATGGCCTCAAATAAATTATGAGGATGAAACATGTGAACCTCTAATTAGATGTTATTTTTGAGGCCACCCAAAAATAGGCAAGTCAAATTTTCCTTTATGATGTCTACCACACATAAGGAGAGATTTTGAAATTGATGAATTTAATCCTTGACAGTCCTAGTTTGGTATAAATTGGCTAACTAATTGAAGTAGTTTTTAGAGACATTATTATGATAGTGGAGCTAAAACTCTTCAAAAAATACAAACTATTAAAACTAGGACACCCTTATTTTTATTTTGAGTACACAACGAACTATACCAAATGAATGGCTAAGGTTCTAAATATAGAGAGGCCATAACCACTTTTGTGAACATGGAGTCTAATGTAGATCAAATAAATTTTCAATTTGAGTGAGCCAAGTGAGTGGATCATCACCATCAAACTTGTGCAGGTCCCCTTTTGGCAACATTGTTTTGGGGCTAGAATTAGTGGGTATTATTTAAAGTGGTGGAAGATTAGGAGAACCAAATTTGTTGTAACTGACTATCCAATTCCCTTCTCAAACTTGTAATGTCAGCTTGAACTATATCAAAATCAATTTTTTCACCATACCCTGTAACTCTGACTTAAGTTTTTTAAACTACCTCCAAAATAGATGTATCAAAAGTTTCATATTCCATGTCATCCTTCTAAGGATTTTTTGGGGTTTCTTACCTATTTTTTCATCCATGAGTATTTAGACCAACCATGCACTAACCCTAGGAGGGTTTTTTCCCCAAAAAAATGTATCAATGGAAGACATAGTTGTGATCATCTCACTAAGATGAATCCAACTACTAATATTATGCATAAGGGTGAAAAAAATTTATTTGAAAAAGTGTACCAAGGAATACACCATTGTGATCATCTCATATATATAAATCCAATGATTGCTAATTTACACAAGGTAAAAAAATTCAGACATTTTTTTACCCAAAAAAAATGTTTTTTTCTTTTTTGGTGAAAAAAACTCATGAACAAAACTATAGTGATGAAAAAATCAAATCCTAACAAATAAAAAGTTATGTTTTTTGGCCTTATATTGCTCAATATTCTATATCAAAAAAAAATACACCATAGAAACTTTCCCAAATTGATGTTCTAATACCACTTGTAAGGAAATTACTTAGATTATTTGCAACAGTATAATTATATATGCCAGAATTAAAATTAGAATAAGTAGATACATAAAAAAATTGGTAAAAGAGAAGAATACTTGAATATTATTACTAAGATAATTCAAGGGGGAAACCTCCATAATAATTCAATAAGAATATAATTCACAATATGATCATAAAATACTAACCACTACCTTATATATATACTCTATTTAGCCACAGTTATTCTATAGGCTAACCATACTAAGTACATTGAGAAATGAAACAAGCTAATATGAAGATGTGTAAGCCAAAAGTTAGCACACATATCCCTAGATGCACTATAGGTTAAGGGCATTAGAAATGTAGGTGTGTTAGATGAAGAATAAGGTTGTGTATGTGGCATCTCTTGTGAAGGGTAATTAATGTAAAGAACTAGTGTTACAATGTGATTACATGTATCTAATATTTAAGGATATTTAGGGGTGGGGAATTGGAATCCTTGATCCATGAATTACCCTAGGTATGTTCCTAAAAAGGTGATGGTATAAGCCATGGAAAAATAAGGAAGTGTTATTGTAAAACTCTATACTGATATGTATGATGTGTAGTATATTGATGCCAAAGGAAATAGACCTCCTTATGTTTATGGAAATAATCTGGAAGAATTTTAGGAGGAGGTATTTTATTATCAATATAATTTTTCATCTCTATATGAATCATATCAATATATTACTAAAGCTATTCAAAGTGTGTAGAAGTATGCATGGTTGTACTATGAAAAGAATAGGTACATCTACGAGTAGTTGACTTTAGAGGTTTGTGATATTAGGAAGAGTAGAACTAGGTGATTATTGATATGATAGGAACCTTTTATTTGCATGTTAATCCATGGCCCAATGATCAACAACCATATGTACTTCACAATTTGGATCATTTTACCATCGTGTAGGTAGAGAATCAAGGTTAGGCAAAGGTAATATGCCATCACTATCAATATTATAAGTCAGAATAGGGTCTATGTTAAGCTCAAAAATTATGATATATGCATGAAATTTAGGTCAACATAAGTAGTTAGACATAATATGGTAGACATCTTAGGAGGGATCAAGCTCGAAGGATCAAAAAACCTAGAAAAGTGGTATAGTCTTGTCATGGCATGATCAAGAAGCATACTTCAAAGAGGCTCAATAGTAACTAGGGGAAAAGTAGTGTGTGTGTGATCCATCCCTAACCTATAGGCATTAATTGAAGAAGAGATAGTGTCAAATTAGGATAATAAAAATGAACTACACCAATATAACTAATACTATGAAAGGGGTGTTGTAAATAAGAATGATATATAAGTATTTTTGTAATTTTAGCTTGAACAAAACCAATTGAAAATGATCATCTAATGGATATACATCATCATAATCATGAGTATGAAGATCAATTATGTAATTAATAATTATCTTATCATTATAATATCATGAGGGATGGATTGTTTAGCCTTGTTTATAGTGACGAGAATATCATTGATTGGTTTTTTTGAGACCTAGGTCATAAAGAAGGAGGTAATTGAGAAATTATGTGTGAAGTGAGATCATAAATTTTGATTTTTAAAATAATATAATATGGTTCATCATCTTTTTAATATAATAATTTAGGTATTATATTTCCCACAAGTTGAGGGTGACCATTATCGCCTTTAATAGAGTTGATAGGATAGTTAAATTATTGGGATTCAAGAAAGGGAATACAAGGTAAAGGTTCAAGATTGAGAATTTTGAAAACACCATGTTATTGGAATTTTTTGAAATGCTAAGGGTTCATGTCTCCTTTAATTTCTTAAATAACACCACTATGAGGAAATTTAACACATTAGCATGTCGATGATGTGATAGTGCACATGCAGTATGTCTAAGGTTGACCAAATAAGATGTTTAAGATTATGGTAAAAGCAGGTTTTGAAGGGACCCTGAAACCCTTTAATAGAATCAATAAAGATAAAGCATTAACAACCACCAAGAAAATTAGTCCTAAAACCTACTAAAGAGCAGCATCAAAATCAGGTTTTACAGGGACCTGAAACCACAGACAAAGTCCAATAAAAGTGCCCAAGTTTTACAAGAACCTGGAACCTCAAATAATGTTTTAGACCAAGAACCAAAAAACAAGACCAAAAATAAGAACAAATTACAATAACCAGTAATAAAGACTTGAATAGGAACAAAACCAACAAAGAAGACCCTAAGCTTCTATTGGAGTTCCATGATCATCTTGACAGCCTCCTTCCCAATCGTAGCAATACCCTGGATGGAGTTAGTAGCCAAAGTAGCAACAGCTTGCAAGGATTTCTTCCTCAAACTCTGCCTTGTCCTCTTACTTGGACCCTCTAAGGATATTGTTTCTTCATTTTCTCTTTTACCAAGGCTAGCTGTAGCAGCACAGATGCTTGATGTTACCTGCTTCTAAAATCTAGAATAGTTGCCTGCCTGCCATCAGCAATATTCTGCATACTTTCTAACTCTCTGGTTTTCTTAGTGGATCTTCTTTCAGGTTTGTCTAGGGAACCAACATCCAGTTTCACCTTAGAATGTTGTTCAGCTCTTTTTCTAGATTTATTCAGAATAGAAGCAAGAGGTTTCACCTTAGTTTGCTGATCTATTTTGTTGCTTCTAGTTTCTACCCCCTTAGTATTGATCTTTTTTTCAGCCCTTTTTCTTTGGTTTAGTTTATGCTTTGAGTTTTCTCCATTATCTTTCACAACTTCTAGGGGAGGAGGCTCATCTAAAGGAAAGTCATTATCAACCTGAGATAACCCATGGATCTCCCTGGACTGAGAAAAAAGATCTCCCTCCTCTGATTTATTTCCAGCTTTAGCCAAGAATTCACCTTCCTCTAGCACAATTTTGTCATCTACATCTCTCCATCGATCTTCTATCCTTTGATAGATCATGATTTGTTTTGATAGATCTGTCAGATCATCTATTCTTTGTTTAGCTATTATGGTATCTGATTGTAAACCATGTCCTTCTTTCTCAGAGTTTACTTTCTCAAAAGAAGGCTCTTTATCCGCCTCAGCATATGGAACATTAGAATCTTCAAAAGAAGGCTCTTTATCCGCCTCAGCATGAGAAGCTTTAGAATCTTCATTATTCTTTTGTTCTTGGTGATGATCTTCTTTGTGTTTCCATACTTTCTTTTGCTGGACCTTGGTTTTTTTCCCATCTGAAACACTACTAGGATGATTTTTACTTTTGGAGGGACAATTTTTAACCAGATGCCCCTGTTTCTTGCAAGCATATCAAGAGTTGGGCAAATCTTCAAAAAAAAATCTTGAGTTTTTTTACCAAGCTTGGATAGTAGTTCCACCTTTTCTGGGAAATGATTTAGGTCTACCACTTTAACATAAAGTCTGGCACTTTGAAGTTTGGTTTTAGAAGCCGTAGCATTATCTAATGCCACAAGTTCACCAAAAGAACTGGCAATACCTTTAAAAATGTCCTCATGCCAAAATTCTAAAGGGAGACCAAGAAGTCTAGCCCAAAAGGGAGTGGTTAAGAAAAAATAATTTGAGAGATCCATGTTAGGCTCCCATTTTTTAATAGTGAGAGAGCATTTACCAAAAGACCACGGTCCTCCACAAAGAACCGTATTCATGTCTTCCTTATAGTTGAAGATAAATGAGAAGAAACCATTCGACATTGGTGCAATATCTACCTCTCCTCAAATAACCCATTTCCTTTTAACCATTTTTTTGAGCGATTCTAGATCTGGTCTTGCTCCTAAAAATTTGCCCACTAGGGTGAAATCCATGGAGGACCAAATAAGATGTTATATGATAACAAAAATTTGAAAATCATGATTTTGATATGAATAATGATAGAAAGAACTATGATAAGAAGATAAACAAATCCTAGAGGAGGAATTTATCTTTTATCATAGCCTTGACACATAATTTGTGTAGATTTAATATCAAATTCAAAGTACCCAAGTGTTTTAATAAAATTGAGGGAAGTAACACAAGTGTGATAACCTTCATCGATCAAAGGACATTTGACTTGTATATCACAAATTTTGACACTAATAATGAGTGGAGGATCATCTGCTTGAAGTAATATTTCATTATGATCATTGAAGTGATAATAAATTTGAGTTAGAGGGAAGTGTATATATTTTCATCAATGTGTATAGATATTTTTTTGCATTGTTGGAGAAAACTATATTCAAACCTAGATAAAGTGGCTTTTTTCCCTACTGATGGAGGTTGAGGGATGTTCACTTCAAATAAAATTTTCATTATATAATTATAAATATGATAAAAATTCCTCATGAGTTTTAGAAAATGGGTTTGAGGTGGGAGACGAGAAAGTTCTGGTATAGGATCCCATTCATCATATCATGTTAGAGTTTTATTTGATAGAGATGAAAAGTGTTAAAGTAAATCTATTTAAGGGTGTAAATGAATTTAAATTTATGTTGAGAAGGGGGAATTTATTGAGACCTATCCTATGTGGTTATGCCAAGTGTATCTGGTTGATTGAATTAGGTAATATTTTGGGTGTCTTGGTTGGACTGATGCAGTTCTATAGAATATTTTGTAGTTGGTGAAGAAGTTGAATAAGTGGATTTGGATTTTTAAGTAGGTTGAAGTCAGAAGAGGTTGTGATAAATGTGTACTAAAATTTGTATCAATGGATATTCAATTAGCATCTAAATGTGGTGTTTGAGTAGAATCATGTTTGGTAGTGGAAGAAGAAGTATGTGGTGTTTTCAAATTTGTGAGTATTTTTGCCATATACCCCAGTTGTATAAAATGAGATGGGTAACAATATTGGATAGTACTAAAAGTTGGGAAGTTTTTATATCTATAATTTGGGTAAGGTTTAATATAATAAACAACTCTCCTAATATTGTTCATATTGATAACTTTATCATCATTAGGATCAATGGAAGTTTTGACATTATTTTAGATTAAGGTAAAAACAGGTTTTGAAGGGACCCCAAAACCCTTTACAACAACAAAGAGATAAACCTTAAAGCACAGCCGAGTTTCTAAAAAGAAACCCGAAACTAGAACAAACCAAACCAGGTTAAACAAGAACCTGAAAACAACAAAAAAGACCAGATGTAGTAGCTGACACTACACAGAATGGACCGTCAACAGATAGGATCAGCATCCTACAACCTCCCATACAAATGAGGTATTAAATATTATTTATTTTTTACATGAACGAAGATTCATATCTAGAGGGGGGACCAAAGTCTTAGATTTCTTCCTCTTAACAGCTGTCCATCCTTCCTCTACCTTTGTTACCTCGGTCATCCATGCCTCAGAAGACAGTGATCCATGAAGCCCAGGGGACACAGATGTCTCAACAAAATCCTTATGAAAACTAGCCACAGTCTGGCTCCTAGGTAGTTCCTCCAAAATAGGGGAAGAGACCAAAGCCTCCTCAACAACTAGCTTAGAATGATCAATAATCCCAGGGACCTTCAATGGAATCTTTCACCAGCGACTCCTCCTCAATCATCGGCTCGAAATGGATATTGTCTTCATTCTCGGATTTAGCCAGATCTTCCATGGGTTATTTAGCCATGTAATGTTCAAAGGAAGCCTCAGACCACCAAGAAGGTGGTCATCTGTTTGATTTCCTAGCCATACAACGAGCAGCAATATGACCCATCAGGTGACACTTTCTACACCGAAAAGGTATGCCCTCATAATCCAACATTTGTGTCTAAGTGCCCCTTGGGGAGTCCAGACAAATCACCTCTGGTAGGCCCTTAGAAATATCCACCTCCACCATTAGGTGTGCACAGGTCGAATGGTAACAATCTGAAGTATTTTCATCCATAAATAAAAAATCTCCTATAGCATTCCCAATGGTTTTAAAAACCAATTCATGCCAAAGATGTATTGGTAGATTTGGGAGCTGAACCCAGAGAGGGAACTTGTTAAAGGTTTCCATAAGCAGATTAAAATCCATATGCCACCATTTGGCCATGAGAGGATATTTACCCTGCCATAAGAAATTACTGTTGCTCAAGATTATCCTTCTGTCCTCAGGTCTTTGGAACAAAGCTATAAAGAAGCCTTTAATGCAATATAATAAACAACTCTCAGCATGAGAGGAAAAATCTTTTACTCGTTCAAAGATTTTGTCAACTGTTTCAAGATCTAGAGTTACCCTAGTGGGTTTTAGAGCACTTACTGGCAGTACACGGGTTGGCCCAATTGATGCACAAGGCACAGCTTCATGTAGATCCGCTTCAAATGCCACCACATCTGCAAAAGCTCTTCCCCCTACTTTAAACCCTGATCTAGGAGTGTATGCAGAATGCCCTATAGAAGTTTTGACATTGTTAGTTGTTTGAGGTGTAATAGTAATTGGTTGATGATTAGGAAGAGGATATTTGTAAATTATGAGATGAGTTTTAGCTTTATTAAGGGAATCATGTTTATTTTTGGTTTATTTAACTTTGGTTTCCACTTCATAAGTTTATTAACAATCATGGATTAGGGTTTCATGATCAAAATTAGGACCAAGAAGATATTCAAGAGCAAAGTTTCATAATTAGCAACAAGTTTCATGAGAATGACCCTAACTTACATGATACCAACAAAACTTGTATGGATCACATAAATGATTGGTAGGGTGAGTAAGGTCAAGATATCATGGTGAAGGTCTAAGAACACACTTTCAAATCTCTAACATGGAAAGAGGTTTATGAGAATCCACATTGTTTACTTGGGAAAATGTATAAATATGTTGTGGTAAAGCGTTGGTTGAAATTGGTTTTGAAAGAGTAGAATAATTGGAACCACTTAGAGTAATAGCATGAATAGTTTGTATATAATTAGAGTTATCCATAATTCCATCATTTATAACATAGTAGTTTTTATATTTTAGAAGCATTCAAGTTCCGTCAGGAGGATGGGAAGGCTCAAATTATCTTATGATAAAATCTTGACAGTTGGCTTGACTAAGGGCATCTTAAAAATCTTTGGGAGAAATGGTCCTAACATGATATTGTAATTTAGGATGAAGAGTATTGGTAATTAAATGAAATAGGTTATCTTCTGAAATGTTATATTCATCTTTGTTGGAAAAATATTTACATCATTTAATGAGTACTTATGTAGTTTTATATTATGATTGTTTACAGTTGATAAAGTGAGCTAAGTTGTTTTGAGGAAGATCATTAGTTTGGAATTCTTATACTAATGCATTAACTAAATATTCTAGACTAGATATAGAATGAGTTTTGAGCTGATTATACCAATCCAAAACATCACTTATGAATGTTTTAGCTAAGAGCTTGGTGGTAAAAAAAATTGAATCTAATCCAATCTTTATATAAAATTTTGAAAGCTTTCAAGTGCAAATTAGGATCAATGGACCCATTATAAGTTATAATATGAACAATATCACCTATGTTTATGTTTGCAATTTGAGGGACTAAGGCTTCATTTTAAAGATGTTTGATAGTATTTTGATAAGTTGGGGTTGAGGTATAAGGTTACCTTGTGCATATTTTGGGAGGGTAGGGAGGTGGGCACATTAGGATATTTCACTCCCCATTAAGTAGGTTGTGAATGATTTTGTAATTACAAAAGTTAGTATTTTGATTTGTAACATTTGATTTGAAATATTAGTTTTAAAAGTGGCCATTTAGTTTAGGGCTTGTAATATAATTATATTAGTGTTTATAATGACTTGTCAAGTAGAATCTTCTTGAGATGCACTAGAGGTAGCATTAACTTGAGTGTGAATGTGTGCACTTTGGGTAAGCCCACTTGAGTAAAGACAAGCCATAATAGTTGAGATACTGGGCATGGTGTAATAATAGGTATTAAAATAACTTAAAGGCATGGGTGGGTATTGAATAATAAAAATTAATGGAAGAATTCATAGAGTTATTTTCCCCAAGGTTGGTAGATAATTTATGCATAGGTTAAGGTGAAAAATATATATAAAGTCCCATCATGAGATTGTAGATAATCATGATATCTTTGCCTTGATATTGAGTGTTTTTATTTATGAAGAGTGTCACTTTAGTATTATATTTCAGATCACTCTCATCTTTAACAATAGGTATTTTTTGAGGATAATTAAGTGGATCTAAAGTTTTGTGAGGAGGTGACCCACAGTTTTTTGTTATAGTGGCCACATGGACATTACTGACATCAAGTTTTTTTATGAAAGTATAGGTAAGGTGGGATTGAATATGCTTATGAGGGTTAGTTAAATTCATCATATTATTTTGAGATTGTATTTCACTTTCATAAAAAATATACAGCATGGTGAAAAGTGAAAATGGAAGTAGAAATTTGGAAACCTATTAAGTTGAGCTGGTTAACTTAGTTTGATAGGTAGGAATCGACAATGTTTGGATAGATAAATAATTTTATATGGTTGACTTAGTTTTATAGGTAGTAAAATACAAAATTTTAAAAATATACCAAGTTGAATTGGTCAACTTAGTTATAAAACTAGGAAAAAGATCAACTATAGAAATTGACTATATTATGTTAGTCAAATTAGTTATACAGGCTATAAATAGGTATAAATATTTAAAAACATACTAAGTCGAGATGGTCAAGTTAGTTATATAGGCATAAAAATATAGATATTTTTAAATCCTACTAAGTCAAGCTGATTGACTTAGTTTGATAGGCTAGAAAATAAAAGGTTTTTTAGTAGACTACTAAGTCCAACTGGTTGATTTAGTTCAACAGGCAAGAAAATATATGGTTTTTTTAAAGCTTACTAAGTCAATCTAGTCTACTTAGTTTGACATGTAGGAAAATAAAGGGTTTTCTAAAATATTACGAAATCAATTTGGTTAATTTAGTTTGATAGGAAGGAAAATACATGGTTTTTTGAAAACCTATTAAGTCTAGATGGTTGACTTAATATGATAAGAAGGAAAATACATAGTGATATTAAGTCGTGTTGGTTGATTTAGTTGAACTTAAAAAAAATTAACAGTAATTTGAACTATGTAGCTTTTAAGGCAATAATAAATTGATCAAAATATCAAACTATCTACCACACAACACGAAATTGTATTAACATTAGTCAATACAATAGAGAATGACAAAAAACAAGTAGAAATTATAATTTTGTAACAATTGATGCTAACTAATTATCCAAAAAGGAAGATCAATAAGTTGTATTAAAAGGTTTTGATTAATTTTTATTCTTCTAATGATGCTTATTTTTCCATTAGATAGTGATGACCCAAGGTTTCAAAGTGCTAACTATAAATGAAGTGTCATTACCATAGCCCACTAAATCTAGTTTTAAAGGTGAGTTAGAAGTAATTTTATGGTGCTAAATACTAATCGATACACCACAAAAACAAAGAGATTAATAGATTTATAAGGCTCAATTTAAATGGAAATCCAAAGTGTTTTCAAAATATGGTGAGGTACATCAAAACTAAATACCATGTTTAATTATGTACTATGGCTATGAGTATTGGGTCAAGCCCCTCACACCATGATATATGTAAATGATAGACAAGGAATATAAATAGAGTATTCCATATTTCATTCACGATAGTAGCTAAGTATCTTTAAAACTACTAGAACATAGTTTCTATTAAAATCAAGACAAAGTGAAAATAAAGGTGAAAATTAATTATTAAAAACCAACTTATAATTTTTTGAAAATAAATAAATAAACAACCAAATTCTTACAAAGTAAATACAAGATTAATTATAATAAATGAATGTAAATTGTCTTGTTTATGCTGAAACTAAAACACATAGAATAAGATCAATTAGGTTAATCTAGTTAAAATATAGAATAGAACACAATTGGGTAGGTTGATCTAATTTATCATGAAAACAAGCCAAAAATAAACACAGTCAACCATGCCAACTATGTTTGTTTAGAAAATAAAATAGACATAGAACTTAGTCAGTTGGGTTAACATAGTTGACTATGTGATAAACTTTTACAGAACCAAAAAACTAGTAAAGATAATCTAGAAATTGAAAAGTTTGACTAATTTGGCTGAAAGATAGAAATGACAATTTGACAAAAATGAAATTACAAATCTTGTTTAGAGTGAACTTGGAAAATATAACTATATCGACCAGGTTGATTTAGTTAGTTGACTTAAAATGCTAAAAGATTTATTACTAACTATATTTTTCAGACATGATTAGTCATGTAAAGGCAAACATCTAAAAGAAACATAAATATTAAATGGGATTGATAAAATAGAAAATCATATCGTCTCCTTTCACAATTTTTTGATTGGTTAAGTTTGTTCATCCTTATTCTTTGTCCCTTAATCCCTTAGACCCTTCTAATTTTTTTTTAAATCATTGAATACATTATGAAGTGTTGAAAGTTTTGAATTTTAGGTTAGGCACCAAAATGACATGGCATATTATTTCATATTTTTAAGTCACAATGGAGTAATTATTTTAAGAATTAGCATGTGAATTAAGAATAGTTTTCTTATTGAATAGAGGTCAACACTACACTTTGACACATTAAAAATAGAACAACCTCAAGGTTTTTAAAATAGAAGAAGAGGAATCACTCATGACAATTACAATTCTAAGCATACCCTCATATCATGGCTAGCTTGGTTCCCAACCCTCTTGGAGTAAATAAAAATAAGAATAAGAATGTGAATATAAATATCTCAAGAAAATTTAAAGATTTTTCCTAATTAAAGTTGATTGGGTAACCTCCATCAGGGTTGTAGACACCTATCTGGCAATGGATCAATGCCTAGAGTGAAACCAAATGTATCTATATTAGGGTTATACATTCATTACTAGTAGTAAAACAATGCCCAAGCCTCTCCCTTTAGCCAAAGAATGAATAAAATAAAATGCCTTTAAAAATTTTAAACCATGAAAGTTAATCATATGTTATATAAAAATCTTCTAAGTTAAAAATATATGAATCACATTTTACCACACATGTTGACTTCTTAGATATAAGAAAACTTAGTATGCTCTGTGTTAAAACTATTGAGTGTGATGCCAATATGAGCACTTGAGGTCTATTATTAGACTTAGTTTATTTTTAGTTTTTTAGGTGTTTAGGTATGTTATTTAATTTATTTATGTCCTAAATTATTTGTTTGGTTATTTTGAACACTTTTCAATTATTTTTTAAAAAATATTTAGAACTGCCAGTTAACACTCCAGTTCATTATCTAAGTACTTGAATGAGTTTCCAAGAAGTGGGGCACACTTTTAATGTTACTTAAGTGAAATTAAAATGTATTTAATTCAATTCTTATTTTATATAGAATTTTGGATGCCATAGTTAGGTAAGTTATATGATTTGATCACTTGTTGAGCAAGACTTCTTTCATGTTGACCTTGTCTTGAATGTGAGTAAACCTTTTTTGCTTTAGTATTTACTTAGGTATTATTTAATTTGTTTTAGAGTCTAATTTTAAAATTATAATTATAGATTACTTAGCTTTTAATTAATTTTACTTATTTATTTTTTAGTTTATGTTTTTTCTTGAAATAACTTGTCATGCAAGTTATCTTGTAATTGACTTGTTTAAAACCTTATTTATTAATTAAAAAATGTACACAAATGTAGTATAATAATTCCTTTTGTAAATTCATGTGTCATATTTTTGTCTCTATTTTTTTTAAGTATTCACAAATGAAAACCATAAAGGATATATTTTTGGTTTTTAATTTATTTAGTACATGTTTTGGTCAATAATTTTGCTTACAAGACAACTAGTTTAACAACTAGTGATTTTAGGATAGATTGGTTGATACATAACTTCAATTTTAAATTAATAAAGAGATGATTTCAATACATCTAATAATGCAAAACTTTCATTTGGTATTATATCCATGTTTAAATTAGATTTAAAAGGTTTTTAATGCCATTATCAGAAGAAATAATGGCTTTAATTGTATTTTAATTCAATGAATATTCTTGTTTTCAAAGGTGATAACTTTAAATATTTGAGATATCACTTGTAAAATAATTAGTATGTATAAAGGAGTTTGGGAGAATGTTATCTATGTGTACATACCATTTTAATATTAGAATGCCTTAACATAAGATCAAATATAACCAAAAAAGATGGAGAAAAAAGAGATGAACAAACTTTATTTTATCTTAAGAGTGACACAGACCCAAGTATTTATCTACGAATTTCAAAATGCAAGAATACCCATGATGCATGGAATACCTGGAGACTTCATATCAAGGCACTATTAAGGTAAGAGAAGTAAAACTCTAAACCCTTAAAATACTTTTTAATAATTTAAGAATACAATATTCTAAAGATTAGGAGATTATTGCATAAGAATAAATGATTTAGTTCATAAAATGAGGGTTTATAGAGAAACTATACAAGATAGTGTTATAACAAGAAACAAATTAAGATATTTAAGCTAAATATGGATGCATATTTCAATCACCCTTGAAGAATGTAAATACATGAATATTGTAAGTATTGATGAGTTATTTTATTCTCTCTTATCCCATGAGGATAAGATGAGACCATATATATAAATCTAGAACCAGTGATAATTTCAAGAAGAGACCCTTAAAAGCTTACTATAAAATCTTGGTGAGTCCTAGATTTTAGGTATAATTTCATTGGTGAATCTTTGGAAAAATCACCATGTCAGTATAAATTGACTAATGATTTCTATTAACTCTTTTTAAAAACTTATATATAGCTAGAGAATCAAGCATCATATTCAAATGAAGAAATAATGGTGAAAATTCCAATTTAAACCCCTTTCTCCAAATACATTCATGGGGCAAATAGCATGGCAATAATTTGAATCCTTAAAAGATAGGAAGAATTCATTAAAAGTGTGAAAATATTTATAGATATGTACATCTTGTATTTATTACTTAGATTATACTTCATTGTTGGCAACTTAGACTCCTCCTTAGCTTCCTCTTATAATTGTCACTCATTTCACAATTCTCACGACATATAGGGATTATATTTCTTACTTGGATTGTACTTCATTATTAATTGCTTATACTCACCCTTGGCCTCCTCTTGTAACTATCATTCATTTTATGATTCTCACGACTAAAAAGGAATAATATTTTAACATAAATGAAGTTATATGAATTTAGGTTTTAGGTTTTTATGGTTCTAGGGTTTTAAGAAATTTGAAGCACTTATGTAGATTTATTTTATAGGAGGTAATTTATGTTAATTAAAAAACTAATGGAGAAATAGGTTAGAGAGTGAGAAGTCTAAATTCAATATCTTGTTTATAGTTTCTTAGTTTTAATGATTAAATTTTTCCTCCTTTTTAAATGCTAAATTTGATGGCCATATTATGTATAAATTGATTTCAGACCTCTGTAAGTATCTCAAAATACCAACCAGATAATATAAAAAACTGAGTATAGCTGAAATTGTGATAGAAAATTAGAGTATAGAGTATAAACCAACTATGTGTCCATAGGGAAAAACAACTATGAAATGCGAGGATGTAATTGAAAAAAATATTCAAAACATTTTCATAATTTTAAAATTATAAACTATATAATAAGGTCTACCAAAATATCTTAACTATATCTATATTGACCTTTCAAATATATTTTTTATATCAATTAACAAACCATGCCAACTAGAATATAATTATTACCTTAAATGTTTAAAAACAAAATACAATATGATCATGAGGATCTGTTACATTTATTTATTTTATTCTTTGTGTATTATTTAAAAACAAGTATTTTATACATCATTATTTATCATAGAAAATCAATTTCTTGTTTTTTTTAAATATGTGGTAAAGACCAACTAGATATTATAATAAACTGAGTATAGAAAAAATTGTGATCAAAAATTAGAGTATAGAATATAAACCAACTATGGGTCCATAAGGAAAGACAACTATGAAAATTAAGTATAGAAAGTGAATATATTTAAAGATATTTTTTTCAAGGAACTTATCATTATATTTATTCATTGCACTAATTTTTAATTGTTGCATGTTGATATGTTCACAAAATCTATGAAATGGGTATTTTTGGGTTAGTCAAAAATATGATTTAAATGATCATGAGGCTCTATTGTGTTTATTCATTTTATTTAAAAGAAGTATCTTGCATGCCATTATTTATCAGAGGAAATAAGTTTCTTATTTATTTAAAATAAGTATGTGGTAAAGCCCAACCACCTAATATAATTCATTTTGTTATGTGCATTGCTTAAAAGAAGTATCTTGTATGCCATTATTTCTCAGATGAAATGAGTTTCTTGTTTGTTTAAAATAATAATGTGGTAAAGACCAACCATATAATGTAATTCATTTTTTTCTTTGAATTGTTTAAAAGAAGTATCTTGCATGTCATTATTTCTCAGAGGAAATTAGTTTATTATTTGTTTAAAATAAATATGTGGTAAAGACCAACCACATAATATAATTTTTTTTGTTATTTGAGATAATATTATTTCTCAGATGAAATTAGTTTCTTGTTTGTTTAAGGTTTACGGTGGTAAAATTAAAGACCAACAAAATAATATATTAAAAATTAGGGTATAGAGTGTGTGTGTGTGTGTAGTCTTTCCCTATGGCCCCATAGTTGGTTTATTATTTATACTCTATACCATGATTTTCTGTCACAATTTTTACTATACTTAGTTTAATATATTATTTGGTTGGTCTTTACCACATACTTATTTTAAACAAATAAGTAACTGGTTTCCTTAAAAAATATTTGTTTAAATATATTTGTTAAAAACACTACATGTTGGTTTTCTTATAAATTTTATGTATATCTAAAAATATTTTCCTTCAACTCAATATCTGTGAAATGGGTATTTTGGGTTAGTCAAAAATATGATTGAAATGATCATGAGGCTCTTTTGCATTTATTCATTTTGTTTAAAATAAGTATATTGCATGCCATTATTTCTTAGAGGAAATGAGTTTCTTATTTGTTTAAAATAATTATGTGGTAAATACCAACCACATAATATAATTCATTTTGTTTTGTGCATTGCTTAAAATAAGTGTCATGCATGCCATTATTTCTCAGAGAAAATGAGTTTCTTATTTGTTTAAAATAAGTATGTGGAGACCAATCACATAATATAATTCATTTTATTCTTTAAGCAGTGTTTAAAATAATTATATCACATGCCATCATTTCTTAGAGAAAATTAGTGGTAAATATTAATCAAATAATATAATAAATAGAGCATAAAAAAAATTATGACAAAAAATTAGAGTATAAAGTATAAATAATAAACCAACTATGGGGCCATAAGGCAAGACAAATATGAAAAGCAAGTTTGGAAAGTAAATATCTTTAAAGAAATGTTTTTCAAGGAATTTATCATTGTATTTATTCATTTTAAGAATTAAGTTAGATGATTGTGCATGCAAACAACTGCTCTCAATCTTCTATTTGATTAAAAGAATATATTTATTTCATTTGTAAACTCTATTATAGATATGCATATGTATTCAAGAATAATTAAGTTGCTCAAATACATATACGATGATTTCTCAATTTTTCTATTCATTGATGCAAGTTATTTGTAGAAATGAAGCTCTGGTAATCAAAATATTGGAATGAGAGGTTGGAAATGAAGGTGCAAACAATTTAAAATTTGGTTTCTTTGTGATTGCAACTTTAAGGTATGGATTTATGTTTATTTTGTTCTAGAGATAGATCAATCATTTGCATGCATAGTCACCTATCTTGAAATGAATAAATAGAATGAGAAGTTCCTCAAAAATCATTTCTTTAAAGATAGTTGCTTAAAACACTATATTTCAAATTTCTTAACCATATCCATAATCAATAATGATAAGGTCTGATAAAATGTCTTAGCAATATCCATAATCAATAATGACCTTTCAAATATATTTTTATTTCAATTAACAAACTATGTCAACCAAAATATAATTATTACTTTAAGTGTATTGTGTCCTAAGTCATAAGTGATCCTTAATACAATTATAAAAACTGAGTAAAACATACATGTTTTTCCTTCTATATGGTTTTAATAACCAAAAAACTTAATAATAAATAACTAAAACTATAATTACAAACTTATAAGTTGAAATTGATATGTCTTCAAGACTTCAAAGATTAAAAAACTAGGCAGTTTTAAAAGAAGTTAATGACATAAATAACTTCACATCGTATATTTTATTTCTAGCATTGAATGTGGTGTAGGTGGAATTAAAGTTACGGGGATTGATGTTGAGATTTTTCCCCATTTTTTAGTGAATTTATGTCATGATATTAAAGGGCCAAGGAAAAATTTAATGGTGGTCCAACAAATCACCCGTGGGATTAATGAAAGTTGTTCAAATATATATGTGATGGTTTTCTCAATTTTTCTAGTCATTTATGCAAGTTTTTAGTGTTAGTGAGGCTATTAGTCCAATATAGATACTTAAAATTTATTACACTATAGATAATTTAAACAAGTTTGGTATAAAATAATAAGGAAACACCACAATATACTTATGCATCTCTATAATAGAGTTTTCAACTGTTATAGACATGTTTTATTAATCAAATATAACACAAAAATACACCTGCTTCATATAAAATAACATGGAAACATCACAATATACTTATTCATATCTATAATAAACTTTACAATTATTATATACATATTCTCTTAATCAAACTAGACATGAAAATACACTTGCTTCATATAATATATCAAAGTTACACAATATACTTATGCCTCTCTATAATAGAGTTTAAAACTATTATATACATGTTCTCTTAATCAAATAGAACACAAACGTATACATACTTCATATAAAATAACAAGGGAATATAAAAATATACTTATTCATGTATATATTAGAGTTTATAACTATTATAGACATGTTCTCTTAATCAAACATAAACAAAAATACAATTACTTGATATAAAGTAGCAAGGGAATGCTAAAATATACTTATGCATCTTTATAAGAAAGTTTACAATTGTTATATACATGTTCTATTAATAAAAAAAACACAAAAATACACCTACTTAGTATAAAATAACAAGGGAACACCACAATATACTTATGCATCTTTAGAATAGAGTTTACAACTGTTATAAACATGTTCTCTTAATCAAACAGAACACAAAAATACACCTACTTGGTATAAAATAATAAGAGAACACCACAATATACATATGAAACTCTATAATATAGTTTATAACTCTTATATACATGTTCTCTTAATCAAACAAAACATAAAAATACACCTACTTAGTATAAAATAACAAGGGAACACTATAATATACTTATGCATCTCTATAATAGAGTTTACAACTATTATATACATGTTCTCTTAATCAAACATAACACAAAAAATACACTCACTTGGTATAAAATAACAAGGGAACACCACAATATACTTATGTATCTCTATAATAGAGTTTACAGCTATTATAGGCATGTTCTCTTAATCAAATCGAACATAAAAATACATATTTTTCAAATCAAGTATTAGCACTTTTCCATCAAAATTAAAGTCACCCAGTATTAATTATCAAAATGCAATCTGGTTACATGAATCCCTAGAAAAATATTTGGGATCAAAAATATATTGTACTTTCTTAATCAACCTTGGATTTTAGATGCCTAAATTTCAAATTTCAACATGCTATTTTTTTTCATTTTGTTCTTGATAATTGTTACATGCATTCTCTTCAAAATTTGTTGGACTCATATCTAGTAGTGTAGAACTCTCTGAGTATAGTGTGTTTGAATAATTATTATTTAATCCTCTTTTTTAGATGTATATTGCCAAATTTCCAGAGCTCTATCAAATGTAAAATCAATGACATTGTATCTAGTTGTATAGATCCTCAAGCAAGTCTCTAAATTCTTGTAAATCTTGTTTCTTAACTTTGAATTTAAAAATGACAATGCATTAAAAATTATCTCATCTTCCATTAAGCCCAAAATCATTGTTTAGCATAAATTATCAAGATTAAAATATTCTAAGATACCATAACATAATAATTCACTCAAACTTAAAGTAGTCCATAGTCTAGTAATTGATCCATCTTAAAAACATTGTCCACAACTTTAATAACATTATTATGGAAAATTCAACAGACTGTTCACTTAGCTTTGATAAATCTAAAATGCCTTCAATTTGTTCACCATTCAATTATACACTCTTGTAGAAGTGTTGGGCCAAGATTTTGATTTTATTCTAAAAATATGATGAGTTAGCATTTTTTCAATATTGAGGGTATAAAATAGCCATGGATTCTAGTAGTTCATCTCGAAGAAAATGATCTCTAATCTTTGAAGAGATAAATTTTACAATTTTCTTCAAGGTGGAACTTAGAGAGGATTCAACCTCAAGGAATTGATCTCTTGTAACAGGAACTTATTTTAGTCTATTATATCGACCAATTATGTCAAAAGTGTGTAAGGGTATTTAACATTCTCTCACTTCTACACATAAATATATATCTTCATTAAACTATAAATAGTTACCACTATGTTCAATATTTGTCATCAAGATCCAACTTGTGAACTTTTCCCTTATAAATGAATCTTGTGTTAAACACAAATTATTAAGGGAAAGGCATATTAATTTTCTCAACGTATAATATTCGTGAATGTACATTGTTCTTTCTTGAGCTTTCTTTATCATTAAATTCATTTCATCTAGCATGGGTAAAAAGATGCATAAGGTCAATAATGTCTTTATATCAGCTAACTAAAACAAAAAAATTAGAGATTTATATATTATGTGGCGATGTTCCTCCATTATTCCCATCAATGACTGATATTCTACGTATACTCTATGTGTTATTTCACAAAGGGAAATCTATCAATTATCAGCATCTTTAAGTATTTTGTTTCCTTGTGTTAAACCTTTAGCAAAATTTTAAAATTGTAAAAATATTTTTGGACTTCTAAAAAAGTATAAATAGATGTCATGATGAAGATCTTCAACTTTTGAGACTAATGTAAACTTGCTCAAAATTTTGAATGTCAAATTCATTATATATTCCATGTAATTAATACCAATCATATATGGTGTACAAGAAGTTTATAGCCTTACATAAATACCACTTCTTTGACCCTGCATGCTTGATGCTCCATCTTCCCCTACACAAATAATATTTCTTGCAATGGAGAAATCATCCATGCCACTAACCTCTTTTAAATTATTCTTGAATAGTTTCAAAAGCTTTTGATAAGTTGCATTTTCTTTCATTTTATGAATGGAAAGAAAATAAGGCTAATGAACATGATTTACAATAGTATAAACATGCATACACATCCAATAAGTGTTATCAATGGTTGCAACTTCATCCAATGATAATATTGTGTACCTTGAAATCCTTATCTTCTCTAGAAAATACTCCTTTTCTACTTTAGCAAGATAATTAGCCCATTCCCAACCACTAGTAATTGACTAATGAGTATTTAGAAAGTTTATGATGCTAAAAAAATTTAACATGTCCTTATATCCTAGATAATCAGTCATTGGTTGACCTTTTTTTAATTTAAAAAACAACATAAAGTTGTACAATCTTTGACATTTCACTGATTCCCATCATTTTTCCAAACAAAATTGCAATGTTTATTCCACTTAAATGAAGCTTTTTATATTTTTTTAGCTATTCATCATATTCACTCACATATCTAACATGAAGAGACTCTTTTTAATTCTCTATCATATCACTCATTTCTCCTATCCATTTATAATTTTATTTTTTTACACTTTCCCTACATGCTTGGTATCTAGTTTTATCTATAAGCATTTATCCCTCCCTAATTTTTAACTACATATCTTGTATCTACACTCTTTTGGTGTATCATTAGTGTCTTCACCCAAAATATGTTCAATGAAAGGATATTTAGAAACCCATTCAGCTTGAAAAATCCTTGAAACCTCCCATTCACCTAACTTCCTTTTTTTTGAGTTGTGATGAATTTCATGAACTACTTGTGAGGTTGAATCATCAAATTTTCAGAACTAGATTGTCTTAAACTAGCTATGTCATGATCATAGGTATTGTTACTTGTATTCATTGATTGAAATTGATCAAGACCTTATTGAACATGATCTTGATCATGAGAAATAATGTTTGGTTCTGGTTGATTTTCTAAACTAGTATGTATTTTTAAAAGTCTTTCTTATTAATGTTTATCAAAATATGATAACAAGGTATTTCATTTAAATGAACTCCCTATTAATTTATTATCACTTGAACTAGGATTAAAATTTCTATAAATCAAAAACCTTTCAATGCCAACTTTATGAATTATCAATGCAAATCACTCCCTTCAAGGATGAAATCACTTCCAATTTTTGAATTAACTTTTGCATTGGTAGTTTGAAAGTTGGCACTTAAAAATAAGCAATGATACCAGCACATCTATGTATAAAAAACTAAAAATTGAAATGCCAAAATACTAATTTGAAAATGATATCATAGACAAAATTAAATCTACACAATCTCAAAAAATTTAAATTAAAACTTGAACCAAACCACAACTCACTTGTAAATTCAAAACATGGAAATAGGGGCCAACATAAAATTATAGGGACATGCTACAATTTCTTAGTAACTATTTTGATGCACTTTGGATCTTTATTTTTATGGTTGTAGAATAATAGTGATTCTAGGAAGTAACAAATATTTTTAAAATATGCATAGGGTTTTTATAAATTTTAAAAATAATAATGAATGATGCACTATTTATCTATCTCAATTATCAAATATATGTATATGTGAATTAGATTTCAAAAAATATAATCTAACCTATCCAACATAGTAAATCCTATAGAACATAAAATCTCTTGAAGGAAAGATTTCTAATTCTATAAAAGTGTTTTATCAATGAAAAGAGAACAAGGAAAAAGAAAATATAATCAATATTATAAATAAGAGCAAAAAAAACAACAAACTAACATACTCATAATTAAATTTCAAATATCATAATTTAATGGCCAATGTTAGATTAGTATTTTGAGAGACTTATAAAGATCTATACTCAATTTATACTAAGTATTGCACATGATCTTACTATATGTACTCAATTTTTTTTAGTTATGTCATCCTCTCTTTTCATAGTTGTCTTGCCTTATGGCCCCATAGTTAGTTTATTATTTACACTTTATACTCTGATTTTTTGTCACAATTTTTGCTATACTTAGTATATTATATTATTTGGTTGGTCTTTACCACATATTTATTTTAAACAAACAAGAAACTAATTTCTCTAAGAAATAATCCTTTTAAACAAACAAGAAACTAATTTTTTATGATAAATAATGGCATGTGATACTCTTATTTTAAATAATGCACAAAGAACAAAATGAATAAATGCAACAAAGTCTCATGATCATTTTAACCATATTTATGACTAACCTAAAAATAACTATTTCATAGATTTTAAGTTTAAGGAAAAGATTTACAAATATATGTTGGAGAGTTGTTAGTGATATCATGAAGGTATCCAAGTGAGTGGATAAAATGTCTTGATAATCTAAGTGCCAATGACAAAGTGTGAAGTGTTCTTGTTTTAGTATGCTTGAAGTAGGCTCTGTTGATCTTTAGTTTTGGCATGGTTAGGGATGTTTAGGGATGAGTATGGTGATTTTAGGTTATGAAAGAGATATCGTAAGAAGTTTTATATGATTTTAATGCTTGTGTGCATTATTTTATTTCATTTGATATTTCATAGGTTTCATCTATACATTTTGGGTTTAGTGGCAGAACAATTTGAGTAGGCAGTTTGTTGACGTCACCATTGCTGCATATGGATGAGTCAAGAGAGTTAGTCATATGGGTGTGAAAAGATTAATCCCAAGTTACTATGTCTTAAATTATAGGTCATGATGTTTAGTGTAGATAAAGATATGTGGATACAAATTTGGCCTCTCAAACAACAATTCACTAAGTTCTTATACTTAGCCAAACTATCACTGCACGTCATGTAGATATGAATGAACTAACAAGTTTTTGAATTTAAAATAGGTAATCAGAGATTTAACTAAGGTAAAATGTTTTATGGAGATTTTTTTTGTAGTTCCAAGAAGCTACCCTAAAAATTTAGATTCTTGAAGTGATTTCTATCTCAATTTATAAAGCTTCAAAGTTACTCTAGTAAATTTCTATGGGCCACAAACCATCAAGTTTAATCATGTTAAAGTTTAAGGTCACTAGTCTATAATATCCAATGGTGAGGACTTAATGATACCTATTGAGATCAATGGTGTGTATTAAGTCAAAATATCAAAGGTTTCATACACTAGTGAAAGGTGTGACAAGCCTTCTAATTTGATAGAAGATCAATGGTGAGCAGTGATTTGTACTTATAAATATCAATGGTGTGGGGTAAGTGAAAGAGTCAACAAAACATATGATTGCCAAGTAAAATAAGCACATGGACCAATATAAAAGTGTTCATAAGTCATGTGAGGGTTATAATTATTTTAATTATGGGAGTTATGATCAAGATCTAATAATGAGCGCTACAAAATAAAGACTTGGTTAATTTGCATAAATCAACGGTGCATATTTAATCAATATATCAAGGGTACACGAGATGAGTTCAACATGTTTAATGTTTAATAGTGAGTAAAGGTAAAGATAAATATAGTATAAAAGAGATAAATTGTTTGTATTTGATCAAATATGTGAGGACATGAGATGATGGAAAAGAGTTCAAAGTTTAACAGTTGCTCAGTGACCGTTTGAATTCAAATATTTTAATTTGTGAGAGAAGACTAGTCTGCAATATTTTACTCATATCTTTTGATATAAGATGAATTTATTGATGAATTAAAAATAAAAGTTATATATTAATTCAAGAAAAATATAAAAATATTTATTTTAAAGTCTAAATGTTTGTACTATCAAAGTTATTGAGCTCCAAAGTTGAATATGTATGTGTTTATGCTTTGCAAGTAACTTGAGAAGGGTAATTAAATTATTATTGATGGTATTTCATTTTTTTAAGATGAAATAAGCATTGTATAATGTTTTATAATTTATGAGGACCATATATGTGGATGTTATATGTCTTACCGATCCTTATTCAATATGAACAATGCCTTAGAAGTTAAATATGTGTTCATTATTGGTGATCATATATACAGAATGATGTTTGGGTGAATTGTGTTGTAATAGAAGGATGATGTGATGGTTGTTGTCACTTAAAGAGGACCTATAGGTTATGTGTAATGGGTATATATATGTTAAAGTGTTATTTTATTCTTAATTTTCTCATAAAAGTGTCAAAGATATGGATGGGTCTCCATGAGACCTATAAGAGCTAATGGGGCCTAATTGAAAGGTGTAGTTATTTAAGTGTGACCTATAGTTTTTATGGTCAACCTATGAGGATAGTATTGAGATATTTAAGACATATTAATGGTTAAGTAAATTCTAAAGGATGACCAAGAAGATAATAATCATGAATATTCTATAAATGGTGAAATCAAATATGATGATTTTTAGATGTGAGAGACCTGAGAAAAGAGGTGTGTGTGTTGTGGAGTGAAGGAAAGGGTGTGTGCTCAGTGGATGGGTTGTAGAGTAGAGAAATTATGATGACTATGAGTATGACCTTTAGGTCATATTTTTTATGTTAATAATAGTGCTCTCATAGGTTTGAGTATTGAGGATGAGCGAAGAGGTCTAGAGTGATCCAAAAGGATGTTTTGGATGCCTTGAGTGTGAATGAAGGATAGATGATGTCTATTTTAACTTGGTGGTTGATTTGAGAGGTAGATAAAAGTTTGTTTTATGTGTATGAACATTTGGTCATGCTAATGAGGTTGCAATAGAGTTGTGATAAAGTTGTTGCTGAGAAGTGTAGAGTGATCCAAAAGGTGTTTTTGGATGTTTATGGATATGTGAAGTAAAGGGGGATTATATACATTATATCTCCATCAGATTAGTATGAAATCATTATTCAAGAGATGTTTATATCATAGGTTTTGGGAGGGTACTCAACATCTAGGTCATAATGACTTGGCCATCTTAAGGGTAGGTAATCCTTGTGGAATAGTTATTTCACTAAATCTAGATCAGAAGGACTTAACCATCTTAGGGTAGGCGCTCCTTATGGATTAGGTGTTTCACTAAATTTTGGTTAGAAGGACTTGATCATCTTAGGGGTAGGTACTCCTTGTGGAACAATTTTTTCACTAAAGTTTGGTTAGAAAGATTTGACCATCTCATGTTTGCATATTTATTATAGGGCAAGTATTCCATGTGTTTTTAGGTTTGAGAGTGGGTCTTATTCCTGAAGAAGGTTTTCCATATATATCTTGTGTTGTGTGTGTAATCATACATTATCTATTTGTTCATTTCTATAAACATCTTGATTGCTTTATAAATGGTTGTATTAAATTCTTAATGTTTAAATGGTTTGGAAATTGAATTGGATTATTTTCCACCATTGATTCACCCCACCCCTCTCAATGGTTTGTACCTCTAACAATTGGTATTAGAGTATGTCCTTTGATAAAGGCTTGATATCTTGAAGGAGATCCAAGGTAAAATATGGGCAGCCATCAAATTTAAATGCTACTAAGTAAGAACTGATGTTTAATAATCTAATTATGTTTTTTGGAGTATAAGGATGAGGACCTACATCATGTCCCTAGGTTTTGACACTAGGAAATCTATTTTGGATGGTTATTTTACTGCTACTATTCCTCAATCTAATACTATAGATAATAATTTGTTTAATAATAATTCTAAGGCAATGAATGCTATCACTTATGGTATTTCATATATTGAATATGCCAAAGTAATCTATTACATATTTGTCAAGGAAATGTCAGATAAATTGAAGACTATTTATGAAGGAGATTCAAAGGTTAAGTTGGAAAAGTTGTAGACTCACCAAAGATAATTTGAGAGTCTTAAGATGAAATAACAATAAGAAGTACTTAAAGGATAAGAAGAGTCTCTACACCAAAGAAGATTTTAGCTCATCAGATGAGAGGAAAGACAGTGACTCAAAGTATGATCATGAAGATGATGGTCCTATTAAAGATGAAGACCTATTCATGGCTGAGGAAGGAAGTTGATCATATCAAAAGGATTTTACTTGGAGTGATTCAGATGATGATAAATATGAGGTGGACTATGAGACTATATTGATGAATGCTTTTGAAGAACTAAATATTGAGAAAAAGATTAACAGCTAAAGAAGTCTTAAATCAAGGACTATGAACATCATTTCAGTCTGTTTGAGGTAAGAATAAATTAATACACTAAGGATCATGAAGATATAGTCAAGCATCTTAGTTGTCAATTATAAAACTTTTCTATAAGCCTGAAAGCTAAAAAAGATGAATGTTCAAGGTATGTAATTAAAATGAGTCATTAAAAGCTGAGTTAGAAAAGAAATCTAGTAAGATGTAGTCATTTATGATATTTGAAAAGAGCTCAAGTGATCTAGACAATATTGTGACTGTTTAAAATCATGCAAGTGATAAAAAAGGTATTGGATACAAAGAAGAACCAAAAAATGCAACTCAAGATAAAATGAAGACTAATGCAAATCAGACCTTGAAGGTTAACAATCAATCAAGGAATGAAGATGTTGGTATAGTGAAGATAAATTAGATCAGACAACCAAATACCATAAGGTATGCAAGTTTCAATAGTTATTGTTACACATGTAATTAATTTTGGTATATAGCTAAAGAATGCAAAAGACCTGTTAGAAATAAGTTTACATGGAACTATGATGGGGGTCATCTTTCAAAAGGTGAGTCTTCAAAATGAGTAGTTTATTTCAATTATCAAAATAATAGGCACATTTCAATATTTTTTTCTAATTAGAAAATGAAAGATAAGATTCTTGTAAAAAGTATAGTGTGCTTCAATTATCAATAGAGAGGTCACATTGCTAGATTCTACAAGCAAAGGCCTAAAAGATAGAATAAGTTTAATTAGGATCCTAGAGTAAAATATAATAGGATAAGTTAACTCAAAAAAACCAAAGGTGTTAATTGTTAGTCATAATGAGTTTTTAGGTTGAATTAATCTATTTTCTATTGTGGAGAATGTTATAGAAGTTGGAGAGTGTCCAGAGCTCTCATTGTCTACTTATGTTGTGAATGAAGAGACCAAGCTCAAGGAAAAGACCAAGGTGATTATTGAGGATAATTATGAAGTGTGTATGGATTCAAATGAACATCCTATTGTTTCTAACCAATTTTCATGCAAATAACATTAGTTATCAATACCTAGTGATGAGGTTCTAAACTATAAGGAAGATTCTTTAACTAAAAAGGTATGTCATGAATTTGTGTTGTCAATGCAGTCTTTGAAGAGAAGAAAAATGTTGTAGTGGATGAGGAAGTTGTTTCTCTTAAGCTTAATAAGAATAATAAGAACTATTAGTATTATATGACTGAGAAAAAGAAGGAATATGAGGAGTTACGGGCAACTCATCATTTCACATTATTCTAAGGAACCATGTGAAGTAAGAGGTCTCTGTCTATGCTTCTTAAGAGACTCCTTTTAGTAGAGAAGAAAGTGTTGTTATGGTGTTCTTCAAAAATTCATAGAAGGTAAGAGATGAGTGTTTCCAATTGGAGTTGGTGTGTCAAAATGGGAGAAGTGCTTTGATGAGGTCAAAGTGATGTCATAATGTGTTTTTGTTGTGTATGTAGTGTCTATAGGATAAAAATGGGTGCTTTTAGGTGGAATAATGAGACTAATATAATTTCAAGAAGATTTTTGTGCTCGAAAAAAATTTGCACTTCTTTGTGATGTGTTCTAAGTGGTTTTGTATCTTGATGATCTTGTTTGTGCCTTTTGGAGGTTTTTGTGTGCTCTTGGGTTTATTTTTCCTGTTGCAGATCAAAGCCATGGTATCGAAAGTCAAGGTTCCCAAAGGTTTTGAAGCCTAAAATATTGGTTGAAACATGTGTGATGGTTTTCTTTAGGTGTGAAATAAGTTTTATAGGTGGGCATTGACTAGAAGGAGGTTAGTTAACCTTGTTTCATTCTGAGATTCTAGAATTTTAAGATATACTAGGAAACTAGTTTGCCTTATGATTTCAGGTATGAGGCTTCTTAATAGATTGAATGGGCCAAATGGGTTGTAAAATAAATATTCATAAATATTTTAAGGTTTGAATTTTTCAAATTATTCGAGTTTTTATCAAAATGGAGGCCTAATTGGCTAGTAGATTTATGAAAGAAGTATGTTACATAAGAGGAGATAGGTGATTAGAATTGTTGTGCTTAAAGTGGAATATGAGATTTATATAGATGTGAAGTTTCAAGTATTTAAAGTATGTCTACTAAAATTTATGGGCTCTACAAGTTCCAGGTAGGGTTAAAAGGAGTCTAGACAAGCCTATTGTGAAGATTTGATGTTTTTTCTTAGTTTATCCAAAAGAGAAAGTCATGAGTGTTTCAAGGTGAGTTCTTAGGTTGTTTTATGTCATTTTTCCTATTTTTTAAGTAGCATAAAGTTATTTTGGTGGTCCTTGGGATGGTTTGAGAGAGAAGGCTAATAAGTATGTGTCATGGTTCTAGATGGTGTGTGGAGATCTGAAGATGATCAAGAGTTTCAATGTATCAAATATATTAGGTGGATTCACTCTTAGATTTTTTTGGTGAGTTCCATCAGATTTTAGTGTTTTTGTGTGTTCTTTCTTCTTTGGTTATACTGCCTAGTTGAAGAGTGTGTTGGCATGTAGTAAGAGGAAGTTGTCAAGGCAAGAAAAGGTAGAATAAAGGTAAGTGAGAGTTTGTATCATATTTATAAGGTGGTCCTCTCCTATGTTTTGGTATTTTCAAGTCCTTAGGATCATTTTATTCGCACTTTATTATTGTGTCAAAAGGGGAGAAGGCTCCTATTATGAGAGTGCTTGAAGAGAGAGAAGGAAAGTGAGTAGTATGATGGGTGTTGACATCAATGAAAAATGGGGATATTGGTGGAGAGTTTTTAGTCATTTCATAAAGGTTTCTAGGTGAGTGGATGAATTTTCTTCATAATCTAAGTGTCAATGACAAAGTGTGTAGTGTGTTTGTTCTTGTATGCTTGAAGTGGGTTTGGTTGATCTTCAGTTTTGGCATGGTTAGGAATGTTTACGAATGATTATGGTGATTTTATGTTATGTAATAGGTCTCATAAGATTTATTATATCCTTTTAATTCTTGTGTGCATGAATGTATTTCATCAGGTAGTTCAAAGTTTTCATCTAGACATTTTAGGCCTAATGGCAGAAAAATCTAAGTAGGAAGTTTGTTGATGTCACCATTGCCACATATGGATGAGTTATGGGGATTTGGTCATATAGGTGTGATAAAATTAGTCCTAAGTTATTTTGATTTAAATTTTAGGTCATGTGGTTGAGTGTAACTAAATATATGCGGGTGAAAAGTTGGCCTCTCAAACATAAGTTCACTAAGTTCCTATACTTAACCAAATCGTCATTGCACATCATGCAGATATGAATGAACCAAAAAGTTTGTAAATTTAATATAGGTAATTAGAGATTAAACTAAGGTCAAAGGTTTTTATGGATATGTTTTTTATATTTCCAAGAAGATACCTTGAAAATTTAGAGTCTTGAATTGATTTTTAGCTCAAGTTATAAAGCTTCAAACTTGTTCTAGCAGACTGTGATGGGCCAGAGACCATCAAGTTTAATCTTGTTGAAGTTTGAGATCATTAGTCTAAAAGATCCAATGGTGAACACTTAATCATACATATTGAGATAAATGGTGTGTGTGAAGTCAAAATGTCAAAGGTTGCACATGTTAGTGATAAGTGTCACAATCTCACTAATTTGATAGAAGATCAATGGTGAGCGGCGATTCGTACTTATGAATATCAATGATGTGGGACAAGTCAAAGAGTTAATAAATCACATGGGATTTTTAAATGGTAAAATCACATGGATTGACAAAAAAATATTTATAAGGCATGCAAGGGTGCCAATTGTTGTAATCATGGGATTTTTGATCAAGATCTAATGATGATAACTATAAGATAAACATCTAGTTAATCCACAGAGATTGATGGTACATATGTATTCAATATTGTAAGGGTGCATAAGATGAGATCAACATGATTGATGGTTAATAGTGAAAAAAGGTAAAGATCAAACTACTCTCAAAGAGATCGACAATGTGTGTTTGAACAAAGATGTGAGGTCGTGAGATGATGGTAAAGTGTTTGAAGTTTAATAGTTGCTTAGTGACCATTGGAATTAAAATATTCAAATTTACACAGGAAGACCAATCTGTAATATTTTACTCATATCTTTTGATCCAGGATAAATTTAATGATGTAGTAAAAATTAAAGTTATAGAAGACTTTAAGGTATATCCATAAATACTTATTTGAAGGTCTAATTATTTATACATTCAAAGTTATTAAGCTCCAAATTTTACTGTGTATGTGTTCATGCTCTACAAGTAATCCAAGAAGGGTAATTGAGTTGTTCTTGATGTTATTTTGATGTTTTAAGATGAACTAAGTATTGGAGTGTATTGTATACTTCATGAGGACCATCTGCGTATATTTTTTAGGTTTGAATAATCCATATTTAGTATGAATGAAGACTTAGAAGTTGATTGTGTGTTCATTCTTGGTGATCATATATACATAATGATGTTTGGTCTAATTGTGTTGTAGCAGAAGGGTGTTGTGAAAAATTTTGTCACTTAAAGAAGATCTATAGGTTATGTGCCATGGGTCTATGTATGTGAAAGTGTTCTTTTGTTTTTAATTTTCTAAGAGAAGTTTCAAATAGATGGATGGGTCTCCATGAGACCTATAAGGGCTAATGAGGCCTAATTGAAAGGTGTAACTACTTAAGTGTGACCCATAGTTGGTATGGATGACATGTGAAGATAGTATTGATCTATTTAAAATGTCTTAAGGGGTAAGTCAAGTCTAAAGGATAACCAAGAAGATAATAATTATGAAGACTATAGATGGTGAAATCAAAGATGATGATTTATATATGTGAGAGACCTGAGAAAAGAGGTGTGTGTGTGTGTGTGTGTTGTGGAGCGAAGGAAAGGGTATGTGCCCAACGGATGGATTATAGATTATATCATGTTGATGACTATGTATATGACTTGTAGGTCATATTTCTTATATTAATAATAGTTTTCTTGAAATTTCAAATATTGAGGATGAGCAAATAGGTCTAAAGTGATCTAAAAATATTTTTTGGATGCCTTGAGTGTAAGAAAAGGATAGATGTTGTATGTGTGAGCTTCGTGGTTTATTTGAGAGGTAGATCAAAGTTTGGTCTATGTGTATGACCATTTAGTCATATTTTTGAGGTTGTGACAGTTTTTTCTAAGAATTTTAGAGTGATTCAAAAGGTGGTTTTGGATGTTTTTGGTTGTGTGGAGTGAAGGGGGCTGACATACATTATATATCCATCAGATTGGTAGATAATCAGTGTTCAAGATATGTTCATATCATAGGTTTTGGTAGGGTGCTCAACATCTAGGTTAGAAGGACTTGACCATCTTAAGGGTAGGTGCTCTTTCTAGGTCAAAAGGACTTGACCATCCTAGGGGTAGATGCTCCTAGTGGAATAGGTGTTTTACTAAATTCTGGTCAGAAGGACTTGACCATCCTAGGGGAAAGTGCTCCTTGTGGAATAGGTGTTTCACTAAAGTTTGGTCAAAAGGAGTTCACTATATCATGTTTTCATACTTATTACAGGATAATTAGTCCATGTGTTTTTAGTCTTGAGAGTGGGTTTTATTCCCCAAGAGGGTTTTTCACATAGATCTTGTGTTGTGTGTGTAATCTTGCATTATCTATTCATTCATTACTATAAACATTTTGAATGCTTCATGAATGGTTTTATTGAATGCTTAAGTGTTTGAAGGGTTTGGAAATTAAATTGGATTTTTTTCCTTCATTGATTCACCCCCCCCCTCGCTTCTCAGTATTTTGTACCTCTAACAATATAAATAAAATTTCTAAGAAAACAAACATGCATAATGTTTTGAGTAAATATATTTACAAAAATGATTTTTAAGGAACTTGTTATTATATTTATTCATTTCAAGACAAATGAATATGCATTCAAATAACTATTCTTATTATTTAGAATAAAAGAAACACAAATCCATACCTTATAGTTCAATCACAAAGAAACTAGCTTATAAATTATCTGCACCTCATCCTAATCTTTCAACTACTAGAGCTTTGCTTCTGTGATTAGCTTATATTAATGACTATAAAAATCAAAAAATCATTAGCAAAAATATTTTAAAAAATAATTTTCCATGAAATTATCATTATATTTATTCATTTTAAGATAGAAGACTATGCATACAAACAATTTTTCTCAGTCTTTTAAACAAAAAAATAGAAATTCATACCTTGCAGTTACAATCACAAGGAAACCAGCTTGGAAATTGTTTGCACCTTTATTTCCAACCTCTTGTCCCAATGTTTTGACTTCTAGAGCCTCACTTCTACCAATAAATTGCATCAATGACTGGAAAAATTGAAAAACCATCAACAAAAATATTTAAAATTTTATTTTTAAGGGAACTTATCATTATATTTATTCATTTCAAGATAGACAATTGTGCATGCAAACAATTTCTCTTAGTATTTAAAATAAATAAACATAAATTCATACCTTGTAGTTTTAATCACAAGGAAACTCAGCTTAGAAATAATTTTCACCTATATTTCTAACCTTTCATCATAATATTTTGACTACTATAGCTTTGTTTTTACTAAGATCTTCCATAAATGACAAGAAAATTTGAGAAACCATCACATATGTATTCGATAAACTTCCATTAATCCTATGGATGATGTGTTGGACAACATTAAATTTTACCTTGGGCCCCTTAATATGTTTGTGCCAATTCACTAAAAAATGGGGCAATATCTAAATCTCAATCCCTATAGCTTTAATTCCACCTGCACCACATTCAATGCTAGAAATAAAATAAACATTAGGTTTGAAAATTGTTTATTATTAAGTTTTTTAGTTATTAAAACCAAATAGAAAGAAGAGCATGTGGTGCCAAAGAATATTCAAAACTTTTTCACATAATAAATATAATAATTACCTTAAGATTTTCATGTCCTAGGTGATCCTTATTATTTATATACATATATACCTAGTGATTCCAGACTAGCCTATAATGTCTCGTATAATTTTTTGGTGAATCAGACCTATGCATGTATAGTAAGTCTAATGAATTTGTGTCTTAAAATAGGATTGAGTACAATATATCAGGTGAATATGTGTCCCAAACTATTAAACTATATAAAATTAAGGCTATTTGACCTATGTATTTTTTCATATAATTAGCCATTTTCAAAATCAAAAAAACCTATATATAGCCATTTGGCTATAAATAACCACTAAAATTTTCCCTATCTAGAACGTGGTCTAGAACAGTCACTTAAAACCAAGACAAAGGTTTCAAATAACAAAGAGAAAAATAAAAATTAGATTTAAGGGAATTTATAAAACTCAAATTCAAAGGAAAAATATGAAGCTAACTTCACAAGTAAGAACAATAAATACTTTACTTGTCATTACTGTAAAAAAACCATGACATGTGATAAAAGATTAAAGGGTACTATCAACTAAAAATTGATCTAATCAAGAGAGGGAAGAGAAGCATTTTCAATTTGAATAAATTTAATTTCAAGAACACTCATATTATTATCTCACATGTTTTAGTGAATAGAGGAATCAAATATTTTTTTCTTGATTTAGTTTGCTCAAATTACAAGACAAGTCAAAAAGATGATTTCAACAAGTTAGATTACTCTTTAAAAATTCAAATGCAATTATGATATGGAAATTGTATCCAATTTGAATGATAGGTAGAATTAAAATCACAAAAAAAATTAAGGCAAGGGTGATATAAAGGATCTTAAGAGTATTGATCACAATTTCATAAGTTATAATGATGAATGTCAGGCATAAATATTTATAAGGATTATAATTTTTTTGAAATGAGGTGTATGTTGATTCTGATCATGTATTTATAGAATTCATAAGTGAAGGGGGGAATTATATTTAATTTTATTTTGAGTTCTTAAAAATTCCTACACATGTTTCTAATTCAACATGAAATAATACTAACTCTTTGCAAGAGACTAGTCATCCATCTACATCAACACCAATCAAAAAAAATATTTGTTGAATCCTTATCCATCCACTCAGATTTTAAACCATAATTATGAGATGGGTATTAAAATTCTAAAAAATGTAACTTATTTTATAATTTTTATGATGAAAATACTGTCTACATTATCATTTGTGACTAGTGAACCTAGAATTTATGCATAAGCTAGTAAAAAAATAATAATGGGTTGATGTGATGAAATTAAATATGTATTAAATTGAGAAGAATAATACATATAACTTAGTTTATCTTAATTTTAATATGTCTACAATACCAAAGTTAAAATTTATGGCACAATTGACAAGCTAAAAGCTAGACTAGATACAAAAGGATTTGCATAAATGTATGGTGTTGACTATGAGTAAACATATGCACATGTGGCACATAAAGATAATATAAGAGTAATTATTATTATATAATCTCATAAATTATGGAAAATCCATCAAATGGGTGTCAAAATTACATTCCTAAATGGAGTGATTATAGAAGAAGTGTATGTGGGGCAACCACAAGGTTTTGAGGTAAAGGGTAAATAATTTTGGGTATAATTGAAGAGGGGTGTTTATAGATTGAAGAAAGATATAAGATATTGGTACTCAAGAACTGATATATGATTTTTGTATTTTTTAAAAATTCAAAATTAACCAACTCTTTACATATAATCATATAGTTCTAATGTTTTATATGTATGTCTCTATGTAGATGGCTTGATCTTTCCAGGTAGTTGTATGGAGATATTGAATAGATTAAAGGAAGCTATGAAATTTAAATTTTAGATTAATTATATTTTAATTATTAATTACTTTGTTCTAATGTAAGTCCTTCAAAATAAAGAGGAAGTATTCATTTCAATCCAAATATGCCGAGGACATGCTAAAGAAGTACAATATACAAGATTAAAAGCTCACAGACACTCCATTTAGAAGTGGAAAAAATATTATGAGGGAGGATGGAATTCCTTAATATGATTAAAATAATTTTAAAATTATTTTTGGAAGTCTGAAGTATCTCACTATGAAAAGCCCTGATATCAGTTATGGGGTTTCACTAGTTTCTAAATCTATGAATAAATTATAACTCAAGTATTTGTAAGCAGTGAGAGAATCTTCAAATATGTAAAAGGTAATTATAATAATAGTATTAATTTCATATCATTAAGGTATTTATGTTTTATTAGATACACATACTCATATTGGGAAGGATATCTTGATGACATGAATTCAACTTTAAGATATTGTTTCACATTGGGAAGTGGGTTAGGTTCTTGAACTTCAAATAAATAGGATATAATTGCATTATCCTCTACTAAAACTAAATATACAACTCTTAAATTATATTACACACAATTATTTTGGCTGATAATATTCTTGGTTTATTTTATAGAGGCTCAACTTAATCCAACATAGATTTTTTGTGATAACAATGGGGCAATACAGTTATCCAAGAATCTAGTTTTTCATGCTAGAACCAATCACATTGAACTCAAACATTGATTTATCAGAGACTTGGTAAATGATAAAATATTTTTCATTGAGTATATTATAATTAAAGATAAATTTTATAATATTATCACCAAATAATTTCACAAGTAGGTTAGTGGAAGACTTAAGGAGATGATAGGCATTTCACCTATATATATCAAATAGGAGAATGTTGAGTATGATGCCAATATGAGCACTTGAGTTATATTTTTAGACTTAGTTTACTTTAAATTTTTTAGGTTTTATGAATTTACTTTAATTTATTTATGTTTTAAATTATTTATTTGGTCATTTTGGACACTTTCTAATGATTTCCTAAAAAATAGTTGGCACTGACAATTTATTGTCTAAGTACTCGAATGAGTTTTGAAGAAGTGGGTCATAATTTTAGTATTAGTTAAGTTAATTTAAAGTGTATATAAGTAAATTTTTATTTTATATGTAATTAATAACACCATATTTGGTTAGGTTTCATGATTTGATCACTTGTTGAGCAAGGCTTCTTGCATGTTGACATTGTCTTCAATGTGAGTGAACCTTGTTTACTTTAGTCTTTGATTTAGTATTCCTTATGTTATCTTAGATTATACTTTTAAAATTATAATTAGAGATTAATTATTTGTAAATTAAATTTATTTATTTAATTTTTAATGTATGCTTTTCTTAAATTAACTTGTCATGCAAGTTATCTTCTAATAGGCTTATTTTAAGCCTTATTTATTTATAAAGAACTCTGCACAAGAGTAGTACAATAATTCCTTTTGTAAATTCATGTTACAAATTTTTATATCTAAATTTTTTTGATATATATTAACAAAGGAAAATTATAAATCACATTTTTTTGGTTTTGAATTTATCATTACATTTTTTGGTCTATAATTTCACTTACAACATAGCTAGTTTGATAAGCTAGTGATTCTAAGATAAATTAGTTGGTACATAGTTTAAATCTAAAATTAATTAAGAGATGATATTCACTCCATAAAATCATTGAAAATATTTAAAAACAAACCCAATTTCTTCATTTTTTCTTGATACTATGAAATTTTCTCTCATGGTCTATTTTGATTTCATTAATGTAAAACTAGAAATTCTAAGTTTTAAACATGCAAATAGTGTTTTCCTTACATAATCACCATTAATTGTGGCTCAAAAACCCCATTTTTTTTTTGAGTTTGAACCCATTTTATGACCCTAAATTATATTTATAAAAAAAAATGCCATCGCACTTGGGTGTTATCTTTATCTATTTGATTTGGTGTCCTCTTTATAATCTATGAAATGTAGGTCAAGATTAATATCTAACAAGTAAATTCAAATCAATTGTTTTTAGAAAGGTAAGTATTTTTTGGATCTCCTAATGTGGAATCAACTAAAAAATGCAACCCATTCCAACTACCTTTTTTATTATTTTAGGGATTTGAACTCATGTGATGAGCTTTATGAAATAACGAAGTTGACATTACTCTTTCTTTTCATGTCTTTACAAGACTCAATATTTTATTTAATTTAATGAATTATATTTATTTAACTATTAACTTCTTTTTCTTCATTATGTAAGTCCTCTTTATGTCTATTTTTGTCTCTCACACCCCTTTAAAATATTATTATAGACTACGAGGATCTAGGCCAATTTTGGTCAACCAAATGCCTTGTTTATATTCTTCACACTATCAATGCATAGGGTTGTTTCATTGTGAGGCTATGAACTACTCAGATTATTCCACGTATCTTGATTCCATGCCATGTGTTATGTTTTCATGATCTCACATATTTTTAGTTTTTAAGGATTTTAATGTTAATCCTAAGGTACTATGGAACTATGAACCAATCATTGTAGTTCATGTGTCACTATTTTTTGGCTTTGAAACTTCACATTAAATGCATAACTAAAGGGACCTAAAACTATGAGATTATGAGGTAGTCACTACATGTCATATGTCATCATATTATTTCTCACTACCTCACAACTGTATCTATACTATGTAGACACCAAGGGTAGTGAGCCACCAAGCTGACCAAAATAAGACATCTGGCACACCCAAGAACACTCATATGCTAAATTAGCTTGATAAAATTTTACATAATAGGTAATATTAAGGCATGTATATGGATTACATCATTAAACAAACCCACAAAAATGTAGGATTAAATAAAACTATAAAATGAAAAAATATTTTGAATTAATGTATAGGGTCATGTTAGCATTAAAATCACACAAACAATAAGTCACTTCATTTTTTCAAAGATTTAAAATTGTTATAAACAAACAAAGTTTCCAATTCATCCAACTTATATTACTTTTAAAACTCATTACAATACAATTGCTTATCAGTGATCCAAAGCTAAAGGTTTTCACACAATAGAGAGGAAATTAGTATAATTGAAGAGTTGGAAGCTATGGTTTCATACCTATTCTCATATAGAACCAAACAAGTGTCTACATATTCATGGTTCCTCCAAGGATCTTTAGGAAATAAATTCAAGCATTATAGTGCAAATTGCAATTACTGACAAAGTGGTTGGTGCCAAACCATTCTCTAAGGAGTAAATTCCCAACTGAAGATGCCACCTATGTAGATGATGTACTAGCCATGTAGTAATTGGGTTTCATTATATTATAACCAAAACAAATTTATTCCCCTATATCAACTTAATTTACAATTGTTTTTTAAGACTAAATACTTAGATCACTTTGTGTTGTCACTTAAAGAATAAAATGAAATAATCTTCATAATTGGGATGTCATTAAATGATACTATTGAATGTCATATCCAAACACTTAGTATAATCTATAAATCATCTCCAAATTGATTATTAAAAATAACCTTTGAAAATTGTTGAAATATTGGGTAGAAAACCCAAAGGGATGGGTTGGCATGGAATATGTGGAAAACATCCATGTTCACAACTTCAGATTAGGTGTTCAAATTGGTATGGCTCTCATGAACTTAACATATGGTTCCCCATACATATCCCATGTCAATAAGGGTGGGTGACCCTAAAATTTATGATCATGAATGATATTAAAGTCCTATATTTATGAGATGTTGTGACCTTCAACCTAAAACAATGGGTCTCAGGTGTAAATAAACATGACTATTTTTATATGATGTCATATTCAATGGATGCCACCTCTGTTATAGTTTACTTTGATAACATCTTATAATAGACTCCTACTTTATGGACATCAGTTCATAATCACTTTCAAAAAAATTATATCCATAAATTTAGATAGAGTGTGTTAGATATTTATGATTTTTGTATCCCCTATGTACCATGTCATCAATGAGGAACCTATGCCCAAGCTATCTAATGAAATGGTACAAACTATTTTGATTATTGGAGCCTATTGATACTACATTGATTATATGTTCAATAGAGTAGAGGGAGTACTTATGTCACCCCTTAAGATACCCATATATGTTTTAGATAAATTGACTAAGTATTAAATAACATACCAACTCCTTTATGGGGTTATCTTGATATGCAAGGAAAGGAAGTAGGCACCCTAACCCCTGATGCCTTATAACATAGGCCACAACACATTATTACTATAAACAAGATTGATTGCATCAATAGATCACATGGCCTCTTTCAATTTAAATGATCATGACATGGGCAATTAGGATCTGATGAGAAGAGTTAAGGCCCATATAAAACCCTTTAAAGGGAAAAAATAGTCATCTAAAACCACAACATGCACACCCTCATTATTTGTTATTAATTAATGTATAAGACAATGAATATTTAAAAATGAAGATGGATATAATAGGCCTTTTGGTCACCCTAATTCAAATCAATCAGTGAAGGCACATAGAAGAAATACCTGAGACTTTTGAAGTTTAGGAGGATTCACTAGGTACAGAGGTTGTTTTGAGAAGAAAGATACTCCAAGGACTACCTCCACCCATGCTCACTCCAAGGGTCATCCAAATTCAAGAGGTAACTCAGCCTTTAGCTTCCCCTTCCTCTCATGTATCTACTTCTTTGTGACAATTCCAAGTATTTCTTCTCCCCAAGCAAAAATAGTGGTAGAGTAAACCATATTAAATCCCCTTCTTCTCATTTCATGCCTATTCTAGAATATGTCTCAATTGATACCCATCCATTTATACCCCAAGTGGATATTATTATAGTGGGCACCATCACACAAGATCCCAATGTCATCACTATTTCCACCATAACCTAGTCCACTTCTATTATGCAAACAATGGCATCAACTATTTTAAGTAGTGTGACCACCATGTCCCTAAGATTTATTACCTCAAGGCCCTTGGGATTATAAAATCTTGTGCCAATAGGAGAACCAATCCTAATTTCATCACACTCTAAGGTAAATATAATACTTGGGCTCCCACAACTATAGCACATCTCATTTAGAACTTAAAATATCCCAAGGAAAAGGATATGTAATTCCCCTTGTCTATCAATCAAGTTCTAGTGGAAACTCTACAACCCATCATTCAATTGGAACTCCATCCTCCACACCTTTAACAATGACCACCCCTCTCCCAACTATAACTTCTACTCCACCACTTTCCACCCATCTTTTATCATAGGGACCCACTCCCATAATTTCATCCATAACCTTTATTTTGGTTGACCCTATGACCCTACTACATCCATTCCTATGTCTCCACCCCATCCATCACCTACTTCATTAGCCATAGTGACCTCATCCTCTTCCACCTCATTATCATAAGCTAGAAGAAATGTTATGAAGGTTATAAAATTAGACAAAACCTAAAGGATAGGGATGGTAATAACTGACAAACCCAAGGTAAAACTATAATTTTTAACACTCATGGGGAAGCTCAAATGATTAACTAGAAGGAAAGTCACAAAATAAAGGACCCCCACCTTTCATGAAATTGAGGAAGAGTTATTCACCCTGACAAGAAAAAGAAAGGGTAGACTAGGGGGAACATATGAGTTTGCATAGGAATTTGAATCTATGGTCACTGATACTAGTGAAGTGACAAAGAAGGTTATCCAAGGCATTAAATAGAGGATGCAAAGGATAGAGACTCAAATAAGAGCTTCATTTCTAGATAATATCATTATTTAAGTAAAAGATGAACTTGAATCATTGTATGAGCTCTTAATAGAGATTTTTAAAATAAAATCAAAAGATGCTCCTTGGAAAAAGAAGGTAAAGTTTTGCCTATACCATATTACTAAGTATGAGGCTAAATTAACACATTTGGCCAAATTTGTAAAGAAATACATGTTCCCACAATTAATCTAGTGACTATGTATGATATTGGTGAATTTAAAATATGGATGATACAAATGAGAATATCACTTTATGAATGGATAGAGGAAATGAATATCCTTAGCCACGCCATTAACCATGCTATGGACATGATCCTATAATTATTTCAAGAAGTTGGAATCATAGCATTGTTTAATCCAAATGGTTGGATTGATTTTTTCATGGGCTTTTTGGTCAAATTGGTAAATTTTATGATATATTTCAATAATAGGGTATGATATTCCAATAATTCATGTAGTTTTCAGGTCATCAACTTGGTAAGTTATGCTAAATAAAAAGCAGATCGAGTAGTAGCAATGAGAGGAAATTTACAAACCTCTCTATCCAATCACACATCTCATTTAGATAAAATAAGAGTGTTATTTATATTCCTTGTTATTACTCTATCTAGGATAGATGAAGATTTCCAGGAATGTGCCAAGGCCATGTAAGCTCAGCATGCTATCACTACTCAAGTAGGTAATGGCATAGCTATTGTTCCTATTGTAGATAGTAAAAATTAATCACTAGTGTTTGAAAATGTTTAATCTTGAAATTATTACTTTTCTTAGCCTATTTTCCATTCCATTAGATTTAAATCTCTATGGGAGCATTAGATATTCCATTTACTATCTTGTAATCACTAAAAACATAATTTAGGCATCCATATTATGCTTATTGTTTCCTGTCAGCCAAATGCAAATAGTCCATGTCATTCTATAATAATATAGGGTCATGGTGTGACCTTGTTTCCCACACTCTAATGGTAAATTTTTAAATTCAATACATTTCATATGAACTCTCTTGCACTTTTACCAAGTTCAGTTAATGTAAAAATTTCAAATATACCTTTATATAAGCACACCAAGGCCTCTAAAGGTATCATCTATCAATCACTTGGAAATTATACTACACATTAAATAAAAGAGAACTATTCTTTCCAATTCCAATTTTGATTTATTATAATAGTCATAGGCCAAATCTTAAATCATTTTATCATATGTCAAGGGCACTCATTATCAAGTAATCAATTTAATCTATCTATTTGAATTCATATAGCAAATATAAATATTCACACACTCACCCTAAGAGGAAAAATACATTATCCTAAGTCCATTTCAAGTTATGTAGGTATCACTTAGATTACACAAGGTTTTCTAAGGATAGTTTGGCTATTCCCCTTGTTATTCGATCCCTATTTGCTATATTATGTAGGAGGTAGGGTTTTGATTTTTTAGGTCATCTACATGGAAAATTAGGAAACATATGTAATTATTAATTCATCACAGACATACACAAGCACTTACACAAAAAAATAAATCATCCAGTCAACTAGGACATGGCCACAGTTAATAGACAAAGCTGCACTATAGCCCTATCCTTCTAATGCATCCTTGTCCCAATATGGTTTAAAATTTTGATTTTTTTTGTGACATAGTTAAAGGGTAACCACATTAAATTTTCATCAATAATTAGCCAACATAGTTCGTATAAATTTAGTTTGAGCTAGGTTTGCATATCTTCTTGTCAATTTACTATTTATAGCTTATTTCAAATTTTATAAATTATTGTATTATATATTTAAGTTTTGCATATTATGTAGCCTAAATTAGATTTTAATGGTTTATTTATTTACATAATTTAATTTTTAAATCAAAATAAATAATTTAAACACCTATTGGTTCCATCTCCCAACCTAATACTCCTCCAAGTGGCATTCCTCGCATTAGTGTAATGTAAGTTGGCAGCATTCCAAGTAGTACCCCTTAGGTTGATATTCTACAAACTCCACTTGGAACATAATGAAGTAGGAGGAAGGATAAATTTTTATATTTTATTTTAAATATGGGTGAATATGTGGCCTTAAATATTTGGTTCATATTTGAAAATTATTATAGAGTTACTCATTGTGCTAGCTAATGTAAGTGTGACTCTCCCAATGATGGGGTGATTAGGCATATCCCTGTAAGAGAATAATAGGTCAGAAACAAAGACATGAATAAATAGGAAGGATTTTCCTCAAAAATTTTAAAAAGTTGAAAAAATTCCCATGTTTATGGTCAAGTTTATAATCGGGCCTCACCCCTTTCATTTTCATCATGTTGTTTTTGTCTCTTCTAAAATGGTTTTCATTATAATAGTCTTGGGAATTATGGTTATGAGTGGGATCTTTCTCTCTTTTATGATGAGTCCATATTGATGTTATATCTAGTCATCTTTCAAACATTGTAAAGGGTTGTATTTTTAATATAAAAACTCAAGAAGAGAACTTTAAAAAAATTAGGAATGTTCATGGACTCTTATTGTTTTATCTAGAAGCCTTCCTTAATTATTAGCATAAGTGTGGTGGATGTTAAAAAATTTATCAAATTATAGTATAAATTATGATTACTTTATGTGAACTTAGTGAGGTTAATTAAATCATTAACTTAACAAATCTCTTTAGTTTATTGTGTTAATCTAAATGGTCATATGTGAATGTAATTTATTTACAATTTTTTATGGTTTTTCATCTCATGAAATAATATTGTAGGGATCATGTTCACTATAAATTCCTCCTCATACTCCCTAACCTATCTATCTTAGTTTTAGCCTAAACAAAACTATATAGATAGAGGTAAGTTTCATTAATATTCGTAGATAGTCCATGAAAACAATAGTGTCCCCATAAAGTTTGAGAACTCACTTTTATGCATTGCCATCCTTTTTTTATGTTTATTTTATTTGACTCACACTTAGAATTAGAGGCTATTATTTATATTTATCTTGGGAAGATTATAAATTTCTTGAAGTATAGTATAGTTTGGACACATGATAGGTCTCTATGTGTGGTAGCATTTGTATGCTCTAATATTTATTCCTAGCAATCTATGTAGGAGAGCCCTAAACTATAACTCATGCTTTGGGTTGTGTCTACAACCATAAAATGAAAGGGATTTATTACATTAACTTCCATTTAGATGTGAACATAAAAAACCCATCAATATGATGCATACAAATAATTCATTAGGATATATTCTTTAACCCTAACATCTATTTCATCCTCATGTGATGATGACACTTTCTTATTTGAGCAATGCATGATGTTATTTACTAAATAGTTTATACATACATATTAGTTATCCATATCTACTATTTTTTATATAATGGGGAATTTTCTTACCTCCATCCACTCCAATATTTCATCCTCATACAAGGATGCACACATTTTTATTAAGATTCACATGATGATATTTTACAATGGTTACATATATGTGATTTTTCTTACAATTCAACACATTGGATATATATTTTTTCTATAACACATTATGAATTTAACTCTTTATTTTTATATAAATGATTAAATCACATATTTTTCAATCCCTCACCTCAAAAAGGGGCCTATATCTAGATATTTTAAAACCTAAGCAAAAACTATTGAGAAAATAAAAATAGCATGAATTTTTTTTAATTATTTAAGACTTAGACATGTAAATCCTAGGTTGTTAAAATATTGGGTACATAGGGTAAATATAGATAAATATTAAAAATAGATATACTAAGCTTAATTACCCAAAATATAAGCACGAATGAATAAATCCACTTATCTGGAGTGAAATAGGAATTGTCGAATGTCATGAAGACTGGAACAAGCTTGGAGATTAGTTAAGAGTCTTTTGTTCTAGAATCAGGGTTAAAACTTGGCTTTGAATAGTAACATGATTTAAGAGGATAGTAGTGCACTACACTAGTGTCTAAGTTATCATGTTAATGTCTTTCTATGGAGAAACTAGTTGAGACTTTCAAGGATGTTGTGGGAGGGTTTTAGGGACCTATATGCAATTTTAAGCTTTTGATCATTCATATATGTCATTATTTTATTGAATCTTTTCCAAAACCTAATGAACACCTATACACATGAAACAATAAGATCAAATGCAAAAGGAAGAGAAAAACTAGGTTATGGGATGTTAAATTCATGTGATATAGAACCCTAGTTATCATAACCACTACCTACATTAACCCCATTGATAGTGATCTCAAATCGCATGTAGTTTTCCCGTAGGGAACATGCATAATCAACACACATAGTATGCTAGAATGAATTTAATTTAGGCCCTTATTTGGTCAAACATGTAGATCTAGGCATGATTTATAATTAATATGTAACATGTTGAGCTATACTATTGATTTATTTTATGTAATTATGTGCCAAAATAGTAATTTCTAGATGTAAAATGCCTTGTGAGGCTATTTATATATAAAAAACTTTGATTTGAATGTAATACCCTTGTTCACTAGATAACAAGACACAAAATAAAGATAAAATAATAAGAGAAGGCTCAAGTAAGGATTAAGACCTAAAACATGTTGAAAAAGTGACCATTGGACACTAGCATTAAACTAGACACTATTGTACTACACTAGTGTCTAAGACTATGATAGTGTATTATGAACACAAAATTGGGTGAAGATTGTGAAAAATAGGCTAGGGGGCCTATGATTAGGATGCAGTGACAAAATACTACTAGGAATTCAGAAAATAAGGAAAATAATCATAATAAAGATTAAAAGACCTAAAATGACCATGAAAACAAGACTCATATTCATCACTAATACCTTCCCATAAAAGATAAACAAAATACATATTACTTGTGGTTGCTTGACCAAATTAGGGTGTGTACATTTCCCCCCCCCCTTTATTCTAGTGATTAAATAAAATGGAAGTACTAAAGTAAATATAAAAATAAAATGTGTGTGTACTTACATGTGTGATGAATACATGTGAAAGATGGAAGAGATATAGGGCTGCACCACTTCTTGGCCAGAGAAGTGGACAAAAGTTGGAATGTTATCTATGAAGAGTAAATCCACAATATGGGTGCCCCCTATACTAAATTTTAATGATGAAATAAATTGTGAGGAATAAAACCCTATTTTATCCCCACCCTAATATGTGAAATGAGTCATGAGAGGTATCTGAAAATGTGGAGAAATAAGCCCTACTTACCCCATTCTAGTATGTGAGTTGAATATAAGAAGTGATATGTAAATGTGGAGAAATAAACCCTTCATGCCCCCATTCTATTATGTAAACTAAATTCAAGAAGTAATTTATTTAGAGGTTGACACTATCACTTGGCCTTCTTAATTTTGGTATGGTGGCAATCTATGGATCAATTGCTACATTCAGTTATATGACCCAACCTAGTGAAATCCTAGTGATATCTTGGTGACAATTTGAGTGTAATCTGATAACATACACATAGAGAATGGTATAATATGACATTCCATCTAAATAACTCAGTGAAATCATGTGATATTAAGGATGTGTGCTCTACATCATGCCCTTAAATCTGATATCTAATTTATGTAACTATGTGTCATATGTATAAAATTATATCCATCTAGGGATAATGTACCATGTACATGCACCCATAGTCATAATCTAAGTCTAGAATTGTGTCAAAACCTTATGAAAAATTTAAGAATGTGAACCAATATCTGACAAGATCATGGAACCTCGTAAATCCAATTCAACTTGTGTATATGAACATCTGATCAAATCTATGTATCTAAATATCTAAATCAATCTATGTATCTAAATCTCTAAGTCATCCTATTTATTTGGGTATCTGAATCACTATATATTTGGGTATCTAAATCAAGAAATCTGGGTGTCTGAATTGATGTGAATAGTGTATGTATTCCCCCCTTTTAGTGAGAGATTTGAGACTATGATAAGGGTGTCAAACCAAAAATGATATTGATAAGCATGTTAATGATAGTTAACATGGCTAATGTGAGCATAAAATTGATTATTTTGATATTTGTACAAGAATTATTTGGAAACTAGAACCAATATAGGCTTGTGGCTTATAGTGAGTTTGTTAAAGAAATATAAGTTTTATCATTTTTTTGAGTCAAATTGATTGTGATAGTAGTGGAACTAGTATGGTGTTGTAGATGTCATCATCAAGTCACATACATAAGAAATAGATTTAAAATTAGAGTTATGGTTCTTGAGATATCATGTTTAGAAAATTTTGGTATTAATTGGCAAAATTTACGTGCAAGGTTGACCTTAAGTAGGTGGCATTTTTAAAACATGGATTAAATAGGTTGGTTGATTGGTTTGAAAAATAATTTGAACCACTTGACTTGATATAATTTTTTTATCTAAGCTTAGAAACATGATGATGATATCAGGAGTGAATGTGACCCATTATGAGGAGGTGGAGGTGCTCATCCAAGCCAAGGAAAAGGTTACCCTGGTAAGGAACCTATCATTTTTCCTATTTTTTGAATAGTTTTTTAAATTTTAGATGTTTTTAGATTAATTTAATAATTTAAGGCTCTTTTTAAGAGGAATGTGCTAGTGTCCCTAAGACTACATTAGTGTTTTAGGTTATCACACTATTGTCCTATGTTTAACACTATTGTCTTGGGTGCAATGTTAGTGTCTTCTAGAGCCAATTTTGCCATTTGTGCTTTAATTTTGTGTTTAATGACTATTACTACATGTTTATTTTTCATTCAAATATGGTAATGTCAAATTTTATTGTGTTTTTTAGGCAAATACATGTATGAGGGAGTTCTAAAGTGGTTAGATGGAGTGATTATGTGGACTACCCTTATAGATGATGAGAGGGAAGCTATTGATAGAGCTAGTTTGGGCCATATGGCATCACTTGATCTGATTCTCTAGGATTAACATATGATGATGTCATTTTGTAACAGGTAGAATTTTGATACTTGTACATTTTGGTTAGCCACTAGGGAGATCACTATGACATTGGAAGACATTTATAAGATATTGAGATTGCCCCTTACTAGTCAACAGGTAGTGTTATAGGAGGATACTAGAGACAAATCTATAGAGGATTCTATGAAGTAATTTACATCTATGTCTATGGGGACCTATCAACTAATTTAGAGTGATGTGTTATTATCTTTTATTGTTACATCTAATGTTATATGGTTGTGGAAGCTTTGGCAGTGCTATTGGATTCCTTTATTTTTTGGATATCTATCTCATATAAGATGCATGGTATAGTGTAGGATATAAAGGATCACATGACCATATACTCATGTGGTCACATGATGCTAGCACACTTATATCAATATTAATACCATTTTACTTAGGATTTGTGCACAGGTGGCATTGGGCCTTCAACATTATTACATTGTTGGGCATATGATAGTATTACATTGGCTAGACTAGAGGTATTTCTGTGGATGGGTTAGGCCTACCCATATATGTTTGTAGAGATATGGACTAGTGTGGCTCATGTGTGATTGAGGATCATGATGTATTATTGATAAGTATTGTATTGATTGATAGCTGGAGACATTATTTGTAGACCCTACAGGGGATTTTAGGGGTATCCCAAGGATGGTTTTCATCTAATATGGGTTTGACTAAGCTATTGGTTACATGAACATTGGGCCAATGTGTTTGAAACATTTCAGTGTGAAAAAGTGGCATCATAGTTTGGTATTACCCAGGATGTACCACTTGCACCATGATAATAGTTGAGGATTTATCAGGATCCAATGAGGCTAGGTAGCAAGTCTAGACCATCAGTGGATAAGATAACTCTAATTTCATTGACAGAGTGAGATTCAGTGATAGATATTGATGATGTGGATGATGTGGGGGTTAATAATGTTTACATAGTATGGTGGAGGAAGCATACATGGCTACCACTATTTCCAAGAGATGGGGCTATCATGTAGGATGTATTAGATCTAGAGCCCATAAGGATGGGTGAGGGTACATTGTGATTATATATTTGTGTGTTTTTTAGTTTAGTGTTTGAATTGTCAATTAGATATATAATTCATTATGTTTATGTGTGTAGGTGGAGGATATAATGAGTATTTGGACATCATCATCAAGGCTACATTAAGAGATTTGACATGACACATTCATGATTATGCCATAGATGATGGGCTAGTGGAGAGGGCCATAGGGGTTACAAGCATTCATGCCCAAATTTTAATTGATTGGACATTGCCACCGCTACATATAGGCAATAAATTATAGATATTGATGAGGCATGCATTGAGTTACAGCGGCAAGATATTCCCCCACCTAATATTTTGGGTGGGGTAGGTGATAGGATTGTGGATCTGCATTCATATAAAATCATAGCATGCAAAGCTAACAGATGAGGTAGTAGTACTATGGGATAAAGAGAGGAGTTACAAGTCTTGATCAAGATCTAGAGGGGATGTAAGGGCATCTAGTTCCAATGTTAATGGATCTAAGAGTGAGAGTGAGGAGGGTGGTCCTAGTGAGTAAAATTTAATCATTGAGTGATTATGTATATTTTTACTAAAACTTGTTTCAAGTTATATATATATGGACCTTTTGATATATGGGCATTGTGTTATTTGACATCTTGATTTATGTCATTTTTTATTGGATTAAGTGTTTTGGTTGTATTTATTGCTTATGTTTTGATATAGATAAGTATTTGTTTGGATAAGTAATTGAAATTGATTGTTCACATGTATATGGATGTTGGAGTAGATATGTATATCAAATTAGGAATGTTAGTTGTTATTTGTTATAGAAGTGTCATAGTATATTTGAGTGTGGATCATGTAACTATGGCATGCACTATCTAAATCTAAATGAAATGGTAAACAAGTGACCATATTATTCATATTTTATAGGCATAGAACTATACTCTAAAATTGATACGGCTCATGGTGTATTTTTTGTAGTTAAATGTGTAGATTCTATAGTAAATAACTTAATTAGATGTCATATTGAAACTATACTCTGATGTGTATTATGTCTTGAAAATATATTAATTAGTGGTTGAATTGAAACTATGCCCTGATTTCTATGATTGTTGAGAAATCTCTTAATCAATGGTTGTATTGAAATTGTGTGTTGATATCTATGATTATTACCAAATATCTTAATTGGTAATCAAATTGAAACTATGCTCTAATCTTTGTGATTATTTCCAAATATAATAATCGTTGGTTGAACTAAATCTAGTGGTAAGGTTGGTTTCCATTTTTTTACCATGTTATTATAAATAGGTTGATCTCTGTGAATTGGCTACCATCTCTATTGAATCTATGGTGCATGAGATCTCACATAAGTATCTATCTTAGAAACCACATGGTTTATACAATGACTAACCAATTGTTCCTTAAAATTAATGTCCTAGGATAACTCACTCATAGAGGATTGTGATATAGGAGAATGTGGAGAAAGAGATCTTGATACACCCTATGTGAATGTTATAATGCCTCTGTCAACACATTGGTCAATATGTTCTTTGAGTGCACAATAATTATTATCCCAATGTCTATTAATTTTGTGATAATTATAATATGGTTTGTTTCTTATTCTTAGTAAATGATGTGTTAAATGATGTTGAGTAGGATGAAGCATGAGCAACCCCCTATTTAACAATGTGAATAATATATCATGAGGCTTATCTCTATCTAAAAACTATATGGACCCATTGTTGATGTCTTGTGCTCTAGAAAGTATAGGAGATGCTCTATAAAGTGGCTCTTTGACTTTATTTATTATCTTGATTGGTTGTTTATGTTCCACATTTTCCTTACTCATACGTGGATTAGGTGTTTGTACCATATTGGAGGATTGTGGCTGTGAGAGATCAAAATCCAAATCTACCTTTGAATATGTCTCAACTAGTCCTAACTTTTCCTCTAATGCCATAGTTATGTAACATATATGCCAAAATTATTTACATGTCTCATATAGTAATTTTTCCTTAAGAGAGAAGATGAGACCTCTAGCAAATATGTATTGTACCTCTAAATTTGTCGATTGATAGATCAATTATTGTATACATGATTTGAATCATAATATGTAATCATGCATTGTTTTGACTCATCCTAGTGCAGTGAAGGTAACCTCTCATATGTGACTTGAGGTCCCTTATTATATATGTAATGCATGAGAAAGACTTCTTCTAGCTCATCATATGTATGTAGTGAACCACTAGAGAATGACTGATGAAACCAATTTAATGCCTCACCCTCTAGAGTCTATGGAAATAATTTTAGGAGAATAAAAATAAAAGTGACATGTGTTATAGCTTTCCTATAAGATTTAAGGTGTAAATATGGGTCTCTATGTCCATTAAAATTTGGTAATATTGGTATCTAAAACTACTTTGGTAACTTTGTATTAAATATTCTGTGTGGGATAGGATTGGCATGAATAGCATTATCATCAACCTAAGAGTAGTATGCTTTAATTTCTAGGGTGAGTTAGTATACGTGTTTTTGTAAATCACCCATGACATGCATAAAAGAGATTAACTCTTATGAATTTATATTAACATCATTAAGAGGTTTGATTAATTCTTGAATCTTATTATTACTTTTAGCCATCGATACACTGCATCGGGACCTTTGGTTTTTCTCATCGTAACCTTTGGAGGCATGATAGCTTAGACCTAATTAGATGTAAATGGGTTATCACCCTCATGGAGGTTAGGATGAGAATGGGTTATATTATAGTAAGGGGGGTTGAGGGAGTTTCATTTGTATCTCTTATTTTATTAATTTGTAAATAAGTATCACATGTTAATGAACTAGAAGATGTATGATTATCATGCAAATGTAAATTATGTAAAATATGAACATAAGTATAAGTTAATTTATGTTTATCTTGAGGCATATTATCATTTAAAGTATCATTTGATAAGCAATCAATTTGAACATGAGATATGGGTGAAATAGGGAGAGAATTAGAAGGACTAGACTCAATATCTTATTTAATAAAATCATAGTAATCATCATTATTACAAGATTCATCAAAATTAGAGTTTAATTCACTTGTAGAGATAAGAATATAAGAATTATCATTTGCATGCTCACTAAGAGAGAGATTACAAGAATATTTTACCTTACTTCTATGCAATATATCATCATTTATAGGTGCAATGAAATGCATGTATTCACTAGCTATGAGTGGAATGTATGTATTGTTACAATATGATTTTCCTTTAGACTTATTTATTTTTTTAATTACTAGATTATGTGGTTTGTGATTGATTAACTTAATGTGTTAAGTGGTTGGATTAGTAGTATGTTGATTATGGATAGTTTTTATTACTTATGATCATGATAGTTAACTAGTAGTTAGCTATTTATACTCTATTATGATAAATTTTGATCATGATTATGCAGTTTGTTTTGTTACAGTAGTTTATAATGGTTGTTTCATGATATGGTCTAACTATTTTTAATTTTTACTGAAGTGGATGCAGGATGGATTCATCCCTCTCGACTATGATTGAGGGAGGGTATCATTGAAGAGGATGGAGTAGATGGAGAAAAATGGGGGATGAGAGAATGAGACAAAAACCTTTCACACATCATGTAGAATAGATATTTGTTTGTTAACTATTAGTAGGTTAATATTTATTATTGTAGTAGGCATAATATTATTAACGTATTATCTTATTTGGAGTGATTGATTATATTTTCATGTATATTTATTCAATCCTTTTAATTTTTCTCGCAATTATAGGATCATATGATGGTTGAGATGCTTGTATGTTGTCTTATTATGTTATCTTGACAATGTTTGCACTTATTACTAGTAATATATAATGTGAATACCATAATAGAATGATATGAAAAGTAATTAATATGTTGTTTTATTAAGTATATTACATATTATAAGGTTTGAGGACTAACCTAGGACATGTTTGATTAGGTTGAAGTCATAGTTATAATATAAAGGGATTGAATATCTTATTGTTTGATGGTTTTACTTATCTTAAGTTTGAACTAAATAAGGTTTTAAATATTAAATCAAGGTATACTAGTACTGGCCAAGGGAATATTTCATGTGAAAAGGTTGATGGATTAATAGAGTCTATGATGGAGATACAAATTAGCATGATTATTTTATTGGCATGATTATATTAGTCACAGACCATCATCTAGATTTTAACGTTAATGAAATTATTTCATTTGGTATATTCGAGAATATAGGGTTTTTGGAGTTGCTTTTTCTAGAATCTTTGAGCCATTATGGGAATCACATTGACTTTGTTTAGTGGTATGGCTTGGTCAGTATAGTTTTTCTACTAGTTAACTCAAC
>JARHVA010000742.1:2195000-2232500 GCA_037957365.1 Torreya grandis | reverse complement strand
GTTAAATGAATCAAACACTTAACCTTTTGGTTAATATCATAGTTTATCTTAAGAGATACATTTGATTAAGGATCATTAGAGCTGAGTTAATTATATTATTGAGTTAAAAAATTAACCTAATTATAGTTAACCCTGAGGGGTTGATACATGTATCATCATTATTTTCAATCTTGGAGTTAAGGGTAGAAGAAGTAGCAATTGTGTTTTCTTTTTGCACATTATGACATGTAGGATAAGATTAGAGACATTTGAATTATCAAAATTTTACAAAGAATCAATGTGTTGAGCTTAGACTGTAAAATAAGCTAATAAAATAATCTCATCCACTTTAGTTTTTGCATCGATAAATGGTACAATAACATTTTTACATGATTTTTCAAAATGAATTGAGAAGTGTAAAGAATATTCATTGCTCTTTTACATATTTCTTAAATCATGTAAAAGTAGATTTCATTTATTGCACTTATATTATTTTAATTTGAATAAGGAGGTCGCAAAACTGGTTGAAAAGCTAGGATCACATTAGAATAAAACACTACCAATAAGAGGTTCTTTTGGAATTATATTTTTAGTTTTATTTTGATAAGTAGGATAAGAGAGAGAATAAAGATAAGAAGATGCATATAATTTATCTTCATCAATAATTTCATTGTCATACTCATAGTAATCATCATATCCATCATTACAAAAAGAATCATCATCATCATTATAAATTAAATCATTATCATGTGCTAATGTGCAATCTTTAAATTTATCCATTAATTATTATAATTATGAGAAAAGTTTAGAAATTCATCAATTGGGTGAGAGGCAAGAGACTTCTTGGATGTCATTTTAAACTTGTCAAAAAAGAGAGTGTAAATAATGAACAACAAGCACACAATAGGTAGAATGTAATATAGCATAGATATATTTATAACTATGCTAAATATTTATCCCAATGTATGGAAAAATTAGAATTTTATTTGAAACCCTAAGGGTTAATATTTGGATGTATAGGGACCTAATATGTGGATCTAGGGTTTTTGAGGGTTTTGTAGACAAAATTTAAAGTGTATTAAATTAATGAAACCCTATAAGAGGACTGATTTACATCAATAAATTAAGAAAAAAATTATAAACCCTAATTTATTACACAAAAATGGAAGTGTATAACCCTAGGATGGAATTAGGGTTTTAAAGTAGTATTCAAAGTAATTTGGGTTCATCAAATGTTTTAACTATTTAGGACTTAAAAATGTAAATATTAGGTTGTTAAATGGGTGGGTACAGAGGGTAAATATAGATAAATGTTGTAAATATATACACCAAACTTTTTAACCTAAAATATAAGCACAAATGAATAAATCCACTTATTTGGAGTGAAACAGGTGTTGTTGGATGTCAAGAAGACTAGAACAAGCTTGCAGATCAATTAGAAGTCTTTCATTCTAGAATCAGGGTTGAAAACTAGCTTTGGATACTAACATGGTCAAGAGGATAGTAGCACACTATGATAGGTCCAAGGTTCTTCACTAGTGTCCTTATATGGATAAATTGCTTGAGACTTATAGGGATGTTATGAGAGGGTTTCAGGAACCTATAGGCAAGTTTTGAGCTTTTGATCATTTGTCTATGTCATTGTTCTATTAAGTCTTTTCCAAAACCTAATGAATGCATATACACATGAAACAAAAACATGATCAAATGCAAAAAAGATAAAAAATTAGGTTTTGGGATGTTACGATCACATGATATAGAATCCATACTATCCTGACCACTACCTACATTAACCCTAATGATAGGGGTCTTAGATCGCATGTAGTTCTCCCTTAGGGAGCATACATAATCAACAAGCATATTATGTTAAAATGACATTTACTTAGGACCTTATTTGATTAATCATGCATATCTATGTGTGATTACCAAGTAATATACAATGTGTTGAGTTATATTATTGATTTTTTTATGTAATTATATGCCAAAATAGTAATTACTAGATGTAAAATGCATTGTGAGGCTCTTTATATATAAGGAAATTTTATTTGAATGTAATACCCTTATTCATTTGGAAACAAGATGAAAAATAAAGATAAAATCATATGGATCAAGGAAGGGTTAGGACCCAAAACATGCTAAAAAGGTGACCGTTGGACACTAGTGCTAAACTGGACACTAATGTACTATGCTAGTGTCCTATGAACACAAAATTGGGTGAAGATTGTGGCAAATAATCCAAGGGGATATGAATAGGATAGGATGACAAAAGACAACTAGAGGTGCAACAAATAGGGGGAAATTTTCATAATAAATATTAAAAGACCCAAAATGACCATGCGAACAAGACTCACATTCATCACTAAGACCTTGTGAAAGAGCAACAAAATACATAGTACTTGTGGTTACTTGACCAAATTAGGGTATGTACATAATTTAAGTGAGATTAATTAAACTAATAGTAATAAAAATGGTCCATTTGTCTACTTATGTGATCAAGAAGTGGGTTGGGTTGAAAAAACTCCTAGAGAAGTGATAGTTATATCTAGGATTTGCCTAAAAAGTTTAAATCAGAATAGATTTGTGTTTTACAACAGCTTGTTAGAATACCACCAGGTTTAGTTGTTCTATACTCCCTTCTCAATTTACATTTTTTAAATTACAATATTTTCACATTGATAAAATATTGACTACTTGCTACATTTGACCATTATTTTTGGGTATGTATGCCTTCCTAAGATATAAAATGTTTGTGTGGATGGAGCCTATATCAAACATCATTTGAATATACATCCTTTACTAGGTAAGTCAAGGTGCTTGCTTCAATTTATCATTTTTATATTTTGACACATGCATGCATACACTTACATACACACATAAAAGTAGTGTAATTATATAGACATCTTATTTTGTTTAAGACCCTTTTTAGAGCATATATTACATATTTTTACACACTTGGTCCACTTGCATATTTTTGGCTATTTTTATGATACTTCCTACCCCACACTACTCTATCTCTAGCCTTTTAGCCTTCTATATGTCTTAAACATTCCTCCATTTAAAATTTCTACCCTTATCTAATTATCTTCTAAATTTTTTCACTTATTTTATACATTTATCTCTCCTAGGAAATATTCGGTGGCCACATGTGTATTGTTGAATCTACCCTTTGCGGATTTGGTGGGTCATTGAAGATGTCTTCTCTATTTTTTGGGTCCTTCTAATTTGGCTTTATTTACCATGTATTTTATTTCTCATATCACTATTTTCCATGGTTTTTCACTACATGTGTCATATCATAAGGTACCCTATATACAAATCATTCCTAGTCATTTACTATGTAAGAATCAGATGGAGAGTTTTCTATGAGTATAAGTATTTAATTAATTAAAATCCTTTGTAACATTTGAGAAGGAGTATATAAATTGAGCAACCCTTAGTTATTATTTACTTCAAGATATCATGTCATCATCTACTTATACCAAAATAAATTTTAGGTGAATGTTTATGTATTTGCATCATCACTTCTATGGAAGAGGAGGTTCAAGCCCTTACTCAAGATCTCATTTACATGACAATAGAACTACATATAGTCTAATTCAAATATGTGGGATATGTAGCTACAAATTTATTGTGGTTACCCAACCCAACTACTTATTTCCCTTATATTTTGCATGCATGTTATATATAATTAGGTCAAGAAAGGAATAAGGCATAAATATATACATTCTACATGAGAATTTAAATAAGTTCAAGTATAGGACTATATGGCATCAAAAGGTGAACCTACATAAGAAAAAATAGAATCCATAATAGAGCATAATATAGATTCAACACAGTAAAATAGATACATTATTAGTAATACAAGTTCATATTCGACAACTGAATCCACCTTAATCAAATCCATCAATAGCTGAGTCGGCCCCGAATCTATCCTTTGGTATTGATAAGTCTAGATTTTACACAAAGATGATGCACCACTTCCAAACCATTACTACACTCTCATATTCAAAATATTTTACCCAATGTAATTATCTCATAACTTTCACTATTTATTTTAGTCATTACTTGTTTGATTTGGCTCATTTACACTTTTTTACTATTCATCTTATTTATTTTTTTAGACTATTATATTCTAGATCTCCCTTATGAACTTTGTTTTATAATTTTTGTTTGGTTTAATTTCCCCTAGACCACATTTATAAAAAATAATATGTATCCTAAAAATGGTGCAAACATGTTGATCATTTCATATAACTTCAAAAATATAGAGGTTCCACTAATGTAAATAATGTGGTTTGATATACCACTCACCCTGAATGCTTCCTTCCCATTAAGAAATGGATAAATCAGTTTCAAATATTTGACTTTATTGGCCACAAGTGATTACATAAATCTCTATTTCCATGTCATCCATTTCCATATTTGAGGATTGTCAAGTTTGAAAGAATGTATCTTATGCTTATTAAATATGTGTTACATATTAGTTAAATCTTGAATATCCTTCCAAATTTGCAATGATAAATGTAAAATAATTGATGCATTTTCAAAATCAAATTTAATCAGTTTCACTAAATTTGGATTAATTATATGATAATGAATAACATTGAATATTCATTTTATTTGATAGTAAGATCTAAATATTTCACGGATTGGTCTCTAAATAAATATAGGAGGTGAAGCCCCTTCCATTGGACCTATAACTAACTAATTTTAGTGTAAGGTTTTTTGTTCCAAAACTTTTTGTGTCATTTTGTGCATATTATTCATTGATTTGTTTAGGTAATTTTTGGTGCTTTTCTCATGTGTTTACCTTATCTTATTATTCTCGGTATGGCCCCGTCTTACTCTATTTATTTTATTTTCTCTCTCTTATGTGTTTTTTTGGCTTTGGGGATACCCTCTTTTCTTTGTCTCTCCTCTCCCTTCTTCTCCTCTCTATTTTTTATTATTTTAGCCTTTGGGGTGTATTTTGAGGTCTAATAAATTTGCCTTATGTGGATTTGGCATGCCAATAAATATGTTATTATTATTTTGTGGGCCCTTAGCTCCTTTCCCAATTATTTTTCTTGTAAGGGCCTATTTTTTGGCTTATTTATTTCTCATTGGGTTGATTTACATGATAATGTGTCCCTAATTAAATTTAAATAGGCTATATACACAAGGCCTCCTAGAGGAATTTCAATAAAAAGCATCAATAGGAATTATATATCATTTCAAGTTTTGGCACATTCAATAAAATTTTGCTTATTCTCTTAAGGAATTGCATCAAGGTTTAGCTACATTTTATACTAAAAGTAATATACGTGAATTATGCATGTATTTGCATCTTCACCTATATAAAAATGACAAGTTCTTATCTAAAATATCAATTCACATTGTAGTATAACTACATTAGGTATGATTCAAAGCATTCACAATATGTAACTCCAACTCCTCGATGGTTGCAATACTCAATTAACCATTTCCTTTATCTTATTAAATCATGTGTGTTCAATTATGTTAATAAGATAAATTAGATAAATGTGTGCATAAATTTTAGAAAGTGAAGACACAAGATTATATAATGTCACCTTATGCCATATTAGAAAAATATCATAATTAGAAAGTCACCATATTATAGATTCAACACCCTTAAGAATATTTGGTGGAAACATGGTTAGGGAACATTCAGCAGTTGAATCAATTCTACACACATTCTATTGCATAATATAGGTTTTTAATCCATTCATATAGAAGCATACCTATAGAATTCATAAAAAATTATAGAGGCCTACAGATTCCAAATCCAAATATTTTACCTAAGTGTGTCAGATTTTAGTACTTTACTCTTGATTTATATATATTTACATGACCTTGAATTTTTATTTTTTCATTTGTTCTTATTAGTGACCATAAGTTAAATTAGTGATTATTTTTTATTTTCAATTAGTAATATCCCTTGTGCACCCAATTTAAACTATTTTGCTTAGGAAATTTATCCATAATCCAATTTTAGTAAAAACAAATTGATGAACTCGATACACTTACATCAGTTTCTTTCCTTCCTTCCCCATAGGGTTTTCTATTTTTCATTCATTTTCAGGAGTTCATTCCTGTTTCATATCCTTAAGGTTATTTTCCATTTGTTTTCTCATAGTTTGTGATTTTTCTTAACTAGCATCATGGTTCATATTAATGAAATGGATAGTATGTCTTTGATGAAAGAAAATATCTTCAATGTGAATTATTCAAAATATGTTATTAGTGATAGACAAAAAGTTAATGAATGCAATTTACAATTTTAAAAAATGGTGGATTATAAGTAATTAACATTTACACAATCATTAAAATAATTTAAAATGGATAATTCTATGATAATTAATTAAAATAAATAACTCAAACCTATCCTTGTGTGATACAAACATTAATTGTGCAAAAAGAGAATGTTGAATTGATAATTGAACTTAAAAAGAGGGGAAAATGATGGAATAATTACATCTTGATGAAATTTTTATTTTTAAATGTAAATATGAGATTTGAATTCCTATAGATGACTATGAATAAATTTTAAGGGTAAAGTATAAGGAAATAGAAATAAATCTACTTTTTTAACCATTGGTTGTGTCTAGGGCAGAAATAATGATTAATTTTTTTATCACCATTTTGTCTTCCTCTCCTGTTGAATTCTCTATAATCATTTTTTAATTCTAAATTTACCCTTATGTCACTTATATAGATTTTGTACCTATTTTTATTCACAATTATCTGATCTAATGGGAAGAATTGTAAAAATGGTGTCTTCTTACTTATTCTTGACCTTGTTTGCCATAAAATCAAAAGAAAACAAATTTATGAGTTTGGAAACCATTGTGGGAGTTGCAATACATATCCCACATGTTGGAATAAAACCTTGCATAGTTATGTGTTGTGTTAATGGAAATATTGAGCTAGGGATTGTACCTATTTTTTCCTGCTTGTGAATATGCAACTACGTATAATTCACATTAAACTTTATTTTGGTATAAGAGAGTGATGTGCAAAAGTTTAAGTATCAATGGATGGATCCATTGTAAGTGTAGCAATTAATATGGAAATGGTTCACTCAAACTTGAATTATGGACATGGATGCACCATATGATCAATAATTTATACTTATGTATCAAATGGCTTGGGATGACTTGGTATAAATAAGATGCTCTAGGACATAAAATGCACTTGGGATGACTTAAAAAAAATCAATAAATAAAAGCAAAGGCAAAAAAAGTTCAAAAAAGGAGAGGCACCCATAAAATGATGAAAGGCAAAAACCATGGGTCCATTATTTCTTTTGAGGGTTGAAATGGTGAACCCATTGTTTTAACCCATGGGTAAAATGGTGGGATTATCATTTCCATCCTAGATAAGATAAATGATGTGTAATTCAATTAGTATCATATAAATGTGTGAAATTAGGCTAAGGGATAATAAAAATTAGATTTAGAGAAGTTTCAGATGCTTAAAGGCCAGATAAAGAGTAGTGTGTGGTAAGACAAATCGTAATGACAAAAAATTATACATAAGTGTGGCAAGCATGATGAAATTGGGAAAAGACACTATGTAAAATTTTCTTGTACCATGTGTGTATGTCAATGAATGTATGTGTGTATTAAAGTATAAAGATAAATAATTAAATCACGTACCTTCACTCACCTAGGGAATGGGGTATGGGTTGAATAATTCTTTATATAGGTTCTATCCACATTTATTTTCTGGCATACCTAAAAAAAATACCAGTTACTACTAGTAATCAATGTCATAACCATGAAAAACTTAAAATTAAAATTTGAAATTGAAATGATCACATAAACGAAGACACATATTTTGTATTTAACCAAATTTTATTGTCACTTAAAAAGTAATTCCCATTATCCCATTCATATTGCTTTAAAAAAATTCTAAAAATCATTAAACACAGCCATCACTTCTCAGGGAATTTTGTGAACTCAATCCACTTCTTTATCAAATACATAAATAGTTTTATCTCTAAGTAGTGCACCCAAAAAAATCATTATAATCCTTCACTCAATAACATCTTAAAACTCTCTAATAAATACCACACTTTTAAGGTGAAGGATTTAATTAACATGTGATTGCAATCACTCTTCTAAAAATTATAAAGCCACAATGCCCATGTGAAAGAAGATTGAATATATTATTTACCATTTCAAAATTGCATAAAACATATGTAACTAACATAGAATATCACATATAAACCTCCATAGGAAGATATAGGTGACTAGTCATGCCCCAAGTGTTGTTTCACATAGGATACATAACATCATGTAAAATTCAATGAAAATTAGTATAATTACCCCTATGGCATAGAAATATAGGGATAACCAACATGCCCCAATGTATAAAAAATTTCCATAGTAGGGATAGATATAGCAATGATAAACACACACAAGTACAATTCCACTAAATATGCATGGTGAGTACCATGGCAACAAAGGCACCAAGCAAGTATATTTAAATACATATGCTTGATATCATAGAACCAAACATAATTTAATAATATGCATGATGAGTATTATATAAATAAGTGTATTATATCAAAATCAATCACACCTAGGTTACTACCACACAAGTTAGTAACCAAAAATGAGTTGGTAAATAAAAATGCATGGTCAAGAATAACAATACATGAAAACATGACAAGAGTATCCTATATGGATAATAATATAACAAATTTCATAAATAAAAATAAGTATATACATGCACATACAAGAAAATACTTGTACATAATACACAATGTAACCATCATATTTAACCAGACTATGTAGATATCTATATAGCACACAAGATGTAGGTAATGTAAATATATGTAAAGTATCTCAATACTATAAATGTATAGAAAGGAAAGATATCACTATGCAAATCCAATATATATATATATATACATATATATATATATATACATATATATATATATATATACATATATATATATACATATATATATATATATATATACATATATATATATATATACATATATATATATATATATACATATATATATATATATACATATATATATATATGTATATATATACATATATGTGTGTATATATATATATACATATATATATGTATATATATATATATATGTATACATATATACATATATATATGTGTGTGTATATATACATATATATATATATATATATGTATATACATATATATATACATATATATATATACATATATATATACATATATATATATATATATACATATATATATATATATATATATATACATATATATATATGTATATATACACATATATATATATGTATATATGTATACATATATATATACATATATACATATATATATGTATATATATATATATATATATACACATATATGTATATATATACATATATATATATATATATATATGTGTGTGTATATATATATATATATATATATATGTATATATATTCCCTTAAGGTGGGTCATGCAACTAATGTAGAATTACTTAGGGTTGTGAGTAAAAGAGTAGTAATGTAGCATCTAGAAATCTAGGATAATATATAACCTGCATATCTACATAGCACCCACTTAAGAAAATACCATGAGAAGTGCATGTGTAAAACATGGATATGAAAACCTCTATCATGAGTAAATATTTAACTAATGATAAAGTATTGTTTTTAATTTTTGTATTTTATAAGGTTTTTGACTTTTCATAATTTTTTAGACAAAAAATATGGTGACAATAAAGAGGCATGAAATAAAAGAGTTGGTGAAGATAAATAGGCACAGTGGCACATAATAGAAAAGACAATCAAGACTCAAACAACTTAAATATAAGACAAAGTGTATAATCAAGAGGAAGAATGTGAGGAGGATTCTAAATAACCTACAACAACCCTTAAATTTTAAAGCATGCTAAGATTAAAAGTATTGATAAATATGTTATCGTCATTAGGAAGGTGATGCAAGTACTCAGAATGGGATAAACAATCAAATGGGAAAAGGCTAATGTAACATAGTAAGAAATAGAAACCAAGTATAAAGATAAATGTCAACTCAAGAGAAATCAAGTGCCAATATGCCAATCTAGAAGATATAATAATGAAATCAAACTCTAGGGAGGAAATCACATAGAATACATGACACATAGAAGAAGAAGAATAAACTATGTATACTAAGAAGGTTATAGTACAATAAAGATGTATTTATGAAACTCAAGATGAAATTTAACATGGATAACTAATAATTTGGTCTATATTGTCTACTACCTAATTGTAGTAGTTTGATATGTGAGTCGATCTATCAAAAAAATAGTCACGATATGTAAATAACTATCATCATCCCTAGAAGTAATATACATATAATGGGATTGAGGAGCCACTACATATTTTGTATGAATATATCTTGGTAAAATAATTTTATTATGTTGCAAATCAATTTTAATATGCAAATGGCTAGGTTTTGTATGTCTCAGAGGTGAAACTATAGGAACCAAATCTGTAAGATAGTATACACTAGATGGATGTTGTAATATTAAATATAACATGGGTACCATTTAGGATGGTGATGAAATAGATGAACAATTCACATGAGGGTAAATGGTTCACTCCTTTCAGTAAAAAATATATGGCTGCATTTATTATCTATGGGGTAGAATAAGTATCACATAATTTATTCCATGAATGGTATGTACTTTTTTATTATGCACAAACTTTAAGGTATCACTCTCATTTTATTAAGCCAAAGGACTCTAATTAATAAATTATATGATTTTGTATCTAATTATAGATGATATTATGTGAATATGTAGCACCTCAATATTGTACACTTGGTAAAATTAAACCTTGGATATTCCTCTTAGTCTTATAAATCCTTGCTCCCACAAGCCTTACATCTATTATATCTTGTGACCCTTGGCCTATCTCTTAGTTTGACCAATATTATATTGATGACGTATATATCCCATCTTACCCAAAATGTAATTATCTTACACCTTTGTAAGTTTTAAGCCTATGTATGTTCTCCTACTCCCTAGACACTAATATCTAGGATAGATAGTACATTGATGATATTGTCCTAACCTGATCTAAGTGTCTAGTTCCCTAAATTCATCTAATTTTCAAATGAAACATATTACAATGGTTAGCTTAAGTGCTTTGATGTCAGTTATCTCTTGATAGGATTGGTATAAATACAATATCAACCCTCATCCATTCACCACCTAGCAATCAGACCAAAAGAGCATTCAAGAAGAACTCAAACTACCAAAAGCTCTATTCTACCTTATTCTAATATTAGTCAATGGAACAACCCAAATATATGTCTAAACTACTAGAGCAGTCATAAGTTCATATTTACTAAGTTACAAGCTATCATGTCCCCTTTTCAGTTGACATCTTCAGAATGGATGGTTAGTCTATTATGAGACCTTCGTAGGCTAATAGGATGGATAGAAGGTCTTGATGGAGATTGGCTTGGCTTCATTTAGTAGAATTTTTCCAGTTGGCTTTTGTTTGGGCTCGATCAGACATATATTGAGGGAGATATTAATATTTGATTGATTTAATCAAATATTAATTATTTGGTCTATTTTTAATTAGAAACCCTAATTCTAATTTAAGAAAACCCTAATTAGGGCAAGCACATCTTTCTGAGGGTATAAGGGTTTCTCATAGAGGCCATTATTGATTATGCATTGATTATTGATTTTTGATATTGAAGATTTCTTTTGTGAAGACTGAGCCAAGGGTTCTAGGATTCCATTGCAGTGGAGAACGTCAACTCTTCATTGTGTGCAATTTAGAGGCTATGAGATATCAGCTAATTTATTGCCAAATTGAGAGATAGCTTCATAAAGAAGTTATCATAGAGGTTTACAAATTTGAGAGGTAACTTCATACAGAAGTTGTCACAGAGCTTACCAAGTATTTATTTATTTAGTTTTTGTTCAATAAATTATACAGATAGAGATCTTCTATATTAGAGCCATATATTTTCAGATAAGGGGTTGAAAATAGACAGGTTGTGCTTAATTGGTGACTGTATGAATTCCGTACAGGTCCGTGCAGATCCACGCAGACACCGACCTCGGTAGGAAGAGATCCCCAGTGACCAACATCGGCCGACTGAAGACTGACATCGGTAGGGAAGGACTGACAGTGACCAATGTTGGTAGTATATCGACCGACGTCAGTGACTGTGTGTTCGACACAGCAGGCCGAGATGTCCAGATTCTAGCTTAACTTCCAGATTTGTAAAAGATCAGGGTTTTAAGACCATATTTAATATTATTTTATATGTATGAGAGAAGACTATAATTTTAATTATCTGAATAAGTGATAAGATATTTGATTGGTAGATAAGAGATTTACTGTGGTTTATTGTTTATCTAAATTTATTCTGCAAGATTGTATCTTTGTTCAGAACTGTTTGTGTTTCTATATTCCCTATTTGAAGGGGATATTACAGTGGTATCAGAGTTAAATCCTACCATCCTGAGGGTGTATATATCTTATGCAGCCATAAGAGTTGGGACCACATAAGTATAACACATGCAGTAGAGCCTTGCTTGAAGCTACCCAAGTTTTAGAATAGCAGTCGAAAGACATGGGTGACGATATTGACAGGGCTCATATTCCTCACTATCCTAGAGATCAAGATGATGCATAGGTTTTACTTACTCTTAGATAGCTATGAGAAGGGCAAAGGTAGAATAATGAAGTATTACGATAGTTGGCAGTAGCACTACCAGGATTGGGTACTTTGAGGAGACATTCACCACATTGTGATGATGTCAAGAGTGATGTAGGATCATAGAGAGCCCTTAGGACTGCTTCTCGTACAGCTAACAGGCCCACTAGGCCTACCTTTGTGAGACAGGAGGCTGAGGAGGTGATAGCAGGTGAGGAGCATGAGGAGGCATTCATAGACACACTTATGGCAGCGACTGATGAGTGGGAGTCATTACCACCTATGGTTAGGGAGATGATTACTTTTGACCGATTCCTCACACAAAGGAAAGAACATTATCGAGGTCGACAGAATGGGACACCAAGGCCCCAGAACACTGATTTGAAGCATGCTATGAGCAGGCTCACACTAGCGACGTTTGACGGTAGTGGTAAGGTGACAGCACAGGCCTGGGTTAGTAAGCTTGATACATTTCTCACATTACACCTGATGGCTGAGGAAGATGCTATCAGATATGCGACACTACATCTTGAGGGAGTAGCTCACGATTGGTGGCACCATGGCATGGTGACACTCCATCATGATCAAATCACGTCTTACCAAGAATTTTTGGATAGGCTGGTAGAGTGTTTTGATAGGAGGGATCTAGAGACCTATTTCTGAGAGTTGGCATAGTTGTGCCAAAGTGGCAGTCTAGAGTCTTACATTGGTGACTTCCAAAAGTTATCAGTTATGGTTCCTGACATTTTAGAGAGGTAACTTGTAGTACTCTTCATGGAGGGATTGACAGAACCATTGAGAGGTTGGATCAAAGGCTTTGATCCTCCTTTATTATAGGTAGCTATGAAGAAGGCACGTAGCATGGAGATGGCAGCCCCATCTAGTAAATCTAACTCAAGAGGTACTTCTTCATCCAGGGACCATAAGTGCTCCAATGGTAATAGAGAGAGACCAGATTTTAACATAGATAAATCAGGTGTTAAGAATGATTCTAAGGTAAATCCTACAGCACCACCTTTAGATGGAGAGGCTCTTAACGATCTACGCAGGAAGAAGCTTTGCTTCTATTGCAAAGATCCCTATGATGCCAATCATGATTATCCTTTGAGGCCTAAGGGCAAGGAAAATCGTGTGATGTGGGTGTATTATGAGGATTCAAATTTAGAGGGTTCTAAATAGTAGGATGGTTTTGAGGAGGTAGAGGCTTCAGAGCCTAAGGCAGAGGCAGATTTAGAGCTTCATATATAGGAGGCACGTCTATCTAGCCTTCAGTCAGATGAGTCATTTAGACTCCGTGGAGTTTTGGCAGGACAGAAGGTTATCACCCTTCTTGATATAAGAGCCACACATAATTTTATAGATGCTAGATTTGTGGAGAAGCGTGGGCTCACTACTGAAGATTTTGAGGGCATTAGAGTTAAGGTAGCCGATGGTCACACTCTTAGGTGTGATCGTATGATTAGAAACCTCCCATTGCACTTGAACAACTATGAGTTCAAGGCTGATTATTATGTGGTGAACATGGGGGATATAGACTTAGTCTTGGGTATGAAGTGGCTTCATTCATTTGAGGAAGTTACTCTTAGTCTCAAGGACATGGAGGTTTGCTTTGATGTTGATAGGAAGACACATATTCTTAAGGCAATACGGGGCAGCAGCTTCAGATATATGTTTTTTCATCAGATGAAGAGGCTCATACGAGATGACATGATAGAGTGCACTACCGAGTGCACATTGGCACCAACACAGGAGAGACAGGTGGATGAGCTTTGTCTTGAGGTGAGTTCAGTTCTGGAGTTAGCATATGTGACAGGGACTTAGCTTTCTGCTACAGTCGGGTCACAGGTTGATGATGATATGAGTATGTCTAGCATTCATATTCCAAATTTAGCTATTATTGAGCTAAGGAGTTTACTTGAGTTGCTAGTTGATTTTCATTTATGGATTGGATATTGGAGTGCTTATCTTAGTACCAGAGATGATGTGATGCCATTAGATGAGAGTTTTGATGGACATGGCATGGAGTTCGTGTTGATTGACAGTGGTGGAGATCATGACTACATTTGGGATCCAGGGGGAGTGATTGGTTTATCATTCAGCAATTGCTTGAGGGCAAGAAATTTTAGGAGGGGTGGATTGTCATGTCCCCATTTCAGTTGACATCTTTAGAATGGATGGTTAGTCTATTATGTGACCTTTGTAGGCTAATAGGATGGATAGAAGGTCTTGATGGAGATTGGCTTGGCTTCATTTAGCAGAATTTTTCTAGTTGGCTTTTGTTTGGGCTCGATCGGACATATATTGAGGGAGATATTAATATTTGATTGATTTAATCAAATATTAATTATTTGTTCTATTTTTAATTAGAAACCCTAATTCTAATTTAAGAAAACCCTAATTAGGGAAAGCACATCTTTCTGAGGGTATAAGGGTTTCTCATGGAGGCCATTATTGATTATGCATTGATTATTGATTTTTGATATTGAAGAATTCTTCTGTGAAGACTGAGCCAAGGGTTCTAGGATTCCATTCCAGTGGAGAACGTCAACTCTTCATTGTGTGTGATTTAGAGGCTGTGAGATATTAGCTGATTTATTGCCAAATTGAGAGATAGCTTCATATAGAAGTTATCATAGAGGTTTATAGATTTGAGAGGTAACTTCATATAGAAGTTGTCATAGAGCTTACCAGGTATTTCTTTATTTAGTTTTTGTTCAATAAATTATACAGATAGAGATCTTCTATATTAGAGCCATATATTTTCAGATAAGGGGTTGAAAACAGACAGGTTATGCTTAATTGGCGGCCGTACGAAGTCCGTATAGGTCTGTACAGATCCACGCAGACACCGACCTCAGTAGGAAGAGATCCCCAGTGATTGACATCAGCTGACTAAAGACTGACATCGATAGGGAAGGACTAATAGTGACAGATGTTGGTAGTATATCGACCGATGCTGGCGACTGTGTGTTCGACATAGCAGGCTGAGACATCCAGATTCTAGCTTAACTTCCAGATTTGTAGAAGATTAGGGTTTTAAGACCATATTTAATATTATTTTATATGTATGAGAGAAGACTGTAATTTTAATTATCTGAACAAGTGATAAGATATTTGATTGGTAGATAAGAGATTTACTGTGGTTTATTGTTTATCTAAATTTATTCTGCAAGATTGTATCTTTGTTCAGAACTATTTGTGTTTCTATATTCCCTATTTGAAGGGGATATTACACAAGCTAGGTCATTATTCTACTTACTTTACACATTGCATGATTCACAATAAGCCAACACGTAGGGGAAAACTTGACTCTGAGGCCCTCTTCTAGAGTATTAGATGTGTAAGTAGTGCCCTTTGATAGAGGGGTCATTGTGGGTCAGCTCAACACTATCTACCCACGAACCCATTTTTACCTAAGGTCACATTGAAGATGGAAAGCTAGGATTTTACCATTTCACTAGGAATGACAGTCCATGACCTAGATCTAAATGCACCAAAGTGAAGGAAAACCCAAACCTAAAAGCATCTAAGTGGTTGCATTCTATTTGAGCATATATTATGTATTGGATGTTGATGTTGAAACCAAATAATAACATTGATGCAATCATCCCAAGATGACATAATTATTTAGAGAGCTAGAGGCACCAAATCTAGAATTTGATGATTGTTCTAGAACTATCTTCCCACCTAATTTTTTCTTGTACTAGACCTAGATCTACATTAGCATTACAACTAGCTAAGTACTCTCTTTTATTTCATTTATATATCTAACATAGTTTTAATTTCCACTTATAGCTTATCTTAATTTAATAAATTTAGTGTATGGTACATCTGAGTTTAGCACATTAATTAGACTTTTATAAATTTGATATTCACCATTATGCCCTATCATTTATATATTCTTAACCTTGTCTACCCAAGGATAATCCTAGTCCAAATTAGGGTTAATCATTTGGTGAACCTAATCCATGTGAATGCAAAAATTTATGATTCCTAGGGTTTTAAACTAGTTAAGGTTTTAGATTGATGTATTTTTTAATTTTTTATTGATTTTATCTTACATACAACCTAGGCATAGCCCTAGATTGAGGGGTGTGTCTGTTAAACATATTGAGCTTTCCCTTAACCCATCCAATATGTCTCAAACCAATGCAGTATCTCATACCTTGGATCATGATTATACCCATGTTGACAATGAAACAATGTTAATAAGGTTGTCGTAGAAGAAGATTATGATAATGAAAATATGGAAACAAATGAAAATGACCAAGTAGATAATGACCAAGTGTATGCAATTGTAATGATTTTTTAGCATATTTGATAAAACCTTGAAGATCTTGATAAAATCTTAAAAACTATACTTGAATCCAAAAATTTAAAAACTTTAGTGGATACATCCCTCCCCTTGAACACATTACAACTCAGTACATTTAATGGGGGCATGGATTATGTGTTTCAACCTTTGTTCCCTAAAACTACTATTGATACATCTACTATGAACTTACCCATTGTTTTAACACAAATATCAATTCTAATGCCTATTACTACTCAAAACATGTTTCCATACCCTTTGGTGACTACTCAAAACATGTTTCCATACTCAAATTGCTCATCTAAATACCATTGGGATTATAATCCAATCACTCCTTAAAGTCATAAAGACCTTGGAGGACAAAGTTAAAAACATGGAATAAAGGCTCCAAAGTCTTCACATGCTATAGATTATCAAGATGTGTTGCATAATTATCTTTCACTTTAAATATCTTTGCACCCTTTTCCAACCAAATTTTTTGCACCTAAGTTCACATTTTATGATTGAAATGGTGATTCTAAACAACATCTTTGAACCTTATATGTGGCATGCCTTGATTATGCTTCCAATGATAAACTTTTAACCAAATTATTTCCAACGAGCCTCAAGGACTATGCTTTGAGTTGGTTTTATGACTTACCTCTCCAATCTTTGAAATCATTCAAACCTCTTGTAGATCAATTTTTGGCACACTTTGCTATTATCATTACCAAAAAGGTTTCCTATGCTCAAATTTCAAAGATCAAATAAGGAACCAATGATCTAATCAATGAATATATTTTGAGATATAAGACAATGCTAACCAAAATAACCAATCCTATGCCATACAAAGAGTTGCAAGACATATTAAAGCAACATTTTCTTTCTCCTTTACATGAGCCCATTATTTTCAAGAAGTTTAAATATTTTTATGACTTATGCCATGTCGTATGGGACCATGAAATAAATCTTATGTCATTGAATAAGCTCAAGTATATAGAAAACACATAGCTACATCTACATCTAGTTTAAAATTTACAATCAAACCAAGTTATAATTTAAAATCCATTGAACCTAAAAGGGAAACAACTACCACAATTAACATAGTTTCATAATAGCCTAATCAGCATGTCCTATCAAATGCACCAAGGAGAAAATTTACACATTTACCTGAGCCTCCTACTTAATTACTCTTGTGGTTGCTAGAGTAGCATATTATATCTCTCCCTCTTCCTATAGAGGTTGATGTAAATATAATATACCTAAAGTATATGATGAAAATTATTATTGTGACTATCATCAAGGCCCTTGACATTCTATGAGTAGATGTTTTATCTTGAAGAATAAGATCTAGGACCTCATCGATAACCAAAAGATTGCATTTGATAATCCTCCAAAGGAATTAGGTTCACAACCTAGTGATCATCATAAATATAAAATATTTAATAATCCTTTTCAAGACCATTCTAAGAAGGAACCAAAAATTCAAATGGCATACAATACACATCCTCCTCTATCATATTATAAGCACCCACTAGATGGGGTTATTAACACTTACTTGCAACATATACCTCCTATGGTTCAAAAACCTACCATTTATTTTGATTATAGGGAAATTAAGGATGATGAATCTAATATTCATTCTATATTCATTTGATCATACCTTGATAAATACCCCATACACAATGTTATGATGGATAATGGTGAAATTTAAAATGTTTGTAGCAAAAAATCTTATATCTCTCCCTCCTCCCATAGAGGTTGATATAAATATACCTTTACCCAAAATATATTATGTAAATTCTTATTATGACTATCAAAAAGGCCTTGGGATTTTGTGAACAAATGTTTTACGTTGAAGCATAAGATCTAGGACCTCATCGATGACCAAAATATTACATTTGATGATCCTCCAAAGGAATTAGGTTCACAACCTAATGATCACCATAAATAAAAAAATATTTAATAATCCTTTGCAAGACCATTATAAGAAGGAACTAGAAGTTCAAATGGCATATAATTCACATCCTCCTCCATCATATTATGGGCACCCACTAGATGGGGTTATTGGTACTTACATGCAACATATACCTCATATGGTTTAGAAAACTACCATTTATTTTGACGATAGTGAAATTAAGGATGATAACTCTGATATTCATTCTCTATTCATTCAATCATACCTTTATAATCACCCCATAAATACTGTTATTATTGATAATGGTGAAAGTTGAAATGTTTTCACCATGACATTACTTATGCATTTGGGTTATACTCATCATGATTTACACCCCTCTACTAGACCAATCAGAGCATTCAATGGGACCTTCCAAAAGGTTCTTGGTGATATTGATATAACTTTACAATTAAGTCTCATAAATTTGGTTCCTAATTTCTTAATTATACCTTATACAAGTGTCTTTGACATTGTATTGGGATGACCCTAGATACATACTCTTTGAGTAGTACCTTATACAGTGTATGGGTATATTAAGTACATTCATGTCAATCAAGTAATCATAGTTTCTAGTATTCCATGTGATAATCCTCTTGAATAAGATAAATTCATACCCAAATAGTTAATTATAAATCATGTTAAGGCTAATCCACCATAAAAGGATAAATAATGAGCAATCCCCTTTACGAGGTGGCTATAACTTGAGAGCCCCTTACATTAGAGATAGATAATGGATTCCATGGAATCCTCATCTTATATGCCCCATATTCTAATATCCATAGTACCTAAACATGTTCCTACTATTACTATTTCAAAGAAACCATAGATTACATAGAGATGGGTTGTAAGAACCCATATTCTTTCTATTGGTACTTCATGACCTTAGAGTCCTAGTATACATATGTTGATCATCATAAATACTATAGTGATAGATATTTCACCTATACATGTTCCTTAGTCATACCACCAGTTCCTTACATTAGGTTCTAAGTGGGGATATACCTATAATCATCCTTTGGATGAGATGATAATATGATCTTGTCTCTTTTAAAAATACCAAAAAAAATCAAAAATCCAAAAACATTTCTGGAACCTACATGTTATGTTGGCTCCTTTGCATCTATGTGTTAGTTCTATGTTGAGGTATAGCATATCATTTATTCCTACATACAAATATATAAGCATACAAAGATACATGATATACTTATGGGTGTTGGGATTTCTCTCTACTCACATCACTAAGACATTGGGGGCATCTATCTTCTTTGATTTTGATACACACAGGTTATATGATATGATGATTGGTCTATATTATCATATTTGATCTTACATATGTACCTAAACATGCCTTATCCATGATTATATCTTAGAAATGGTACTTGATATCCTATGTACTTGACATTTTTTGCTAACACATTTGATCCATGAACCACCATGACATGTTTCTACTGGTTTCTTATGCTTTTCCTTTACACACTTTCTTGAGTGTTTTATCTTGTTATTATTTTTCTTATTCAAGCATTTGAATATGCTTCATTTTATGTTGCCCCTATTCCTATATTTTCCTTCTTGGACATTTGAATATGTCATTCCTTTCTTTAAGGATATTTAACTAAGTCATGTACATTCAATTTTTCAGCATTTGTACATGCCCCTTATTTGTGGTCTCCTTAGACCATTAATTTTTTACTTACTTTTGAGTGCTCTTGTGTATGTGTTTGTTTTCTTATTGAGCTTGTACTATTACTATCTAGACATTACCATGATTTTTATCAAGCATTTTGGGCCTACATGTGATCATATTAGTTTTATGTGCTTCAATGATACATTCACCTAGACATGTTTCCTTCTATATGCTACATGGTCACATTCATATATTTTACAGTTGTCTTACCCTTTTGAGGTGAGGTAACTTTTAGTTACTATTTTTCCCTTACCTCAAAATGGGGAAATTATTTGGAAGCATGTTCTACACATTTTGCATGGATCTCATATTTAGTGGGGGCATGTCATATAGACACAACTTCCACACATTCATAGTTTTTATATTATAGTGTGTAGACACTCAAAAACATCTCCTAGACTAGTTTTTAATGTTGCATCACCTTGGACCTATTAGTTAACTATCCACATAGTTAACTCACCCTTAAAACACATTTATAAACTTTGACATTTATTAACACAACTAAGACACTTTAGCAACACCAACTTAGACTCATTTTAACCTTTTTATACTTAGGGGTACAACTATCGATAGTCAGCCTAACCATTAATAGTTAGCCTAACCATCGATGGTTAGGTATCCAAACCTACAACACAAAAAACATCCAACTATAGGCTAGGCATGTATAGGCAAAATGGAAACTTTCCCATGCACATTTTATAGCTTTCCTTCTCTTTGAATTAGCATCTTTATCCTAGACCAACTTAGCAATTTTCTCTCTCAAAAATTTTGTGCTATAAATGCAAGGCTCTTAGAGGAGTTGTGGATCTAAAAAATTTGCATCTATAATCTCTTGTTTTCTTTATGTAGGCATCCAAGACCCTAAAACTCTATTTGCATGACTTTTGAAGTGTAGAGTATTGTTATGCTACCCAACTTCTTTCAGGTTTCAACTACAATCTACTTGGCATCACACAGGTATCCTTCCTTTGTTTTAGTGTTTTCTTTATTCATCAAGTTTTTTTATTTTGATAAATTCACCTACCCACCATTCCTTACCTTTAAACCCCATATTTAACCCCTACCCATCAACCACATTCCCTCAACTCCATTTTAACATCTTACCTAATTCTTAGAGGTAACCATAGTCAATTACTATAACCATCAAAAGTTATAATAACCATCATCAGTCATCTAACCATCGATGGTTAGGATAACCATTGTCAACCACCCTGATCACTGATGGTCACTTGTTAAGTAAAATAATAGTTTGTTATGTTAGACCTCTTCACACCCAGCCAAAACTTATTTTGGATTCTAAATTATCTACAAACCCTACTCAGATCCCTTGAACCTAACCTTGATACATTTTTTCATTGTATTGACTTGCCATGCTACATTTTCTACCAAATGGGTATGTTACTTATTTTCTTGCATAAGCATTTATGTTCTTATCAATTTATCATCTTTCATTTCTATTGTTAGAACATTTTTATCATTAGGGGAGTGGATTGGCATCCATCCAAGGGAGCTTTTTCTTCTTGGATCTAGCATGTTTCTAGGAAATCTACCCTTCATACTCATCTAACAAACAAGTTGTTTTAGTGTGGTCTTATTGCAAGTAGTTGTTCCTCACCAAAAAGTATCTCTCACTTCATCTAGTCATCAATGAGTGCAATGTTTATCAAGTGTACACCCCTCATCTATTATTTATCTTCTTTTTCCCAAAAGTTATAAATAGTAAGAAATATTCTAACACACCTGGTGGGACCCATTCTAGGTTCGTAGTCCTTTTTAGACATATAGTTGCATTAGTGAAAATTCATGTTCTTGCATTTTTGTTATTTCTAAATTTCAAAAGATTAAACAAAAAAAAAATCTCTTATTTTTTAAAAATATAAAAGAAACAAAAAAAATTCATCTTAGGGATAGGTTGCATGTTCATCCTGCATTAAGTGTATTTTTAGTTGTTCCTTGTTTGCATACAAAGACATCAAAAAAAATCTTTTGGGTTAAAATTGGGCGTATTCATTATCCTACTTGATTAATGTGTAGCTCACCTATATTAACTAAAATCATTATGAATTAAGCATAGTACACTTATATTACACTACCAAACCACTTGCACAAAATAAACATCAAAACTTACTTGAGACAAGGCCCATTGGGATTTCATCACCCTTTAGATCAACTTACCCTACCTAACGATCCCACTTGGCTTTCATCACCAAGGGGAGGACCCACTCCATTCTCTAGTGGAGTATAAACTCTAGACAAATGGTATTTATTGGCTAAGAAGCCAAGCTTGGCTTTGGGTTTGTGAAATGTGGGGAGCAAGCCCCTAGTATTAGGCCATGTACCCCATCTAGTGCAGATTCTTTAAGAACCAAAATTTAACCTAAAACCATCCTTAGATAGCTTTTCTAGTACCTAATTTGCAAGCCAATTTCCCCTTTTACACTCTTTAAGGCATAAGCCAAAAGTGATTTAAAATAAATCCTAGAATTGATTGCACTTTTAGTTTGTGTTTTTCTTATTTTGGGTTTTTCTTTGTTTGCTCATTGTTTGAGGTGAGAAGTTTGTTATCCATTTCTAATTTCTCATATGGTCTTAACTAGATAGCAAGTGATAATTCAAAACAATCAACCACCATCTTCCTCTTCATCCTCATCTATGGAGTACACCTTAGATGTTGATAAATCACCCCATGCTTTACCACACCATTCTCCCCCACCTACCTTGCCTCCAATGATTCCTAAGGGTGATCTATATTTTTCCACCTTTCTAGATAATAATCTAGTGGCTTTACAACACTATCTTAATACCTTATCCTACTATACTTTTATGGCTTCATTTCCTCCCATGGATCCACCCTATGGTATGCCACACCACCTCATGGTTGGTGTTACATCAACCCAACCTTTTGTCAACAAAGCTTCTTCTTCTACTATTGGTTCATCTACTACCACCACCCAGACACCTATTACCCCAACCAATACTTCTAACATTGGATCAAATTTACCTCTTGTCACTTATACCCCTTATGTCAACATAGTGTCTTCCATACCCATGTCTATCATTCCTTCTATCTTAACTAATATACCAACCTCAATCCCCTTTCAGATCTTGATTTTATCCATACCATAAACACTCACTCCCTTTAGCACTAGGATGACTACTCATAAACAACCCAAAAGCACTTTAGCATTACCAACCTAAACTATTCTCCCATTAACCAACCCAAATTTACCCCTAAACCAACCATTATCAATTCCCCTACAAGCCCCCATAGCACCTTATCAATATATTCCTAACCCACAGGGATATATTTCACCTTCCACTCAACCTTTAATGACAATCAGTCTTATTGGGGCACTATCCCAACCTTAGGTCACCACATACCAATATGTGCCTACCTCCATACCTCTTATCACATACCAATTCATAGCTATAACCCAACCTTAATAGAACTTACCACTAAATTATGCAACTGCCCAACCCCAACCTAACCTAATAAGGATGCTCATAGATAAAATGGCCCAACTCAAGTCATCTATCTCTAGGTCCCATAACCTTTTATCTTACAACCAAATCTAAAATTACTATCAACCCATATGTCCCAATTCATGTTTATCCTCCTCAATGGGAGCTCCCCAAATTCTCTAAGTTTCAAGGTAAGGAAGATCCTCAACAACATTTGAAGGCATTTCACTATTATTATTACTTGATCACATATGATGATTCCCTCCTCCTTTGAACCTTCCCTATGTCATTATCAAGACCTGCCTTGGATTGGCATAGTTCCCTTCTTATGCATTCTATCTTTTCATTCTCCCAACTCACCCAAATCTTCTTAGAACATTTTTTGGTGAACATATCCAAGAAGGTCTCCATAAAAAACCTCTATCTTATCAAGTAATTTGATGATGAATCAATTACTAACTTCATTACATGATGGAAAGGTCTCATTAATAAACTATCCTTTTCACTACCCCAAATGGAACACATTGAAATTTTATCTAGGGGTTACATAAAGCACATTACTCCCACCCTTCAAGTGCAAACATTTAGAACCTTTGATGAAGTGTTCATAATGGCACACAAACTTTAAAACTGAGATATAGACAATAGTAAATTGAAATTATGAAATAAGAATTCCACTTTTAAACCCAATGACCCCTATTCTACTAAAACATCAAACCCAACCAATACCAAATCCAAAACATCTAAAAATGTGATTGTCTTAAAAATTATGCCACCTTTGATCGTTAACCCATCATGGCAAACCATTCCTTCCAACCCTTCTTACCCACTAAATCAAAATCAAAATTGGGTTCCCCCTAAATAATTCAAACCTATAAGAGAATATTATGCCTTTGTACTAGACAAACTACTCAAAGATAACCTCATCCAATTTTTACCAATCAAACCACCTCAACAATTTGACCCCTCTCACCCCATGCTTGGGTGGTACAATGAAAGTGACCATTATGCTTTCCATCGAGTCATTGGACATGACATAAATCAGTGCAACACTTTTAAAATCCTTATCCAAAACTTTATTGATAATGGTGAATTTCCATTTGACAACCCCAAGGTACCTCATAATCATTCCCTCAAAATTTTCCATAAACCTTTTCTTAACCATGCTCCACCTACCCAACCCCATGATAATTGACTTGAACGATCATCATCCCATAAGGCACACATAATTAACATCATCATAAATGAGCCCTTGGTAGATGAGCCCCACATTTCTATTTCTCTTTCACCAACCTCACCTATGGAAGAAGCAAGTTCACCTCTTATCCCTTCAGAGATCCAAATAGAATAATCTATAGCCCTCGTATCTTCACTTGATTAAAACATGCCCATGCTTACTTCTCCTTTCATGGAAGTAGCTATTTATTTAACCACCTCTTCTTCTACCCCATGAAATGAAATGGTAGAATCCCCCTCTTTTCCCTTGGATACCCTAGCAAATGAAGGAATTGGGACCATACCTACACCCTTGATCAAAGAACCATCTCCTCCCTTAATCACCCCACAAGTGACCATCACCTCATTTACCCAACTAAGGATTTCAAAACCTTCTAACTCAAGTAAAGATGAAGGAACCCTACCTTCTTCCTCACCTAAGGGCTTAACATTTGAAATAATTGATCAAAAAACTAAACCTATTTACAAGCCCTTTTCTTAGTGCGAAGTCTAGAATTTGCCTCATAATTGAACCTAAATAGAGCCACCTTTTAGCACTGTCTAGGGCTCCCATACCAAAATAGACTTGAACCCTTTACCTCATTGGCATCCACCCTTAAACCTATTATCACCCCATCATCAAACATTCCTTACTCCTAAGACATGAGAGAACTGTATCACCCACCTCTACCTAGATCATCTTATAATTTTCTCACTAGACCAACCAAGACTCTAGGTATCCTTCCCACACCTAGTATCACCCATCTACCCATCAAATTAGACCTAACCCCCTCTAGTCCACCTAACAAACTACCAACCAAGATGAACCAAAGGGTGCATTTGCCTAAACCTCATCCTTAATCTTGACCTATACCACCTCTTTCTCATTTACCATCTATTTTGGGACCCTACTACTATCCCAGTCACCTATTCCACTTCAGTCAAACCAATACCCTTTTTTATTCCTACCCCTCCACTACCCAAGCCATCAACTTATGCATCATTCTTAGATAGTTTATCCCCCTCCACTTTCCCACCTATTATAAACTCTTTATCTTTTACTTTGAAATCATCCATCAGTAACCCAATTAGAGCTAAGCTAACCCAACCCAAACCATCTACCAAATTTTCTCAACCACCTACCATTTCTAGGGTCAAGACCACACCTAAGAAGGTTCTTATTTCCTTGATGAGAATTTCAACACCCTAAACACCTCTAAATGAATCTTATATAATTATTTTATAGAGGTTGTTGCAAACCTCCTCCATTAAACTTTCACCTATTAAGCCATTCACCCCCTCTAATACCAAACCCTCTTGGTTTAATGATACTATAAATCTATGCATACCATAAGATGTAAGGACATGACATGGAAAACTATAAAGCTCTCTAATATCTTATTCACCACTTATATCATGATGATGATATGTTCTTAGATGAACCATTATCACCTCCCTTTCCAACCCAATTACCAGTTTAACTAATTCAACCTCCATCCTAACCTACACCAACTTCCCCACTTTCACCTAAAAGTGAAGGGGAGAAACTAAGGCAATCACCTCATCCACCCAAGCCTGTTGTCCATACCATCCACATGATTACCTAATCTTGGGCTCAATAAAGATGTAAATGAAGAGCTAATGTGTCTATCCAATGGACATATCCCTTATACTCCCAACATTCTATCTAATCCCAAACACCAATGCCTTTAACTACACCATCACCAAGTCCAAAGGTGTCCATGATTGGTGTCCCTCTATCTAACCCTTATTAATCCATTTAATAAACTATGTTGAAGCAACTCTATCGTACCCTAGTTAAGATGAGTCTTTATGAGCTAATTAAAATGTCACCTCATCACTGCTAGGCATTAATAAAGGCTCAATAATCTATAGAGGTTCAACTTGATAACCCTCAACCTCTAGCATCCTTCATTGGGGCCCTCTAAGATTTTGTTATCATCACCTTCTAGGATTTTGAGATACCTTCAACCCATTCTAAGGAGTCTGACCCTCCTCTCTTTTTCACTATATTAATTAATAATACCCATGTCAAAAGGGTAATGATCAATGGTGGCACTAGCATCAACATAATCTCCTCCCATGCTTTTGATCAGTTAAGTTTACAAAAGAATATCATGGCCAAAAGCAAAATAGTTTTATGCTCTTTTAATGACACAATGGATACTACCTTGGGGACCATTATCCTTCAAATATGTTTGGGGCCTCACATTATTCTTGAGTTATTTTATGTTGTAGAGGGTGAGTTATAATATATCATTCTACTTGGATGCCCTTAGATCTGAGCTATGAGTTATATCCCATCTACTTTATACCATCATGTCAAATTTGAACATGAGGGATAGGTTATAACCATCAAGGTTGATCCCAATCCTTTTACATCTTGTAACATGACCTATAGGCCTAATGATGTCATTATTCCACATTCATCTCCCACACAGTCAACCAACCCCATTAACATTACTACACCACCAACTAAAACCTATAGTGCTTCTACCATCAATAATGATGAAGCCTCAACTAATGCATCTATCCCTTCTTCCTAGATTCCCATTGAGGGTTCCTTGGCATAAATTTTCTAATGTATCTCCCTTGGGGAATATTGAATTTAAGCCTTAGATGATTTTCCCACTTTTCATGAATATGGGAACCTCCAAAATGACCCTTCTTATGAATCCAACATAGGAGCCATAATCCCCTTTAGACTTCCAAATAATCAAACATATTTTTTCTATGGGGAACTTGATTGACCACTCCTTACTCCTATCACCACTCCATATAATCAACCTTTCACTTCCAATTTATCTTATATAAACAATCCATCCTTTACCAAAACATATCTTCATTGTTGTGCTTGGAAATTATTTGGTATGGGCCTTTACAAATAAGGACCTCATAAATTACCCCTCATCAAAACTTAGAAACCTCATGAGTTCTTTGGGCTCAAGCTCAAACCACCAAACAATCCCACCTCACCAAAACCTATTATTACCCCTATAAAAGAGATTCCATCCTCACTTAGTTCATCTTCCCAATCTGAAGACTCTGACATCTCCCCATCCAACTTTTTTTTATCAATATCATTAGTCTAACTTCATTCAACCCATTGACTATCCACAATGGGTCTCTAATATTGTTCCCATTACCAAACCCACTAGGGGACTCCATAGTTGTGTGGATTTCTATGACCTTAACCTTGCATGCCCCAAAGATGACTTTCATCTACCCAACATCAACCAACTAGTTGATCTTACTTTAGGCCATAAGATGTTATCCCTCATGAATGGATTTTCAAGATATAAACAAATCATGATCTCCCTCTCAAACCAAAACAAAACTACCTTCATTACTCTTTGGGGAACTTTATACTATCGGATCATGCCTTTTGATCTAAAAAATGTAGGAGTAACTTATCGATGAGCCATGACCTATATCTTCCATGATCTTATCCATAAGATTGTAGAAGATTGTCTGGATATCACCTCAAGAAATCCAAACACCGTAAGGATCATCTACCTTTTGCTTGATATCATTTTCAATCGACTAATCCAATTCTATGTCTAATTCAATCCCAAGAAATGCATTTTTTGGGTCCTCTCTGGGAAACTCCTTGGCTTTATCATTTCCCTCCATGGAATTGAAATTTATCTTGCTAAGGTCAAGGCCATCTTGGAAATTCCTCCTCCAATAAACCTTAAAAATTTTGTAGTCTACAAAGGAAACTTTAATCTATCTATCACTTCATCTCCTAACTATCAAATAGATGCCAACCCTTTCACCATCTCCTAAAGAAAGATGCCTCTTTTAGATGGACCAAATATTATCAATAAGCCTTTAATTCACTCAAGGAGTACCTACTTTCTCCCCCCATTATTATCCTACCTAGGGATGACCAACCTTTCTACCTTTACATATCCACCATTGATTACTCTTTAGGAGAAATGTTGGCTCATCAAAATGAACAAAATAAAGATCAAGTCATTTATTATATTAGCTTCACATTTTTAGAGTATGAGACATGATATACCCATCTTGAAAATCTTTGTCTCTCTCTCATTTTTGTCTCCTCTAAACTCTATTATTACCTTCTCAATCATAAAACATATATTATTACCAACACTAACCCACTCAAGTATATGCACTCCAAGCTATACCAAAATCAGTGTATGGCTAAGTGGCTCATGCTTCTAGCTAAGTTTGATCTTGAGTTTCTTCAACAAAAATCCATTAAATGGAAAGTCATCACTGACCAATTGGCTGAAGATACCCTCCCAGATAACCAACCTATTCCATTAACCTTTCAAGATGAGTCCATTGTGACTCTTTCTTAGGAAAACCCCCCTAACCAAATGACCATATTTTTTGATGGATCTAAATCCCAACATGGTAGGGGTGCAGGCATAATTCTCATTCCCCTTCATGGAGAACCTCTTCTACTTTCATTCAAACTTGACTTTGAATGTACTAAAAACATGGTAGAATATGAAGCTTTGGTCATCGGTCTTGAAACCACTCTCACCTTGGGAATCAAAACCATTTTTACCTTTGGTGATTCCCCATATCATGATCAACCAAATCAATGGGTCCTATCAATGTAAAAATGATATTTTGTAAAATTATAAGCTTCTCATTGACAAACTCTTAACATATTTTGAATGTTACCAAATCCTGTTAGTACCCTAATCTACTAACAAATTCATAGATACAATGACCTCCCTTACCTCTCAAATTCTCTCTCAACCCACTAAATCTAAACTATTTGTCACCATTCATCACTTCATCAGACCTTCATATATCAGTTCAGACCTTCCTACCATTTGTAGTGTGGAGCCATCTCCTTTAAACAACTAGTATGATCAAACTTTTAACTACCTTAACCTTGGCATCATTCAACCTGACCTCTCAAATAATGCCTAAAAATCCTTCATTTAGGGTACCTCTCATTATACCATATTAGGGGTAATCCTTTACAAACATGGATTTGACATCCTTCTTCTTCATTATCTACAGAGTCTTGAGATTTCCCATGCTATCAAGTAAACCATGATGGAGTCTATGGGGGAAACTTTAGTGGCCTCATTATCATTAAAACAATCCTATGCTTGGATACTATTTGCCTACCCTTAATCAAGACTACTATAACTATGTAAATAATTATATCAAATTCTAACAACATGCTAACCTGCATCATGCACCCACTCACAAACTTTAGGTATCCAAATTGTATTGTCCCTTCTTGTAGTGGGGGCTTGATTTCATTAGAGAAATGAGTCCTCACTCATTTCAATGACACCAATTTATCATCACCACTACTGAATATTTCATTAAATTGATAGAATCAATTCCCCTTATCTCAATCAAAGCCAAAAAAAATATCAATTTCATCAATCACCACATCATCTATCATTTTGGTTTCCCTCACAAAATCATAACTGATAATGGTAAATCCTTTAAAAACAAAAAAATTTAAGCCCTCTATGATGATTTTGGCATCAAACTTAGCCATTCCTTGCCTTATCATCTATAGGCAAATACATTAGCAAAAGCCTCAAATAAAACTCTCATTAAGATGCTAACTAAAGTTGTAAGTGCTTCAAGTCAGGATTGGCACCAACACATCTCTTTCACTTTGTGGGCTTATCTCACTAGTATTCAAACCTCCATAGGTGCTACACATTTTTCCCTAGTCTTTGGTTTAGAGGCCATCTTACCTCTCAAAGTCTACATCCCCTCTCTTCACATATCCTTTCAAGACATCATTTTTTACAATGATTATCATCAAGAATTCCTCACACACCTTGAGTTTCTTGAAGAGCATCACCTTACTACTCTTAGCCATCTTCACATCTACCAAGAGTGTATCACCCATGTTTATAACAAACATCTGAAAGAATTCAAATTTAATATTGTAGACCTCATCCTTAAATAAAACCAACATGTAACAAATTTTGAGAAAAGCAAAAAGGGAAAATTTTCTTTCAATTGACTTGGACCCTATATCATCACCCATAAGTATGGATCATGAGCTTATCATTTGGCCTCTCCTAAAGGCAAACCAAAACCTAACCCTCTCATTGATTTGCATCTATGTCCTTTCTAATATTAAGGAAGACCTGATAAACCTTGTTGTCTAACTTAAGCTCATCCTTTGGTTTATGAGATTCTCACCTTCCTTACCCTATTACCCTATTCCTCTTGGGAACATGTGATTACAACAGACCCATGTGATTATATGTCATATTTATATCCTAATATTAAACATGGGTACCATGGATCTACCCATGGCATGATTCTCATGGATACTTTTTGTCTCTAACCAAATATAACCCCATGGTCACTTGTTTCTCCAAAACCACTTCCCATTACCTTGTAACCACCTTTTATGGAAAAAATCTTACCCCTATAAAGTTCAACCTCTAAGATTGGATAGATGGGTCCATGTCTAAAACAACATTCAAATATTCTACATGGGATATAAACTATTATTTGGGTCCATTTTCTTAAGTACAGACCATACCTCAAAGGATGGCTACTAAATAAAGTTAAAAATAGATATATTGATCCCTCGAAGGATAATTATCAAACATATTTTCATATTTAGACTTAGACCACTCCCTTGAAGGGTGGATAAGCCAAAATGTCAAAAATAATGTCTTCATACAAGCCACAATTGGCTTAATCAAAGCATTTAAATATCCTCACATTGATCAACTTCACCCTTTCCATAAAATCAAGCAGCAAATGACTCCCATTGAAATAAATTTATCCAATAAAAGGGCCACAATTGGATCTCTCACAAAAAAAATATATTAGAAGGCTTCCCTCATCGATCAGTCTACACTTTGTAAATATATGTACTTGTCCATTCTAGTTCTTAGGTCACTTATCAAAAGGGTAAGTCAATCCACATTAGGTTCCTACATCCTTTTTCCCTCCATTTACCTATCATCTCCTTTTCCTATAGACCCTCTATGAATCAAACGACTATGAGCTCACTTGGCACCCTGCATTTATGATGGCACCTTTTCACTAAAAGAATGTTATTTTGAAGCATATGAAAGGTTTATTTCCATTAAGATCAATCCACCTTGGGTTTAACAGGGTTCAAGCCAATGAACCCAACACACCTTTTTCTTACTCTTTCTTATATTGGTTTACGATGACATTTCTTCTCATCATTTTTTTTTCCCACATTTAGTTTATTACCTAAACTTACTTTATATGTTTTGTTTTCAAACATTAAATCCTATCTATACTCACTACAACAATATTAAAGTAGAACATAATCCATAATGAACAATATCTCATAAACTAGGGAATCAAAATAAACACATCATACCAACCATTTTATTTCACAAGTTACATCACATTCGCACATTATTTAAATATCAAAACATGTACATTATGAGAATTAACCACACATTAGAATATATCCATATAATCCAAATCCCATTATCATCAAACCATATATCATCACATGCCTATACTAAGAGCATGAATATGAATAATCATCATAATCACAAATCCATAAGCAATCATCATCCATAAAATCTAAAGTATCTAAATCACACACCAACATTAGTCATAAATCATCACATCATAAACATGTACCCATGCATCTCATAAAACATAAAAATCACCATAAAACATCTTAGTCATCTCATATAAGTCATCTAAATCATATACATCAATACGTGTCAATACATATATATCTCACTCACATACATCTCACATCAATGGCACATAGGCTGATATCAAAATACATATATACATATCAAATATATATATATATATATATATATATATATAATCCCATCATGGGTCTACATCTAAAGTGCCACTGCCCCTGGCCCTGTCTGTACCTATACCTGGTGGTGGTCCCCTTAGGACCCCTATCTGACCCACTATCATATCCCACTGACTTGGGGTACCAAGCATAGCCCCACCACCCATGTTATATCTATACTTAATAAACCTCATGGCATTGGGAAACTGATCAAATATCATCACCTCATAATAATGAAGCTCTTATACAATGGCTAAATAGCATGCTCATGGCACTAAATTTGTTAGCCATCCTAATGTTTTTACTAACACACCCACACCAATCTACCCCTATGATGTGCCTATTTGTCCCTAAATCATGGACACCTATCCCTATAAATTAATGACCTAGGCCCATACCTAGTCCCTCTCCATCATCACAACCCCCACCTATCCCTACAGATTTGTAATCTGACCCTGTAATATGGCCACCTGCCCTTGTAATGTTGTAATTTAGGCCTGGGTAATAGCCAGTGTTATTTCTACTTGAGGATCACCTTGTTTCAGTGCTTGTGTTGGATTAATGTCCATGGGTCTTTGACCCCCATCACCCTAACCAAAATTAACCATCACATATCTACCCTAAAACCATGCAAGATAATCAACTATGATGTCCATGTCATTTCTCACTCTATCAAGTAGTTCCTTATGATCTAACTCCTCCTCCTATGGATATAGCTCTGGTAATAAAAACTCTACATCCTCCCTCATGTACTATGCAAAATTAGGTGGGATCCCTTATTTGAGTATGAACTATCTCTATACTCTCTCAAATAGGATGCACTCTATCTCACCATCTCATCTTCCATATACCCATCTCTAGCTTTATAGATAATATGTATGGTACCTACATCCAACCCACATAGGCCAAGTCATGTATGGCCTCCAAATTATATCTCGAAGTGCTAATCCCTCTAAGGCATCTTGAAACCAATCAATATCCATTGCATGACAACCAACCCTTGTCATCACCCCATCCCTCCTCCACTAACAAAATCTAACTTTGTAGTCCATAGACAAGTAACCCTCTATAGGTAGGCCTAATGGCATTAGCACCTATATGTGCTAATACAGCTAACAATGGAGCATAAACCCCACACTGATACCATAACACCTATGCTTTGAATCCCTATAGCTCTCTATAGATCTACACTAATAGAACTTGGGCCCATTCAAAGATTGTCCCCCTATGTACCAACTCCATACATACCCCCATTAGAACATAATAGAACCTCCCTCCAACTAAATCTAGAAAAGTATAACAAGTCACTACCAGTTACATCATCATTAATAGGTGCCTCTCTCTTGGGTCCCATTGGTATAATGACCTAATGTTGAATCCACCTACATGAAATTATGCATATGCAATGTCATCCCCATATAATAAATCTATATACTCATCAATCTCCTCACTCTCTATGTGTTAGATAGGGTCTCTATGGATAGGTATGTACATGATCTAGTGTACATTCTCTAACAAGATTCTCATCTCCCCTGTTGGTAGCTAGAATGTGTTAGTCACTGGATCCCAACTCTATGAGAGAAACTATCATTACTAGTATCTCTGAGAAGGTATTTCTAATGGTGCATCACTCCAAAACCAACCACCTCCATGTGTCACTATTCCTTCATGGACACAGCATCCCTCACCTCTACAAAGATCTCAAGCACTTGATCTCATAGTTAGATCTACTCTCGATCTTGCAAAGCAATCATACAAAGAATTATGTGACAACCTATCCTTATTTACATGATGACTATTAATCACTACTATACCTACTCACAATATCTCATCCTTCCTAAACTAGAATTAACAATTTCAACCCTTTAGATATTTCTTGAACCTCCCCTATTTGGTCTTAATTACTCATCCTCTCTTTATAAAATGTTATTTACACATCCACCTACCTCTCATCTCTAGCCGATTATCGACTATCTACCCTTAAAAACATTCTTCTTCTATGTCACCTATACCCATCTACACATTGACCATATTTCCTCCCCTATTCTGGTGTTTACCTCTACCATCATCATACACTATCCTACATATTTTCTAATATGACTATTATATCAATGCCCAAATTACCTACATCTCATCTCTAAAAAAGAAATACTTATTATCTCCATCTTCTTAACCTATAAACCCTCAACCCTTCCTCAAAACATTCTTTCACACACTATCTACATTATTCACAACATAACCTATCATTAATGGAAAATATTAATAATCTTCTATTCATAAAATTCACTCACACACCTTACCATTCTCTATAAACATTAGAAAAATAACTATAAAATCAAACATAATATACCTGACATTCAAATCCATCTATACAACTATATTTCTTTATTAATCAATTAAATCAAAACCCCCCAACTCTCCTTCCAATTCTTTTTCCTACTCAAAAATCCATTCTTCTTTGACCATCGATAGATCCCCCAACCATTGACAGTCTCCTTGGGGAATTTTTTACCACTCAGATCGATTGTCATCGATCAGTTCAACCACCAATGATCAATGTTGGTGAGAATTAATGGAAAACCTCACCCCTCCAACATCCTCTATAACACCCTACTCTACCCTACAGCTCCCTTCCCACCATTCTTCAATTACTCCTACACCCCTACATACCCCTTAACACTCTCAGCTTCTACCCACATTCCCCTACACTATCATATACCCTCAAAACCCTAGGAAAACCAAACCCTAGGGCATTTTCTACCACCATAGTCTACCACTAACATGCCATCATATCCTATTATTATAATTTACAATCCATATCAATTTAAAGTGAAACCTACCTCATTTCATGACTAGTGGTGGCGTCTCAATCTATGACCAACTACCTAACCACATGCATCTTTAGCATCCATCTTAGTTCCACTTGATCACACTCTCACTCACAACTACAAATATAGTCTTGACATCTCAGTGCACTTTTAAGCACTTGCAAGTACTCTTCATACAAAATGCTTAGATAAGACAAAACCACAAATCATCAAATTTTCAAATGATGATAAATGTTTGACTATTTGCCTTTTTACCATAGTTTTAAGGTTTTCACCTGACTTATGATGGTTGCCTAACCATCGATGGTTGACCCTAACCATTGATAGTTACATACACCTCAATGGTTAACCCTAACCATTTGCCAATTATCCCTAACTAATGATGGTTAGGGTTATGCTTTATTTACTCCACTTTTCTCATCCTTTTCTACCTAAACTGAACCTTATAGCACATCTAAATGGGGTAACACATTTCTTACCACACCTTGACCTATTTTGGATTCACCCTCTCCCTCCATCCAACCAAGAACTATATTAGGCTTGAATTTCATGTTGGATCCACTATCCATGGGACTATGTAGGCAACATCTTCTTACCTAGTGCATCAAGAGTTAGCTTGGCCATGCCCTACCCAACCAACTACCCAACCCATTTGTCCACATCCACTTCAACATTATCACCTTTTAAAACCAACCTATTTACATGCTTTACAATGACCTTGCTTTGGTCATGATAACCACTTTGATCAATTTTTCCATGTTGAACTTTTGCATTATGCACCACCTTGTGCACCACCCAACCTTTTGTGTTTTTCTCAAGAGCACTTCCTACTCTAGATACCTAGGAAAACATTGACCTTCTATAGGAGACTTGATATGTGTGTCCCAATCAGATATGACCAATATTAGGGATTGATTACTTTATCACTTATCGTATAACCCAAACATATTATCAATAATGGCAACTTTTTGTCTTTACATGATTTTGACTCTCACACTTCGTCATATTTTGTGCATGTATTTGCATTTCAAATACCCACACATTTTTTTCACCAAACTCATGACCTCTCTTTTACCCTTTATCAAACCATGACCTAATTTTAGTGTTACCTCATCGACTATTAGTTTGAGGGGAAATAACCTCCTCCCATACTTGGGGAAACTAAACCTCAACTAGTCAATGCTTCATTTTTGTTCTACAAATTATTGACCTAAAGCCACACAATAAAAAGGGGGGAAATGTAGACACTCAAAAATGTCTCCTTGACTAGTTTTTGATGTCGCATCACCTTAGACCTATCAATTAACTATCTACATAGTTAACTCACCCTTAAAACACCTTTTTAAACTTTGAAATTTATTAGCACGTTAGGACACTTTAGCAACATCAACTTAGACCCATTTTAACCTTTTTATACTTAGGGGTATGACCATTTATGGTCAACCTAACCATCAATGGTTATCTTGACCATCGATGATCAGGTATCCAAACCTGTAACCCAAAAAACATCTAGTTATAGGCTAGTCATGCATGGGAAAAATGGAGACTTTTCCATGCACACCTTATGGCTTTCTTTCTCTTCAA
>JARHVA010000742.1:1352500-1477500 GCA_037957365.1 Torreya grandis | reverse complement strand
CCAAAAAAAGAAGAAGAGGAGGATTCCAAATAACCTACAACTTCCCTCATAGTTAACATAGTGCATTTTAGGATGAAATTTTTAGATATGTATGGTACCATCATCAATAGATATATGAAAGTGTTTAGAATGGGATCACAAATTAAAAAAACAAAGGGATATTTAAGATAACAATCGACATAAATTAAGGGGCTAGAATAATGTCAATAAAAAATAAATACACACACACACACACACAAATAGATATACATATACATATATATGTATGTATATGTATATACATATACATATATGTATATATGTGTGTGAATATATATATATATATATATATATATATATATATATATATATATATATATATATATATATATATATATATATATATATATATATATATATATACAGACACACACATCTGTGTGTGTGTGTATTTATAAATGTACATACATACATACATACATACATACATATATATATACAGACACACACACACATATATACATATACATATGTATATATATACATATACATATACATATGTATATATACATATACATATGTATATATATACATACATATGTATATATATATACATACATATATATATATATATGTATATATATAGACACACACACATACATATGTGTGTGTGTGTATGTGTGTGTGTGTGTCTATATATATATATAAATACACATACATACATACATACATACATACATGTGTGTGTGTGTGTGTGTGTGTGTGTGTGTGTGTGTGTGTGTGTGTGTGTGTGTGTGTGTGTGTGTGTGTGTGTGTGTGTGTACATACATACATACATACATAAACACACACACACACATACGTGATAAATAAAAATTAACAAATATATCATCTAATATCCACTATGGAGATATGCCCCCAATATAAGGCATACCACCTATGTGAAAAAGACACCAGGATGTGGGTGTAGATGTAACTTCATAACACTTGTAAGTCCATTATCATATGTAACCCATGTATTTCTCATCTCACCCAATAAAATAATACCATGATAAGAACCGTGTGACATGGTTATATAAACCTATAACATAGGTGTGTAAGAATGATATGTATCCATCAACAAAGATAACTGAAATTTATTTTTTATTTTTAAAATTTATAATGTTTTTTATTTTTTTTATTTTTATAGAGGATGGATTGGAATACAAAATTAATATTATGAGGGGAACAATAAATAAGAATAAAATATAATTCAATTATGTAATAAAATATGCCAAGGAAGGAAATTAAAGAATTCATGGGGTGGAGATCTGTTGATGCTTGAAAGTGTATCACAAGGGCCTAGAGTGTTTAGGAAACACTTCTCATTTTTGTATTCAAGGAATCCATTGTATGAGTTATAAGTTATGATATTCTTGATATATTTGGTGGAATAGTGGTAAATCAAATGAACCATTCCACATAATTTTATAATTTAATTGTTTTGTTTTTGGGAGAAACCGTGACCTAATAGCTTGCTTGTGAAATATGAAAATGATCTAAAATAAATAGAGTGAATTATTATCAAAACCTAAGTTTGAAGTCTAACATAACATGAATATTTACAATGAAAACTAGACTAAAGAGAAATGATAAAAATTTGGGCAAAAAGAAAGGTAGGGCAGAAAGAAGGTATTCTAATTTTTAATCCAAACATTATGACAAGGCTTGAATTTCATCACGACATGTGATAAACATACATATGACATGAAATATATAAAGATTAAATACTATCATATATTATGAAAACATATGAAGATAGAATAAATAATGAAAATAAGAACTAGATTCAATTTAAAGATTTACCCTACAAGCAAATTGCATTAGCACATTTGCAAGCAAAGTAAAGAAAATGAAATGACTCTAAGATCTTTATATTAATCTAGCATAAGCACAAATTGAAAAATATGCATTCAAATTTACACATCTAGAAACCATAAAAAAAATTCAAGCCTAAAAATCCAAATAGATAATTGAGAGAGAAGCCATAATATTAAGCACACAAATAAATACTAGACAATCTTTGTAGAATTCCTTGATTGTATTAATTGCTCAAAGTTTACATAGTTTTCTCTCAAAAAATCCCCTCTCCTTTACAAATGACAATACCCATTTTATAGAAGACTAAGGAGGTATGTGGGTCAATCATGTCAAATGAAAATTGTACAAGTGTCTAGGATAGTTGTCCTTCTACAATGTTCTAGAAACACTTTTGAAAAGATTGACCTATAAGCAATGTGCTTTACCAAGTTGCACATGATTTTACAAAAGAATATTCTCTTTTTAAAATATATATGTTTAGTTACAAAATAATATTATAAAGTCAATAAATTAGACTTTGGGACTCCCTTATTGTTGCAGTCTTTTGCCTCTACTATAAGATCTTCATTTTTTAGTGTTGTTCAAAAATTAGCTTGAGGTTGAAAATAGGTTCCATGAAGAGCTCATTTTCTTGATTTTCCAGGTTCTTGAGATATTTTTCAGCCCTCTCTAAATATTCCTTGATGCTCCTTTCATCTCCTATCTTCTCTTCAAATGATAAGATCATGTCCATGAGCCTTTTGTTATCAGCTCCAGTCTTACCTTGGCTTTTGCATTTTACCTCCAACATAAATTGAGTAGCTCTATGATTGAACTCATCATCAGTGATCAAGCCAATAGGACAGAGTGAAGTTGGGTCTATGATCAAAGTCATAAGTATGTGTATTATTATATTTTATAACTATTGGAGATCATTAGAGATATATCCCATACCTATGGACCATTTGCTTAATACCTTGATCTTATTTACTAATATTTCCATAGACATATTCAAATAGACTAGGATAACTATTATAAATTTAAGAATTTGATCCTCTATTAAAGTATTGATCAAATCCTTCACGTGGTGGCTTGAAGCCTGCCATTGGCTATCTTGGCTTGTAGCAAAGTAACCTATTTTTCCCCCAAGTCTTGCTTGGACTTTACTACCTTTAAAGAGTTGAATAAGTCACACATGGTTGTTTCAAATTGCTTGACCATGTCTCTTGGTACTAAAAAGATAGATTGTTCTTCTAAATTCTTGTTCTTCTATTTTAGGCCCTTGATAGTAACATTTATCTATTATAATTATACGTGGGCTAATTCAAGAACATATTCTTCAAAAATTAGATACTATCCTAGTCTTTGCCTTTCCTTATGGGTTAAAGTAGTTAATGGATCCACTTTTTGCTATGTCATTTATTCACCTCCTTGGATGAACTTCTTCTCAATCTCTTTTCAATCCAATAGTTATTGGATCAAATTGAGTCCAACTATAGATTGGGTCACATGTGAGGTAGGGACTTCCATTTGTGATGAATCTACTAAATCACTTAGTCTGGTCAATCTCCTTACCTCCCCTTCTTGAAAAGCAATGATCCATGGCTTAAACTCTTGATGCACAAGACTATTGATAGATTTCATCATGGCCCAAGGATGATGCATAGTAGGCACTATCTCTAATCTAAGTTCATTAAAGATCCATTCTAGAATAGGTGGGCCATATAATATGCTTTATTCATTGAATAGATTGAATTCACTTAAAGGAGTAGTGTCAGTCACTTTAGGTCTCTTTTTCTTTGAGATAATGGATGTCTCAACTTTCCTTTTTGGAGTATTGACAAACACCAAGTCCAATATCTTTTCTTTTCCCTTATCTTCCTTATCTTCCTTAACCTTTGTCTCTTTATCATCTGACTCTATATCATATGCCATGGATAACATCTTCAACACATCCTCAACAGTCTCATTAGGATATAATGCTACCATATGAACTTCTTATTGATGTGCCTCTTGTACTAATATTTTGGGAAGTTCATGAGATGATGATCTATAAGCTATTTTATTTGTCCCTTTCTCCTAAGGCCCATGTTATATTTGTTTTTTATCTTGTGCACTAACTAATGAAATTATAGAAGATTCACCACTTATTAGATGATACTACCTATGGCCTAATTGCCACCTATCATCTACTTTATGATTTCTCTTTAGTCTTGAATCATGCCTCAGGTTGAGTTCCTTCAACCTTCTAGTGACTTAAAAGTAAGTAGAAGCCTTGATGTATATAGGATCAAAGGCACCAAGCTCATGTTCACAGGGTGCACTCAACATCCCGTTGTGTTTTAAATGCTCCTTAACTTTTCCTTAGGGGTCCCACTATCTAAGTTCACTAATTTGTAGATTTAAAGGTGATATATGTTTTGATGTTACCTCAATGTGATCCCATTATGTAAAGGTTGTCTTACCAATAGTCATAGGGAGGTTGTGAAGGAGTCCTTTCCTTTTATTTTTTCAAAGGCCATCAACATTATGGAATAATTTGTAGGCTACTTATTATTTAGCCAACTTATCAGGAACATGGACATGTAGCTTGAGAGGAGAATTTTGAGTCCCCTCAATCCTAATGACTATAAAATCTATATAAAACCATATATTTCCCATTTAATGTATAAATTTATTGATTATAGGACTAAGTCTTGACATGAGGATACTAGTTATAGCTTTAGTCAAGGCTAGATAGATACAATCATAAATAAACTAAATGTGATCCCTATATTTATAGATTTATAACTTAGAATAATATTGGGAAACTACCTAGGTTCTATTTAGATACCACTCCCTCTGATTTAAAATCTTTATTGATGCACATAAGGCATCTAGGAGGTAAGACATCATGTAAAATTAAGTTTTATTCTTATGCCTAATTACATAGATTTGTCTACTCAATGAGATAATGATTATCTCACCCAAAAGAGGGACACACTTTTTCAATAATAAAGTGACTATGGGCACCCATACTAGGTCTACATATGTAATGGTTGAATTTATACATAACTTATTTAACATTGTCATTATCATTATAAACCTTGGTCTAAAATGGTTGATAGGAATGTTATTATTAAGGTCTAAAAAGACTTGGTTCCAAAAATCTAACCACATGGTAAGGGTGTCCATCAAATTATGTTCTTTAGCCCATGAATTGATAGAGAGTAACTGGTCAATTTGGGGTTTGGGAAACTTATAAGAGGAATCAAATGCAATAGTAGACATTTAATAAATATTCATGTGATTATGATCATTAATTATCAAGCCCTTATCTATTTTAGTTTCATTCAAAATGGGAGTAAGAATATCGATGCAATGGAGTACCTTAGGTTTTACATCTACATAATGTAGGTCAACCATCTAGATTACTAAAATGTCATCAGACAACCTTTTGGCTGAGAGATTCTTTTCTTCTTCTTTATTGATAGATGTTTGGTTCTCAACTCTCTAGAATAATTTTAACCAATTACTATCTCCTATGTTCAATGTAAAAAAAACATAATCGATGTCATTGAAAACATGGCCTTCAACATTTGTTGTCAAATATAACTTGACATCTTAATTTGAAACATGCTTATGTGTCTCTATTGTTATAATCTTGATCAAATTTTATAGTTACAAATAATAATTCTACTTTCTTTTGGCTTAATAAAGTGGAATTAGAGATAAATTAAGGCAATTTATACGCTTATGTATTTTTTGAAGGTTTATGTAGGGATTTAATGGTGGTAGCTAGTTTGAACTATGAGCTTCATGACTTAGATTTTGCTTAGACAATGTATTTATACCTTTCATGTCTATATATCCACAATATCTTTTAATGTAACTTATCTTGCCTATGTGGCATCATCATGTCATATAATTCATTAATTTCTAAAATGTGACCATTTATCAGTTTTGGACATGTTCACCTTCACATGCAATCTTGGAGCTTTATTAATTCACACCATTTATCTCTTAAAAGTATTACCAACCTTGAATCTATCATGAACCATTGATGTGCCACCTTCACATGCAATCTTTGTGCACCTTTCAAACACACTTCATTACTTAATGCCTTTTCTCCATATGGTATCTTCTTGTTGGATTTGGGTCCCTTGAATTGTCAAATATTAACTCACCATATATCTTGATCTGAGTGGTTGAATGCCATTGGTTGATATTAATTCCATTCATCATGATTGTGACACACATCACTACCATGATCATTCTAGGATATCTAAAAAGTATACCTTCATATCACACCATTAGATCTCCTTTGCATGGATAAATGTACTCCATCGATCTCAATCCACTTGATTCTATCCTTTATACATCTAGCTAAATGTAGACCATTGATTTTGGTCTAAGTTATCGAGATTGTGACATTTTTCACTCTTGGATTCTTCTACAGACATTGACTTATTTACTTTTCCCCACACATAGGGAGTTTTTAGTGGTGAATCTTTGTTAATTTATGAATATTCCATTTTTTGAAGTTGGCATTTGGCAATTTTTTTGGAGTGGCTGACAAAGTGAGATCACCTAAGTTTTTGGGGTCAAAGTTAATTTTGAGGACATGTTCACCTACATTTTAATATTCATTTCCTCATATAAATGTAATCTTTTGGTACCTCAAAATCCAATTTAGAGGAATTTACCACATACCTTTAGGAAACTTTAGGAATCTTTTTGGTGGTTTATATTTCAGGTCCCAGGAAGGCTTCAAGAATTAATAGTTCCCAATAGGGTATGTATTGATTTTTTTATAATAGTTTTTTTTAGTATTTTTTAATTATAATTCCATTTATTTCTCTTTAAGTGCCATTAAGGTAATTAAACATGAGGGCATTCGATGGTAGCCTATAGGCATTCAATGACACCCTATGAGTGTGGGCACCTGATGGCATCCTATAGGCATCTAACTACAAATTACTAGAATTTGATGGTAGTATGCGGGTGGAAAATGGTAGGCTATGGGTAGAGGATGGTAGGCTACTTGTGGGTAGATGATAATAGGCTACCAACATCCACCTGTAGATTGTTGACACCCAATCTTAGACTGTAGATGTCTACCCATAGATTATCGATGCCCACTTGAAGACTACCAACATCCACCTATAAATTGTTGGCATTCACCCATAGACTATTAACATTTGTGAATAGTCTATAGGTGGATGTTGGTAGTCTACAAGTGGGTATCGATAGTCTGTAAGTGGATGTCAATAGTCTATGAGTGGGTGTTATCTATAGTCAGATACTGATAGGCTGCAGTCAAGTTCCCATTAGCTACCATCATCAAATTGGATTCTACTATCAGATTCTAAAAGACTATATTTAGGTACAATTAAGCTACCATTAGGCACATGTACTCATAAGATACCATTAGATGCCAATAAGATACCATCAAATGCCTTCATATATATATTTATTATATGTTTATATGTATTTACATGAGATTTAAAGAAACCTAGTAGGCCTTATGTGATTCACCATGTGGCATTACATGATTTTCCTATGTAATGATATGCCTTCCAAACTAATTCACCACCATTGTGAATCTAATTCACCTCAAGGCTTCTATGTATTTTTTATATGGCCCACTAAAATGAACCTTTCCTATGCCATTAGATATTTTTACTTGCTTGCCATGATTATGACATTTGTCACTACCATGTTCTATCTTAAGAGCTTTGATAATTTGACTTGAGTGGAAAATTGCATACCATTGATCTCCCTTCTAAGCTCTGAGATCTTTCCACTTGGAATCTTCTCATTTATTCATTCCCATAGGCAATGGAAATAGACTAACTTAGAGCTTGAGGAATATAAAAAACTTAGGATTAAATTTTTTATAATAAGGTCTTAGTTACACTAATAAATATAATTATGACTTAGGATAAAGTTTAAATGAAGTTTAAAAACATAATAAATTTCCTCATGTTTAGTTAGTCCCCACGAACAATAAAATAGACTAGGTGAGGTTTTGGGATATAAAGGACTTATCATAAAAATTTTAGACTAAGGTTTTAATCATGTTAATAAACATGATTAGAACTTTAGGATAAAATTTAAACTAAGTATAAAACATAATAAAAATGTTCCCACACAAATTTGATCCTATGTAAATTTGAATCTATTTTAAAAGGACCTAGGCTAACACATTTAGACTAAGGTTCTAACATGATTTAAACATAGATTTAATTTAATTGATTAAAATACCAAAGTTTTATCAAAATAAAGGGTCAATATTAACATCAATGTATACAACCCTAGACACTATTCAAATAATTGGGACTTCATTAAACCTACAACATGAAAATAGAGGTCAAACATTAGTAATATTGGATAAAGTCAAATGAAGATTAAATGTTGACATGCTAAATGCAAACATTATGAGAACCATGATATTCAAATAATACACTCTTGATAAATTTAAATGTCAATCTATAACACAATTTGAAAAATTAAACAAGGGTCCTCATTTTTCAAAAAATGGGGGTATGTTGACCTCAACAAATGGTGACTTTTGGGGGAACATTGCAAAATGTTATAAATCAGATACTCTTGGTTTAAACTAATAACTAGACTACTTATTCCATATGGTCAAGTATCATCATTAAGATCAATTCATGATTAAAACAAGTCTTACACATGCAAAATTAGGCTTAAACATAAAATCTTAGTCATGTTATGTTGTGCTTTGATTATTTAACTGATTGCCATGAGATTTAGAAAATAAATTCTAGACTTCATGACCTTGATCATTAACATTGACTTATAGCACATTTAGATATTTATTAAGAATCATGCTTTTATAATAGGGAAGGCTTGAACATTGATCTACTACCATCTAGTGATCCATATCCCTGATATAGATACCTTTGGTTCTATTCAAGGGCTTGTTCCACTACCATCCAGACATCCATATCCATGGTGGAGGTTACTAGAATCACCTCTGCTTAGAAAGATTTTGAATTTTCAAAAAAACTCTTATTTTTTGTAATTTTCAAGTATATGAATTAGCCAGGTTTTAGGATTTGGTCAAATGTTTGATCTTTAGACAATCATCCTTGTTTATAAAATTCATCCCAGATAATATTATTTCTTAATTACTAACATGACTTTGCTTCAATAATCAAAATTTTCACTCAACATGTGCAATCATTATTAGGATCAGACTTAGATTAAAACAAGCTTTAAGATTTTAAGGAATAATTAACCTAGATATTAATGCTCACCAATTTCTCAAAAATATAACATCAAGCTCTAATTTTTAGAATCCATAATCAACCAATGTTTAAGGTTCATACCTACATTCTTGATTTATGAACTTCCTTTGAGTAATTAAATGAATTTTAGCTTGGAAAACCATCTTAAAATATTTATTGAAATCAAAGAACAAGGCAAAGAAAATAAATAAACAATAAGCAAAACAAACAAAAAGTAAAAGAAATAACAAGAAAAAAAAAATACACAAATACTATATATAAATGGGGAAAAATAAATAACATGAAATAAACTATTCTAGGCTTACCTACACTAATACTAATTAGTCTTACAAATTACTCCATGAAGACTTGTGGTGGGACAATAGATAAGTAGTGCTTGAGGTATTGCCCATTAGTTGGCAATGTGAAATTTTATCCCTAAAAGTCTTTGAGCTTAAAGGTGTTGTCTCCCAAAGTATCAACAATTTGATTTGGACCAATCCACAAAGGAGTGAACTTTCCATGCTTTCATTTTGGTTTTAAGGCTTTGTCCCAAAGAATAACTAGGTCTCCTTGCCTAAACACCTTAACCTTTAAATGCTTGTCAAACCATATTTTGACTATGGTTTGATTTCTATTGAAGTTGACAAATGCTTCTTCCCTTGCATCCTTCATTTGTATGATGTCAAGAATCCTTAAACTTGTATACTTTTGATTTTCTTGTTAACATTTTGGCCTCATAATCCAAATGTTAAACCCTATAATTTGAAGATTTGATGACCATTTCCTTAGCTTGATTTTATATTCCTCATAGTGCCCTTGTTTAAGTAAAAATGTCTAATACAGGCCTTGAGAAGCAAGACTATCATATGAACATCATGTAGTAATGAGTAGGGCAAGCTGATCATGCATTTAATAATTACACTTGAGGATTCTAATATATCTAAGGAATTGCATGAGCATTATGTAATCTATCTCCATATCATCCTCTATAAATTTGGTATCTTGATGAGTTTGTTATCTCAAGTTATAAACCTTTGAAGTTGGATTTGCAGAGTGAAATGTACACACAACCATCAAAATTTATACTCATAAAATATCTATTTAAATTAAATAATCTTGAGAATGAATGAAAGGCTAAAAAGTTTCCAAATATTAAGATCTAAGATCAAATCTAATCGTGAGTAATGATTTGATAGATGTTAGTGGGTCAAAAATATCCAATGGCACACAATCATTCATACAAAGAAAGATCAATGGTGAGCATCAAGTCAAAAGGTCAACATGAACATAAAACTAACAAGTGTCAATATGTCAAGAGCTAAGATCAAATCTAATAGTGTGCATCGATTGAAAAGACTAATGGGCCCAAATAGATCGATGATGTGCATTTCATCATGCAAAGGTAGATCAATGATGAGCAATGGGTAAAAATGTTAGTAGATATTGGGAACAAATAAGGAGATTTTAAGTGTCTTAACCATGTTAAGCTAGAAGAAGATCTATGACTCACATCCATTCATACATAAAGATCTAATGGTGCACAAGAGAGTAGATCTAATGGTGCTCATCCAATGCATATCATAGATCGATGGTCAAAAATGAAGGTTGAAGGTGCTATAATCTCAAAGGATCAGATCAAGATCAATGGCTAAAATTAAAAGTCTAAAAGTTAAGGGACTTTGACTAGAGGTTGAGATATGATCCAAGTTTAACTAGATCAAATATTATAGGATCAAGCATCACCATTAAATCTCTAAATATATATAAACAAGATATGAACAAGTGTCTCATCTTACAATATGGCTACATCTTCGACAAGCAGGAACCTACCAACACTTAAAGTAGACAGCCATAACTCTATCAGGTTTATGCATATGAAGACTTTATCTTTATAGTAGATGTAAGTAGAGGATTGACATTAAGACATATATCTTGGAGGTCAAGCAGAGTTTCCACACTATTCATTTTCTCTTCACATGGATATTTTCATGCACTATCAATCATTAACTACCAGATCATGTAGGGAAAGGCTAAAGTGGAGTTAACTAGTCCTCAAGTGCCAAATCATTCTCAGTTAATTATGTAACTACTCTCATGTATATTCCTTTGTTTCATGTAGTGAAAGGTATTCAAATAATTCAATCTCAGCTTCAATCTTGAGTTAATAATCGAGAATGGGCATAGCTTTTCATGTAAGGGTTTACCGACTCAATAAGGGCTCACAACCTTCCTTTCTATGCCAAAATTAAAGATCATGCACGAGTTTGAATATTTTGAGGACATTTGATGACTTGATTTAATATTTTAAAAGGAATTTAATCTTAAATGAACAAAATTAAGACTAATCCTTGTCTCCTCTATGCCATATTGGCTAGATATTTCTAAGTTCTGGCTACATATGTAAGCTCTTAGAACCATTTTAATTATCCTTGAAGTTGGTATATGGAGATATGCAAAATTTTTAACTTGCACCATAAAATCAATAAAGAGTTTTGTTTGTAGATTAGTTTATGGTGGTAGTGTGTATTATTGATTGTGTATTTGAATATAAGTGTGATAGTTTTCATATTTGTAGGTCCTTTCCTCACCTACTACTATAATTTCATCCTCAACAGGTTAATTAAAGAGTTAAGAACAAAAATTACACTAAATATTATTTGTATGCAATGTATTTAGAGACCTTCATGAACATAACTTCAATCTACAAATCTTCTTTCAAGCCTTCCTTTGAAACACTAATGTTTAGGATTGGTCTATAGAGTTTCATTTTGATCCATATGTTTGCCTTAATTTCAAATATTTCATAGGATAAATAACTATTCAGGTGCATCACCAAAGGTAAATTAGGAATTCATTTTTAGTATCTCTCTTCCCCTTTTCAACCCAACAATTAGTAGTTTAGTAAGTAGTGAATAGTGAAGTGATATAATCAAAGGAGCTAGCATCATCAAAATCTAGAGGTCTGATCTAGATATAGGCATCCCACAACCTTAGATCATTCCCATGTTAGTCCAAGTATGAGTTATACTTGAGAAATATGATCTTTATTGGGTGATATGTGGATAGCTAATAGGAAAGTGAATCATTTTCAGATTTGCATACTTTTCATGCCCCTAAGAGTTGTCACAAGATCCTCTATAAAAGGGAAATAAGTAGTTTTCATTGAGTTACCCTTCCAATCAATAAAGAAGAAGAAAGCCTCTCACTCAAATCCAAATCTTACACCTTATATTTTCCCTATTATTACATAATATCCTCCTATTCAATCCAATATTGTTCAACCAAACATTATTATAAATACCATACCTTAGATGGCTATTCTTAAAAGACAAGCCTTTGTGTCATTCAATGGTGGTAATCCTCTGAATCTTACTCAATGAGATGATATTCCAGCTTTAGCTCTAAAGGATCTTCCTTATTTTATAGTAGAAAATCTAGTTAATCCAATAGAACATATTGTAGATATTGATAAACTTTGTTTAGTGCATCATGTGACTCAAGAAAATGTATTAATGAGGTTGTTAGTAACTTCTTTCAAAGGTAAATCACTTTAGTGGTAAAAAATATTGGATCCTACATCAATTAATTACTGGGATGAATTTGGAGAGGTCATGTGTAAACACTTTGAGGACAAAAGTGATCATATTTCACTGGTGGAGTAGCTTAAAACAATTAATAGATTTAATCATGAATTCATGGTGGATTTCAATTACAAGTTCTAGAAGACTTGGGATAGAATTCTTGAAGTGATCAAGCCTACACCCAACTATGTTTTTTTTGCTATTTAAAGGCTCTCAATTTAGATGTCACTATGATGATTCAATCCATGAGAGAGAAAACTCTAACCAAGGATTATAAAGTAACAATCAAGGCTGAGAATTGCCTTATACAAGTAGGCAAGTTATCTCTAAGGCCACTAATGCCTCTCTTTCTAGAGATCCACCGTCCTGCTCCAACTATTGCTCCAATTCTAGATTTAATAAGATTTTATCAAATACAAGGTGATCAAATCAAAAAATTAGAGAAGATAGAGAGTCTTCTCAAGACTCATAACAACAAGTTTGTTGCAATGAAAAGATAACAAGCTCCATCATACAAGCCATATGAAAATACTACTCATAATTATTAGTATAAAAAACCACCCTATCATTCCAATCAACAAGGATAAAGGAAAAATTCTCAATCAAGGAAATATAATCATAATTATCCAAGTAATTCTAGAGTTTTTGTGCTAATTTAGAACAACTATGCTCAATAAGGGCAATGGAATAATTAGTGGGATCAAGAAAATAACATTACAATGGCTCTAACTGATGAGAGTTCACAACATTCTTACATGCATCAAGATACAAGTCCTCTTTTATATGAAAACTAACCACCTTCTTAGAATAAGGAAGCCTCTACCACATGGAGACTTTCCTTCATTCACTCAATTAGAAGTGCCAAACCAACAAGGAGATAGTGGTAAATCACCTATTAAAACTATGTTTGTTAACTTCCAAGAAGGTAAGAATTATTTTGAACACATATCAGTAAATCAAAGTCAAAATATGCCTAATGTTGATAATTTAGTTGTAGCCCATACTAGATCCAAGAAAAGGGTAATTGGTGAAGGTTCTAGTCCTAAAAAGGCAACCCCTTTTCCTTCTCAGCCACCACAAAAGATCACCACTCATGAGCTAACTCAAAAGACATCAAATCAGAGAGTTCAAGATCTAAAGGGGCATAATGTGAAAGGGCCTTACATTCCTTAGTTCACACAACATTTATGAACCCCTCTTACTCCTAAATTTTAGCCAAGGACAACCACTTCTCCACTCAGTATTTTGGATCATATGAAGAAAACTTTAGTATCAATTTTAATGTGGGATACACTGCTAATCCTAGGATAAAAGGACTATCTACATGAGAAGATTTTAAATCTCATTATCTCTGATAGACCACATAAAAAATAAAGAGTAAGTGTTATTCTAACCAAATCTAATCCATATATTGAGTTTCAATATCCTAAGGTGACTAAGCCTCCTCTATTTAATCTTTCAATTGTCATAGGATATTATCTTGTCCACAATTTTATGATTGGCAGTGGATCTAATAATTATATCATGCCTAAATCCATAGATGAAAAACTAGGACTCAAGTATTAACCTAATGAAAAAGGAGTGTTACATTTGGATGGTTCTCCTACTAAGACTATGGGCATCCTCAAATATCTTAATATTTTACTTGCTTCTTGTCTAAATTTCACCATTTCATAGGATATAGTTGTTGTTGATTTACCCTCATACTTTGCACTATGCCCATTTAAGGATTTCGCTTCTAAGATAGGAAGTTACCTTTATTTATATTTGTCATACATGGTTTTTTGAACTAGATATGGAACCAAAGTCACTATAAGATCATAGCCCATTTCCAGATTTCACCTTGAACCATATATGCCAAATATGTCTAATATGAATTGTAGTATTTTAGAATAAGATGAGGATACTATTGATCAAGAACCTTCTAATCCACTTTAATTCATACTTAATCTTCTCTTAGATGATTTGACTACTGATAACTATGGGTATGACCCATACAAAGGTATTAAAGAAGCTAGTTTTGGTGTCTACGCATGCATGAAGAAGGTGAATCATTACCTAGTCTAACTAGCTCAAGGTAGGATCAAGAAGGGTTGTGGAATATGTTCTTTGATGGATTAATATCAAATAATTAGAGTGGGACTAGTGTAATGTTGGTTTCACCTCAAAATCAAAGATATTATTCTTTAGTTAGATTTTAGTTCAATTATACATCAAATATAATAGAGTACAAATCTCTTATTCATGGCCTTGAGTAGGCCAAAAAGAGAGGTATTAAGCTTTTGTAGGTGATAAAAAGATGGTAGTGAAACAAGTCATATGTTTAAGTACAACAAATAACCCTCATAAAGGCCTACAAACACAGAGTTTGGGACCTCATGGAAGATTTCCTAGCATTTGATATCTACTCCAATCCTAGAGGAACCAATCAATAGGTAGATGGACTTGCAGCCATATGAACACAATGTGATATAGTGGATCAACTCAAGGAAAATAAATATCAAACCCAAATAAAGGATGTATGTAAGAATTTAATTCCAAATAATGAGGTAAGTTATCAAGTCTTTGGTAGTGACAAATAGATAGCCTGTTCCTATAGAATGAGGTAGAATTTTGCACAAAGAATAAAAATAAATTACAATGCTAATATGAATTTAGACTGTGAAATTGAGATAAAACAAGATCAATAAAGGTTTAGTAACTTTAGAAAACATTTTCAATGAAAATTATTAGATTATAAAGGATAAGGTAAACATCTCATCCAAGGAAGAACATTATGAGCAAGTTCACATAGTTGAAGATAAGCAACTCAAGTGGGGTAAAATGAACATTGTTTATGAGAGAGTAGCTTTAATTATATAATGAGTTCATGGATGTATTTTCTTGGGAATACCATTATTTGAAAGGGTTTGACCCTAGATTATCATAGCATACTATTGAGCTTAAATAAGATGCAAAACCAATAAGATAGAAGCAAAGGAATATCAACCCCAAGGTTGAAATTTGCATGAGAAAGGAGCTTACAAGTTGATTTATTTAAGTATGATATTTTATATCAAGCACTGAACATGGGTAGAAAACCTTGTACCCATGAGAAAGAAGAATGGAGAGATAAGATTATGTGTGGATTTTAAAGATCTGAACAAAGTGTCATTGAAAAACCACTATCCTCTTCCTTCCATGGATCAAATATTGTAGAGAGTATCAGGGTCACAAAGATTCTCCTTACTAGATGGGTACTTAGGTCACAACTAGATATTGGTGAAAGAGAAAGATCAATATAAAACAACTTTCACAACCAAATGGGGTACTTATGCCTACCAAAATATTCCTTTTGGACTCTCTAATGTTGGATCCACTTTCTAAAGGGCAATGGATGTTGCCTTTCATGGTCTTTTGAGTGAAATGGTCTTATTTTATCTAGATGGCATTACTATATTTTTAAAGGATCCTAATGATCATCTAACACACTTGAGAGTTATTTTTGATAAATGTAAACAATTTGGAGTTTCATTGAATCCGAAGAAATGCATCTTTTTAGTTTATAAGGGGAGACTTCTTGGGCATGTAGTATCCAAAGATGATATTTCTATTAATCTAGAGAGAATATAAGCAATCCTTGCTCTATTATTACAAAAACATAAGAAAGGATTGCAAAGCTTCCTAGGCAAGATCAACTTCATTAGAATATTTATTTTTTGGATTTGTATAATTTTTAAGGCCACTTTCAAATGCCGAAGAAACATCATAAAATCACTTGGAGTAAAGAGGGTAAGATAAGTTTTAAATCCATCAAAAAATTAATAAACCAAGATCCTACTTTGATTAATTTATATTATAATAAGGATTTCTTTATGTTTGCTTTTTAGACATTTAGTACAATTTCAGCCATGCTTATGTAATAGAATAGTGAAGGTTTAGAGTAACCCATTACTTTTCTAAGTCAAGATCTGGAAGACTATGAGGAGAGATATTATTTTGCTGAAAATCATGTAATTTTTGTTATAAGAGGTTTGAGAAAAATTAGACATTTGGTTTCAAATAACAAGATTATACTAATGGTAGCTTATCTTAGTATGAAGGATTTCATCCTCAATAGAGACTTAAGTGAAAAAAGAGCTGAGGGCAAAGAGAATTTTTAAATCCATAAAACAAGTAATCAACCAAGCTCCTACTTTTCTTAAATAGAATAATGAAAGTTTGTAACAACCCATTTCTTTTTTTAGTCAAAATTTGGAAGACCATGAGGTGAGGTATTCTTTTGTTGAAAAGAATGCACTTGTTGATATAAGAGGTTTGAATTTTTTTAGACATTTGGTTTCAAATAATGATATTATACTAATGGTATCTCATCCTAGTGTGAATTATTTCATCCTCAACAAAGACTTAAGTAAAAAGAAAGCTAGATGGGTCATTAAGTGTATGGAATATGATATTGAAGTGAAGGTCAGAAATCTAGTTCGAGGTAAAAGATTGTGTGAACATATTGAACAATATGTGAATGAATAAAAAGAGATGGTTTTGACACTTCAAGACACCCTACAAGAAGGTTAAACTACTTCTCCATCTAGCTGAACATAAGACATTACAATATTTCTTCAAATAGGAGAATGTCTAATGGGATTAGATAAATCAAGGAGAAGACATTTCAGGCTATAATAAATACTATAAATTCTAATTGATGGATTGATTTTCAAAAATGATATTAGAGGTATGATTTTAAGGTGTGTTGAAACTAATCAATTTGACAAGATTTTTGGGAAATTTCATGATAGTCCTTTTGGATGCCATTTTTTAGCCAAGACCACAACTAAAAATATCATTAGATATGGTTACTTTTGGCCTAATTTATTTAGGGATACACCTACATGGGTTAGTAAGTGTAAAAAGTGTGTAATGTTTACAGGAAAATAAAGACTAACTACTATGCTATTGAGGCCTTTTTAGGTTGAGAAAAATTTCATGCAATGGGATTTAGACTTCATTAGCATGATACATCCTCCATTTAGTGATGGTCATAAGTGGGTATTTACAACTACATATTATTTCACCAAGTGGGCAGAAGTAGTGATTTTGAAGGAGGCAAATGAGAACTCTATGCTTGAGTTATATGAAAGTCTAGTCACCCATTTTGGAGTACCTTCCACTATAATATCAGATAATGCTTTGGCATTCAAAAGTGTAAAGGTATGTGAATGGGATCTTGATCAAAGTATTCATCTAACATCTTCATAAAATTACTATCTACAGGGTAATGGACTACCTGAGCTCACAAATAAGAACTTGATTTGGATCATCAAAAGAGCACTAGAAGATAATAAGAGACCTTAGCATACAAAGTTGAACACTACTTCATGGGATGATAAGATCACCCAAAAGAAGGTCATTGGTCATTCACCTTATCTCTTAGTTTATGGAAGAGAAGCAAGGCTACATATCTCATTGGAGCTTTTAGCTTTGGAACTTGTACACCAGCTAAAGATTCTAGAAAGTGATGCAATGGAGGTTAGGATGAATGAACTAAGAGAATTAGAGGAGATAAGAGAGGATTCCATGTATACCATGTGGTCAAACCAAAAACAAGTCAAGAATTTTTTTTGAAAAAATATCTTCATCAAAGTCATTCTAACAATGATACACAATACTCAAATGGGATGAAGAGAATTCAATTTCAGGTAAGCACTCTAAATTTGATAACATTTAGAGTGGAACTTATATTATCATTTATTATAAGAAAAGTACTTTCTAATTATCTAGATTGAGTGGAGAGGAACTTGCCATTCCTGTGAATGGGATTTTCCCTTAAGTACTACTATTAAGAGAGTCACTCCTTTGTACTTAGTCATAGTTTCATTCCTCTAAGTGCACATGTGCACATGCTTTTAGTAGTTATTGTTATCTTTTAGTCTATTATGGTTTTTTCCTCTAAGTGCATAAGTGCACATGTTATAATTTATGTTAATTTGTCTATTGTGTCTATGTGTTTGTAAGTTTTCACAATTTCTATATATAGTTTAGGCTTATTTTTACTAGAGTTTTTGGTTTTCCTTTACCAATAGGTTGGTTAACCCTTATGAGTCATCATAAATGTTAACATTTTGGTCTCAGAAGCCAAATTTTAACCCCTATCATTTGAAGCTTTGATGAATATTTCATTAGATTACTTTTCTATGCCTCATAGTGTCCTTGTTTAAGTAAAAATGACTAACACAGGCCTTGAGAAGAAAGACCATCATATGCACAACATGCAAGACAGAGTGGAGCAAGTTTATCATGAATTTAATAATTACACTTGAGGAATATACCAGAGTTAAAGAATTGCATAGGAATGATGTACTTTATCTTGAGATCATCCTTTGCAAATTTGGTATCTTGATGTTCTTGCTATCTCAAGTTATATACCTTTAAATTTGGACTTGTAGAGTGAAACATGCACACGACTATTAAATTTAAGCCTCATAAAATAGTTATTTAAAGTCAAATAATCTTGAGAACAAATGAAAGGATGATAAGTGTTTGAATCTTGGGAACTAAAAACAAATCTAATGATGAGCAATGATATTATAGATGTGTGTGGGTCCCAAAGATCAATGGTGAGCATCAAGTCAAAAGTTCAATGTGAACTCAGAACTAACAAGTGTTGAGATCTTAGGAGCTAAGATCAAATATAATGGTGCACATTAATTGACAAGACTAGTGGGCCCAAATAGATTGATGATGTGTATTTTAATGTGCAAAGGCAGATCAATGGTAAGTGATGGGTCAAAGGGTCAATAGATCTTAGGAACAAATAAAGAGCTACCAGGTGTCTCAACCATATTAAGATAGAAAAAGATCTATGGCTCACATCCATTCATATAAAAGGATAAAATGGTGTGTGAGAGAGTAAATCCAATGAAGATAGAAAATTGATAGTTAATGATGAAGGTCAAAGGTGATATAATATTAAAGGCTTATCTCAAGATCAATGGTTAAAATTAAAAGTCAAAAATCTAAGAGACTTCAACTAGAGGTTGAGATATGATCCAAGTTGAACCAAAATAGATATTATAGGATTAAATGTCACAATTAAAGCTTTTTATAAATTTAAACAAGATATAAACAAGTGTCTCATCTTCCAATATGGCCATATCCTTGACAAGTAGGTACCTATCACCACCTAAAGTAAACAATTATAACTTTATTAGGTCCATGCATATGAATAATTTATCTTTATAGTAGAGGAAAGTAGAGGATTGGTATTGAAACACATATCTTGGAGTCTAAGTAGAGTTTCCATCTTGTTCATTTTCTCTTCACATGGCTATTTTCATGCACTATTAGTCATTAAGTACCAAATCATATAGGGAAAGGATCAAATGGAGTTAACCAGTCATCAAGTGCCAAATCATTCTCAATTGAATATGTAACTAATATCATGCATATTAATTTGTTTCATGTAGTCAAAGGTATTCAAACACGTCAAACTCAGCTTCAAGCTTGAGTTAACAATCAATAATGGGTGTAGTTTTTCATGCAAGGGTTTTCCAACTTAAAAAGGGATCATAACCTTCCTTTCTACACTAAAATTGAAGATTATGCAATATTTTGAAGACTTTGAGGATATTTGAAGACTTGACTTAATATTGTAAAAGGATTTTAGTCTTGAGTTAACAAAAATAAGACTAATCCTTGTCTCCTCTATGCCATAATGGATAGACATTTCCAAATTTTGGCTATATATGTAGTCTCTTGGAACCATTTTAATTATACCTAAAGATAATATACATAGATATACAAAAATTGTAACTTGTACTATAAAATCAATAAAGAGTTTTATTTGTAGTTTAGTTTATGATGGTAGTGTGTATTGTTGATTATGTATTTACATATAAGTGTGATAGATATCATCTTTTGTAGCTCTTTTCCTCACCTAATATTGTAATTTCATCCTCAACAGGTCAATTAAAGAGCTAAGAATAGAAATTGCACTGAAGATTGTTTATATGTAGTGTCTTTAGAGACCTTTATGCACATACCTTCAATCTACAAATCTTCTTTCAAGCCTTATTTTAAAAAATTAATGTTTAGGATTGGTCTGTAGAGTTTCCTTTTGATCCATATGTGTGCCTTAATTTCAAATATTTCAAAGGATAAACAACTATTCAGGTGCATCACCAAAGGTAAAGTAGGCTTTTCCTTTTAGTATCTCTCTTCTCCTTTTCATCCCAATAATTAGCAGTTTATTAAGTAGTGAACAATGATATAATTAGAGGAGCTAGCCTCATCAAAATCTAGAGGTCTAATCTAGATATAGGCATCCCATGGCCTTAGATCATTCCCATATTAGTCTAGGTATGAGTCAAACTCAAGTAATCTGATCTCTATTGAGTGCTATGTAGATAACTAACACTTCTTCCATATATTCTTACATGAAATTGTAAGTTGGTAGCTTGAGAGTAATGGGGAATATTGGCTTTTGACCATATACTAGAAGGAATGGTGATTATTTCATTTCTTGATTGACTCTAGTTTTATCTACCCACAAAGCATATTTAAGTAATTTATGCCATGTCCTTGGTTTTTTAACTACCATATTTTTAATGGATTTAATTAAGTTCTTATCTATTGATTCTAAGACTCCACTGCCTTAAGGGTAATGATTTGATGAAAACTTGAGATATTATGTTGTTATCATAATCCCATTTAATCATTTCAATAGATTATAATATACTAATGAAACTGGTGTCCCAAATCTTGTACAACAATTTTCTTCTAAGAACTTAATCACATCTTCAGTCCTGCATTGCTTGGTTGCCACTGCTTCTATCCATATTATTCAGTAATTAGTAGCAATAAGAGCATATTTGTTTCCATTTAAAGAATTATGTTTGATGACTCCTACAAATTCCAATCCCTATTAAGAAAAAGGTTTATCAATCATAACTGGTCTCAATGGCATCGCTACTTTGGACTCTTTGGTGTTGAAGACCTAACACTGATGACATTCTTTAACATGTTTGTGAGCATCATTGAATATTGTAGGTCAATATTACCCTACCATTAGGATATTTTGAGCTATTGTCTTTCTAGAGGGGTGTCCAATTCCAAGTTTTTCATGAAAATTATTGAAGATATTAGTTGCTTCTTCTTTTGAGACACATTAAGTATATACCTTCATAATTATTCCTAAAGAGTACTCCATCCTTGATCAAGAAATGTGCTTCTTTGAGCATCAAAAATCTTCTTTTTTCTCTACTTAATAATGAAATATAATATCCATTGATTAGTAGATGAATAATTAAATTATACCAATCATTTGGTTGAAAACATTGTTGGTCCACCTACGTGACATTCACTTTAGGATTAGTATTGGAAATCATTTGAATAAATCCTTAAAATATTACTAACTTATCAGTTTGCATCTCAAGATCATACCCTTGGAGGAAATATATTCACTTACCTCTTCTCTTTCCCAATTCACATTGACTAAGCATAACTTTAGTGGTAGGATCTAGTAATATTACTTGCACTTTATTCTGAAGAATATAGTGTCTAAACTTATTAACAACCTTAACTAAAGCTAATGATTATTTGTTAATTAGATAATAATTTAAATAAACATTATTAAAATTAATTCTCATAAATGAAATAGGGTGATCACACTTATCTATTTTCTAAGTTAAAATAATGGCTATTTTATGATCAAAAGCAAAAGAGTAGAGATAGAACTATTTTGTGAAATCAGGACTTATCAACATTGGTGCCTGCCAAATTGCTTCTTAAATGTAATTGAAGTATTTTCTTGATTATTCATTCCATGTGACCTTGAAATCTTTCTTCAACATGTCACTAAGTGGCTTTACAATTTTTGCAAAACTAGAAATGAATTTTCTCACAAAATTAATTTTCCCAAAGAAAGACTTCAATTTTTTCTTACTATTAGGGGGTTCTATTTTCGATATGGCATAAACTATATTAGGGTCTATATAAATTCAATATTTGGTTATAACATGTCCTAATAATTTTCATTCTATAAAATAAAAAATTCTTTTCTTTGTATTGAGAGAAATTCCATACCTTCTACAATGTTCAAATACCTATTGTAAATGCATAATGTGGTCTTCCTTGTTTTTAGAAAACATAGTTAGTTAATCCATATATATGATAATGTACTTACCTATGGGACCTTGGAAAACATGGTCCATAACTCTTTAAAACATTTATCCTACATTTATTAGTCTAAAAGGCATTCTTTTATAGGCAAGAGTGTCCCACTTAGTTGTGAATATAATTTTCATTTTGTCTTCCTTATTTACAAGCACTTGATTATAGCCTAAAAAACCATCAAGAAAATACATCATAGAAGAAAAATTAACAATTTGAATGACTTTTTCAAGAGAGGGTAAAGGATAATTATCCTTTTCTGAATCTCTATTCAAATTTTTAAAGTCTATGCATAATCTAATTTCTCCATTTTTCTTTCTAACTGGTACCAAGTTAGCTACCTAGGTAGAATGTCTAATTGGGAACACTATTTTAACATCTAATATCTTATTGACCTCTTTATATAATGATGGTTATAGAATAGGGTTGATAGGTCTTTGTTTTTATCTGAAAGGTTTACAAGCCTCTTTTAATGGAATGGTATGGGTAATGAGTCTAGGATAAAAGATATTTAAGTCTTCATAGGACCATGTTATAACATCTTTGTACTTGGTCAAAAAATATTTATATTTTATCAAGTCTTCATTTGTGCCAGCTGTACTAATATTACTAGCTGATGTTAACTTGAAGTTCCTAGATCAACTACATTATAGTCTTTCCCACTTTGGTAACTTTGATAATTTCATCTAGTTTATCTATGTCAAACAATATTTTTAAGGCAATCTAAAGATGGAAAATTTTTTGTCACTTAATTGAATCACATTATCATCAATTTTCTCTTCATCAAGATAATTTTCATCGACCTTGTCAATGATGTGGGACTCGAATACTCCTGAATTATTCATGAAGTCTATGATTTATTGATCATAATTAAATACTTTCAAATGATTTACATTATTTGTAATTGAGGGATATGGAAGCAATTAAATTCTAAGGTTTTATAATTTAGAGTCTTGATTTGGCATGAGATTGGCTACAGCTGAGGCTAGCTCATCAATAAACTTGTTTTCTTCCCTAGGAACTGAGATAATATTAAAAGTGTTGAAGTATTCTATTAATTCCCAAACTATAAAATTTTATTTCTTAAGATATGACAATTTGCATTGGTACTTACTTCTAACAGGATTAACCACTATTTCAGAATCACCATACACTAGAAATTCTTTAACCTATGCTTGATAACAAATTGTAATCCTATGATCAAAGATTCATACTCTGCCAAAATTTTAGTGTATGAAAATTGAAGTCTATAAGAAATAATAAATTATTTTCTAATGGGATTGATTAGAAAAATTCCTACTCTAGAAATAGATTTGCATCTATCACCATCAAAGTATAATTTCCACATTCCAGACATAGCATGAAATTATTTAGAGTCACATACCTTAGAAGTATCAAGAGTGTAAAATCCTAACTCAGAATTGACCATGTTGACCTTTTCATTTTATATATTATACTTGATGATCATGTGTTTCATCTTTGGTTCCCTCTCTACCCTAATTTGATTAGGAAATCCCTTCTGTGGAAGCCACATATAAGAATAGTCAGTGGACATATATCCATTTAAAGGTTTGGTCCAATCTCTGCTCAACAACATTCTGTAAGCATATAGAATGTCTACCACTTGAATTTCTATAAATTATTATATCCTTGGCTCTGTATCAAGCTACATACGAACATTCAATAATTTTTGAATTACTTTAACTCTTTATTTTTCTAATTGAGTGACTACTCTATTAGAATTAATTGGAGTTAAACCAAGTTTTTCAAAAACACCTTTTGGCATGATATTGATAGAAGCACCTAAATCTAACAAATAATTATGTAAGTTTTTACCAAAAAATCTAATTGTTAGCAAGAAGGCTGGAACCTCTACTTTGTTCTTATACATAACTACATTGGCATTTGCAACCTTTGGTGATTTCTTAGGTTTTTTAGATAAAGATTCAAGCAACAAGTCTCTTTACTCAGTAATTTGAGTCAAATCATGTAAAGTTATATTAGCTTTGATATTTTTCATATCCTTGACTATATTATATCCACTCCTAGTAGAAGAACTAGATGAATCAATATTATTTCTAGAGGTAATTGCCTTTGGAGGTTTAGGGTTGTTGTTAGTTGTAGGATTCAAAGGAGTATTAAAATTATTTGTTGGAGTTGAAGTAGTCAAAGGTTATTTTTGATCTTTATTCTTCAGAAGATAAGTCAGTAGTCAAAGGTTATTTTTGATCTTTATTCTTTAGAAGATAAGTCTTCTTTAAATACTTTTGAAAAGCATGAATCTCTTTAGGGGTATCCTCAGGATCATTCTCATCTTGGAATGGAAAGTCAAATATCTCCACCATGAGAGTTGCATTAGAAGATTTAGATGACTTTGAAGAACTAGATGTACCTATAATATTATCATTGTTAGGTCCACCTTTAGATGTGTCTAATTCATCTTGAAATAACTCAAAATAATTACAAAATTCAATAAAATCCAATTCACCATGCTTTGAAGTATTATTAACTCTACAATATTTAGTTAAAGCTACATCACATATGTTTATTTTAGGATTGTTCTTGTTGGTAGATGACTCATTGTTATTTTTATTTTTATGAAACTTATTTTTAGGTCTGTTGAACCTTTTATAATAATAATTTATATTAAAAGTTTCCCTAGTATTACCTACTTATTTTTGTAATTGAAGGAAATTAATGCTCAATTTTGAACCATTTTGAGTATAAATTCACTAATTTTTAGGTGCTTATGAGTTTTGTACTTGAGTACTACTAATATTTGTTGGCACCAAAGATCTTTGATCTTGTGGATGAAATCCATTTGTAGTGTTATTCAAAAATCCTAGGTTTTGACCAGGATGGGCATGACTCGAGGGTAATTGATTTAACACTAGTGTTTGGTTCAAATTAAGCATGTTTTGGTTTACATTAGGAATAAAATTTAACATAGGTAGGCTGAGATTAACATTGGGGATATAATATCCTATTTTACCTTGAGGTTGCATATGATTATTAATTATCACAACTTCAACATAGGCCAAGGCTAATGTGTTTATAACTATGATAAACTTTTTAAAGAAAATAAAAGTCATGGGATCTAAAGCATCCTTATAAATCTCTAAGGCCAAATCCCCATTAGGTTTATAGGGAGCTATGGTTTTGATAAATATCTTCTAGAATCTGGCATTAAAATCTCTAATGATTTCACTCAAATATCTTTTCATAGTGGTGAATTATTGATAAAGAATACAAGGACTGATGATTTTTCCAAATTGATTAATGAAAATATTATTAAAATCATTCTAACTGGTGATATAATTCTTAGGAAGATTGAGAAACCAATCACATGTAGCATCTTTGAAAGTAAAAGGAAATAATCTACATGCAACATCTTCATGAACCACATTTAAAATTCTTAAAGTAGCTTTGAAGATTTTGATATGTTCTTCAACAATAACAACACCATTAGGACTAAAATAAGGAAAATATTTCTTAGGATTTCCAGGTAAATCATGTACCTAACTAGGTACATTGATGGAAGGTCCACCTAACCAAGACATATATTGATAAGGATTGAATACAAGAGTACCATGAATAGCTTAAGTAGGATGATATTTAAAAACCCTATGCTTACCTTTATCTGCTCTTGCTTTCTTATGAACTTCTAATGAAAAGAGAGGTAATCTTATCTCTAAATGTAACTGAGTCTTGATTAATGGTTTCTATCTTGTAAAATTTGAATTATATTCAAAATATGATGTGTAAATATTATCTTTGTAAAGAATAATGATCTGATTTGCATGTTAAGCAAACTTTTACACAAATTCTTATAAAGAATAACTATATTTAACTACATTAACTCAAAAATGTGTCTAAATTGATGAATATAAATGATATTTACAACTCTAAGTTCAAATAAACCTAAATTTTCAAAGAATCAATCAATATTTGAATAAAATTGCTATCAATAACCTTAAATTCAGTAGATTTACAAAGCTCAAACTAGCTTTGTAATAATTTCTCATGAATTTTTAAAGGATAATAATATTTAGATAAATAAGCCTAAAGACTAGTCTAAAACCTTGAATATCAATGATATTTACATAATTGAGCTAAAATAAACATAAATATGAAAATAATCAACTGATATTTATCCAAAATTTACTAAAATTAGCAAAGATACTAAAAATTTACAAAGCTTTAACTAATGCCCTCCTTCTAGCGCTAGTGAAACCATGCCTGTTGATGCTTGAAATTGTATCATAAGGATCTAGAGTGTTTAGGAAACAATTCTCATTTTTTGTTTCAAATAATCCATTACATGTTTTTTAAGTTGTTATATTCTTGATATCTTTTGTGGAATAGAAGTAAAGCAAATGAACCATTTGGCAGAATTTATAATGTAACTGTTTGGTTGTTGGGAGAAACCATGGCTTATTAGCTTATTTGTGAAAGTTGAAAATTATTTGAACTAAATAGAGTTATTTATGATCAAAACCTAAGTCTAAATTCTAAGCTAACATGGATATTTATAATTAAAACTAGACTAAAGTGAAATGATCAAAAAATGGGCAAAAGGAAAGGTAGGGCAGAAAGAAGGTGTTCTAATTTTTAATCCAGATATGACAAAGCTTAAATTTCATCAAGACATGTACTAAACCAACATGTGACATGAAATATATAAATCTCAAATCCTATAATATATTAGGAAGACATATGAGGATAGTAGAAACAATGTAAATAAGAACCAAATTGAATTTAAAGATTTAACCTATAGGCAAATTGTATTAACACATTTGAAAGCAAAGAAAAGAAAATGAAATGAATCTAAGATATTTAAATAAATCTAGCATAGTCATGAATTTACAACTCAACATTCAAATGTACATGTATATAATCTATAAAAATAATTCAAGCCTGAACATCGAAATAGATAATTGAGAGAGTATCCATAATAGCAAACACAAACAAATACTGGACAATATTTGTAGAATTCCTTGATTTTATTAATTTCTCAAAGTTCACACTAAATTTTTTCTCAAAAAATCCCCTATACTTTACAAATACCAATGCCCCTTTTATATAAGACTAAGGAGGTATGCCAGTCAATCATGTCAAATGACAATTGTATAAGTGTCTAGGATAGTTGTCCTTCTACAATGTTATAGAATTAATGACACTTTCTAAAGGATTGATCTATAAGCAATGAAATTTAAAAAGTTGCATATGATTTTATAAAAGAATATTATATTTTTAAAATATATATGTTTAGTTACAAAATAATATTCTAAAGTCAATAAATTAGACTTTGGGACTCCCCTATTGTTGTAATCTTTTTCCTCTATTGTAAGCTATTTATTTTGTAGTGTTGCTCATCAATCAGCTTGAGGTTGATAATGGGTTCTATGAAAAGCTCCTTTTCTTGATCTACAAAGTTCTTGAGATCTTTGTCATCCATATCTAAATATTCTTTAATGCTCTTTGCATCTCTTATCTCATCTTCAATTGATAAGATCATGTCCATGATCCTTTTGTTATCTACTGTAGTCTTACCTTGGCTTTTGATTTTTACCTCCTGCATAAATTGAGTAGATCTATGATTGAATTCCTCATTAGTGATAAATCCAATAGGACTAAGTAAAGTTAGGTTTGTGATCAAACTCCCAAATATGTGCATTATTTTATTTTCTAACTGTTGGAGATCATTAGAGATATCTCTCATGCTCTTGGACCATTTGCTTATTGACTTGATCTTATCTAAAAATATTTCCATAGCCATATTCAAATATACTAGGCTAACTATTCTAAATTTAATAAGTTGATCCTCTATCAAAACTTTAATCAAATCCTTCACCTTATGGATTTAATCTTTCCACTAGCTAACTTGGCATATAACCAAAGTACACTATTTGTTTAGCAAGTCTTTCTTGGACTTTAATACCTTGAAAGAGTTGAATAAGTCATACATGGTTGTTTCAAACTACTTAACCATATCTCTTGGTACTTATAAGATAGATTACTCTTCTAAATTCTTATTCTTCTATTTTAATCCCTTGATAGTATCTTATAACAATTTTAATTATGTTGGGGTTCATTTAAGAACATCTTCCTCAAAAATTAGATCCTCTCCTGGTCTTTGCCTTTCCTTTTGGGTCAAACTAGTCAATGGGTTTACTTTTTGATATGTCATTTCTTCACCTCCTTGGATGACCTTCTTCTCAGTCACTATCTACAAGCCTATAGTTGATGATCAAAATTGATTGTGACTGTAGATTGGGTCACATGTGAGGTAGGGACCTCCATTTATGATGAAGCTAATGAATCACTTGGTGTGGCTATTCTCCTTGCCTCCTCTTCTTACAAAGAAATGATCCATAGCTTAAGATCTTGATGCACAAGAACATTGATAGATTTTATCATGGCCCAAGGATGATGCATAATAGTCATTCTCTCCGATATGGGTTCATACAAGAACCATTATAGATAAGTGGGCCATACAATGTATTTTAGTTATTGAATAGATTGACTTCACTTAAAGGAGTAGTGATAGTCACTTTAGGTCTCTTTATCTTTGAGACAATGGATGTCTCAGATTTATTTTTTGGAGGATTGACAACCACCAAGTCCAATACCTTTTATTTTCCCCTGTCTTTATTATTTTCCTCAACCTTTGTCTCCTCATCATATGACTATGTATCATATGTTATGGATAACATATTCAACACATACTCAACATACTGATTAGGATTTAATACTACCATATGAACTTATTCTAGATGTGTCTCTTATCCTATTATTTTGGGAATTTCATGAGCTAAAGAGCTAGAAGATGTTTCATTTAGCCCTTTCTCCTTAGGAGCATGTTTTATTTCTTTCTCATCTTGTGCACTCACTGATAGAAGTCTAGAATATTCACCACTTATCAGATGATACTACTTGGGGCCCAATTATAACCTATCATATACTTTCTAATTTCTCTCTAGTCTTGACTCAGGCCTTAGGTTGTATTATTTAAACCTTATGGTGAATTCAAATTAAGTATAAGCCTTGGTGTATATAGGATCAAAGGCACCATGCTCATGATCATAGGGAAAATTCATCACCCCTTTGTGTTTCAAATGCTCCTTAACTTTTCCATCTAGGTCCCATTGTCTAAGTTCATCAATCTATAGATTGAAAGATGATATATATTTTGATGTTGCCTCAATGTGATATAGTATCTGAAGGTTATCTTGATAATAGTCACAATGAAGTTGTGAAGGAGTCCCTTCCTTTTGGTTTTATAAAGGCCATCAAAACCATGGAATAATTGGTAGAATACCTCTTACTCAGCCAATTTATTAGGAACATGGATAAGTAGCTTGAGAGGAAAATTTTGAGTCCCCTAAATCTTGATGACTATACAATCTAGATACAACCATCTATCTCCCATTTCTTCTATCAATTTATTGATTAGAGGACTAATTATTGACATGGGGATACTAGTTATAACTTTAGTCAAGTCTAGATAGATACAATCACAAATAAACTAAATTTGATCCCTATATTTATAAATGTTTAACTTGGAATAATATTGGTAAACTATCTAGGTTCTATTTGGAGACCACTCCCTCTAATTTGGAATCTTTGTTATTGCACATATGGCATCTAGGAGGTAAGACATCATGCAAACTTGATTTTTATTCTTATTCCTAAATGCATAGAATTTTATACTCAATGAGGCATTGATTATCTCATCCAAAGGAGGGATAATTACTTTTTAAATAATAAAGTAGACATGGGCACCCATATTGGATCTACATATGTAGTGGTTGTATTTCCACACAACGTTTTCAACATTATCATTATCATTTTAACCCTTGGTCTAAACTGGTTGATAGGATTGTTCTTATTGAGGTCCAAAAAGACATGGTTCACAAAATCTAACCACATGGTAAGGGTGTCCATAAAATTGTGTTCCTTAGCCCAAGAATTGATAGAGGCTAGGTTGATTTGGGGTTTAGGAAACTTATAACAGGACTCAGATGCAATAGAATAAATGTAATCAACATTCCTATGATTGTGACCATTATCATGCCCTTGTCTATTTTAGTTTATTTGAAATTGGGATCAAGAATATCGATGTAGTGGAGTACCTTAGGTTTACAATTACATAATGTAGGTCAGCCATTTAGATTACCATAATGTCATTGTATAACCTTTTGGCTGAGATATTATTCTCTTCTTCTTTGGTGATAACTAGCTAGTTATTGAATCTCTAGAATAATTTTGACCAATTACTATCTCCTATGTTCAAGGTAGTAATAATGAACTCAGTGTCCTTGAAAACATGACCTTCAACATCTATTATCAAATATAACTTGACATCTTCTTTTGAAATATCCTTATGTATCACCATTATTATAATCTTGATCAAATTATATAGTTATAGACAATAACTCTACCTTATTTCAACTTAATATAGTGTAATTAGAGAAAAATTAGGGAAATTCATATGTTTAGGGATTTTATGAAGGTTTATGCAGGGCTTTAATGGTGGAAGCTAGTTTGAACTACAATATTCATGATTTAGATTTTTTTTTGGATCATGTATTTATACCTTTCATGTCTATGGGTCCACAAGATATTTTAATTTGACTTTTCTTGCTTATTTGGCATCACCATGTCATATTATTTATTAATTTCTAAAATGTGACCATTTGTCATTTTTGGACATGTGTCACCTTTGCATACAATCTTGGAGCTTGATTAATTCTCACTGTTGATCTCTTAAAAGTCTTATCAACCTTGAATCTATCACAAACCTTTTATCTTTTATCTAATATCTTGAGAGTGTGCCACTTGGTAGCTTCATGGGCTCTCTATGCACCTTGTAAACACACTCCATCCCTTAATGCCTTTTTTCCTTATGATAAGTTCTCATTGGATCTAAGTCCCTTAAATTTTTAGCTATTTGCTTTCCATAGATATAGATCTAAGAGGTTGAACATCATTGGTTGATATCCATTCCATTCATTATGATGATGACACATGTCACTACCATGATCATTCTGGGTTTTTTGAAAAGTCTACCTTTATCTCGCACTATTAGATCTCTTTTGCATGGATCAATACACTCTATCAATCTCGATCCACTTGATTATATACTTTGTACATCTAGATAAATGTGAAACATTGATTTTGGGCTAAGTCATCAAGATCAAGACATTTATCACTCTCATATTCTTCTGTAGACATTGACTTATTGACTTTGCCCTATGTTATTATATCTTTGTACTCACTCATTATGATTGTGACATTTGTCAATTCCACATTCCATCTTAATAGATTTGATAATTTGACCCGAGTAGATGCCCACATACTATTGATCTCCCTTATGAGCTCGAAGATCTCACCACTTGGCATCCTTGCATTGATTTATTCTTGTGAGAAATGAAAATAGACTAAGTTAGAGATCAAGGAATATAAATAAACTTAGGATTAAAGTTTTTAGACTAAGGTCTTATTTGTATTAGTAAATATAATTAGGACTTAGGATAAATTTTAAACTAAGTTTAAAAACATAATAAAGTGCCCCCGTGTTTAGTTAGTCCCCATGAACAATAAAATAGACTAGGTGAGGTTTCAGGATAGAAAGGACTTAGCATAAAAAATTTAGACAAAGGTTTTAGTTGTGTTAATAAACATGATTAGAACTTTAGGATAAAATTTAAACTAATTTTAAAATATAATAAAAATGTTCTCACATAAATTTGATCCCATATAAATTTGAATATATTTTATAAGGACCTAGGCTAAAACATTTAGACTAAGGTTTTAACATGATTTGAAAAAATATTCAATTTATTTGATTAAAAGACCAAAGTTTGAACAAAATAAAGGGTCAATATTGGCATCAATTTATAAAAAACTAAACACTATTCACACAATTGGGACTTCATTAAACCTGCAACATGGAAAGAAAGATCAAACATTAGCAATATTAGATAAAGTTAAATGAAGATTAAATGTTGACATGCTAAACATAAACATGATGAGAACCATGATATTCAAATAATACACTCTTGATCAATTTGAATGTCAACATATAACACAATTTTCAAAATCGAACAAGGGTCCTCATTTTTCAAAAATGGGGGTATGTTAACCTCAACAAGATCTAGAAGAAAAAAAGAGAGGAGGATTCCAAATAACCTACAACTTCCCTCATAGTTAGCTTAGTGAATGTTAGGTTAAATTTTTTAGATAAATATGGTACCATCATCAATAAATATATGAAAGTGTTTAGAATGGGATCAATAATAAGAAAACAAATGGATATTTAACATAAAAATCAACATAAATTAAAGGGCTAGAATAATGTTAATACAAAATAAATAAATACACACACATATATATACATATAAATATATATGTATATACACATACACATACACATACATACATACATACATATACATACATATACATGCATACATACATACATACACACACACATACATACATACACACACACACACACACACACACATATATATATATGTATATATATATATATTTATATGTATGTATGTATGTATGTGTGTGTATGTGTGTATACAAATACATATACATACATACACATATACACACATACATACATATACATACACATACACATATACATAAAAAATATGAACATGACCCATGTCAATCAAAAAATTAATCATAAACGGCACATGATTAAAATTGACAGCCCATTAAAATGTCAGAATGGTCTGAATTAAGGAAAATAATAGAATGACTAGTCAAGCTAGTGTTTTAAAAGTCTAACTAGTTAGAGGATACATGGAGTGAGATGGAAAATTTTGGGCCCAAATATTCTCTTAGAAGGGCTAAATGGAAGAATCATTATAAAATAATTGGCCCAAAGGGGAGAAGTGAGGGGATTATTTTAGTTAGATAGGTGTCACAACCATGGATAAAAGACATGAAAGAATTTGGATTTCCCTTGAATGAAATGAATATTCTAATGGATTGTAGTTGTACTATCTTGGATTGGAAATCATGAAAAGGGATGGGGCCTTATACTAATTGAAGATAAATCCCATTATGTTTTTTATATAATCCAATCTACATTCTTTATTTACAATGGGGAGATATTATGCACCAAAATTTTGAATAAATGATGATAGGCTTAGTCCTCTCTTTTTCTTATCTTGTTTTGGCCTGTGATTGTCTATTTGAAGGGAATATTCAAATGATTTTGTAATAAAATTTAAATAGATACCAATATAGTCTAAAATACATGTTACTCCTTAGTAATGCTCTTTATTTATTGAATAAATAATATTTATTAATGTTAAGAAAATATTGCAATGTTTGTTTACTAATGAATATATATTTATATTGTGTGACCACTAGTCTAATTGGTTCTAAATTTCCATTCTATTTAAATTGAAGTTTTATAAAGACATTGTGTGAAATATCTATAGGTATTTCATATGATTTAATTTAATGTAAGTTTAGGGTAATATATTTAGTTAATTCCTTAGAATACTACCCATTGAGTTGATTCGGGTTGTGATACAACTAGACTTGATACACAATGGTATAATTATGATCAGGCATGCTTTTGATTTTCAATAATAATAATAATATTTTTTGGTCAATTAACCACTTAATATCCTACCCTAACATTCCACTCTCTTTATATTTTTTTGTGATGAATATCCTACCCTTTATATTATAGTGTGATACCTATGTGAACGAGGAGGTAAAAGGATTTAATAAAACATCAGTAATAATCCTCAATAAATATGGAATGGATTAAAATTTCAGTGCTTAATTTTCATTACTAACCCATTTAAATTATTTGAAAGTTCTTGGCCCTTGTATTCAACCATCTAAATCCTAAAAAAGAGGGGACATTCATCCCATGTGCTATTATATCCCTTTGTCCTCATGAAAATAGTTAATCAAATAGTTATTTCTACTATAGGTCACAAATTGAGACCAAAAAAAATTGGTGCTAGAAAGATGGCCTGAAATTCTTAACTACTCATTAGAATTTGACTTGATGCCCTCTCCTTATAATTATCCTAATTTTTATTGTTTGCTTAACACTACCAACAAAAACTAGAGCTAGAAGAATGGCAAATGCTTTCTATCTAGCTTGAAATTCTATATATCTAATCTTACATTGATTTATTATCTATTTTGAGCTTTTAGATTCTTTATATTTCATATTGCATTAGTTTAATATTATTATTTTGAATATCCATAACTCATATTTGATATATTTAATAATCTAGATCTTGTCGAATAAATCATTAGATCCAAATCAATTAGAGGTAAATTGATTATATCCCCATTGAAAATATTTAAGAGGGCATAAAATAATAGAGTGATACCAAGACCTTTATCCATACCTACCAATTTATCCTCTTAATCTTCCCAAAATAGACCCCCACCCATTATTTAACCCATGGTTTGGTTAACAGGGTCTATAATAAATATTCTAGAAGACATTCATGATCTACCTAGGAAACCAAAGAGATACCTTCTAAGTTTCACCCTAAGTACTAGGAGGAATGTTGAGGAACATGTTATGTCCTATAAAACTTACCTTAGGTTTCTCAATGTTGATCATGAATATGTATCCTAAAATATATTCCCTTTTACCTTATTTGATGTAGCTTATGACTGGTTTCTTAACTTACTCAAGGATTCAATTAAAAGATGGAATCAATTGAGTAACACATTATTTGCCCAATTTGGTTAGGTGGTAGACCTTGTGTCCTATAACAATAGTTTTATTACATGATAAGGGAGCATAATAAACATATACATAATTTTAATGCCTGCTTTCAAAATATGTATAGTATGGTGATGACCATGTATAGACTATATAATTAGTTACTATTGGAAATGTGTAAAAATGATTTAGACATGTGGAAAACCATGCTATTGAGGAGATATATAAATTTAATTAATGTAACCCTTACCTATGTAAAGGAAATAAAATGGGATAGGTTGCTTAATCCAAAAGGACAAATGATGGCCCCTATTCCTAACATCCTCCCAAGCATGCCAACATTGAATCCAATCCCACTTGTAAATCAAAATGTTCCAATACTATAACCTCTTCTAATAACAAATAAAAGTCCTCTACTCCATGTTAATCCAAATCCAAATTTATAATTTATAAATTCTATTGGAAATGAGGCTATGCCATGACCTGATAACCAAGCTATAGTCATAGTTACAAATAATAACACGTAGACCTATCAAGAATCAACCAAGTTTGAGCTATATGCAATTTAGAGGATGGTACATACATTTGGAAATAATTTATTTAGTTTGAAAAAATAAGTGGGTAGTTTAAGAGGTGGAAATTTTGCAATGAATTTCCCTTAACAATGTGATTACTGACCCAATAATTGGCAAGACAAGCAAGCTGAGTCTCCATCTAATAAAATTACTAAGATAAACATCATAGATATTATCCTATCCAATTGGTGTCATGTGCATAACATAACCTAAAATGTGTAACTTGATTTTAATAAGTTTTATAATTCCTTTGAAATCATGTGGAAGGATATTGATGAATATGAGGTTTTTCTAAATAACTAAAATGTCTTAAGTCACCCTAATTTTCCTATTTCATCTAAATCACTTGATACCACCATGGTTATAGAGATCCTATAATTTCATAGAGAAGGGGAAAATGAAACTAAGGATAATATCAATGATGTTAAAGATGTGAAAAAATACTAGAGAGGGAATTATACCCTTAGGAGTAGGACACTCCAACCCTTGACAACCTCAACTCCAACCAAAAACATTGATACTCCCACTAACATAGAAGCTATAAATAACCCACCTCCACCAAAATAAGGTGACAACCAACCCAACACTATTAAGATGAAATAAAACATAGTGGAAGATATGAAAAGGATAAAGGCTGATATAACCCTCCATGAATTAGCATAAATTAATAAACAAATGTATTTACTCCTTAAGTCTCTTGAAGACAAGAACAACCAATCCAAAAATAAGGCTATAACTAATACTAATGTTGTGATACATAAATCCAAGACCAAAGTTCTACCCTATTACTGAAAAACAAAATATTTGGCAATAATTTTCATAATTTCTTGGTTGATTCAAGCATCTCAACAAATCTCATGCATGCTAGAATTTACAAAAAACTAGGACTGATCCCTATAAAATTAGACAAGGTAGTGGTCCAATTAGATAAGTATAAATTCAAGGTTTTAGGATAATTATTGAATGTACATATGAAATTATAGGTGGAACCAATAATGTAGTAGTTCATAAACATATAAGTGGTTGAAATCCTAGAGGAATATGGTATGTTTTCGAGTAGAGATTGGTCCAAATATCTAAATGGTTATACAAAAACATACTTCTCCCATATGTGGCTACCATAGAGAGGAGTGTCAAATAAGATAAGGATTGATATATATCAATGCATGAAGCTTTTGATTATAGAATAAAATGTAGTCAATGAGAAAGTCAATTTTACCTCTACAAATTTAAGCATCTATACTATGGATACTAAACTAATAAGGAAGAAATGGCTCAACCAAGATCAAAATTGAGGTATGTGGTCTTTATATTTTGATGGAACTCAATATAATCAAGGATTGGGAGTAGGTATTGTATATATTGATCCCTATGGTAAGAAACATGTAGCTGAATATAGATTATAATTCTAATATACTAACAACATATTAGAATATGAGGCTCTAATCTTGGGATTATAATTTACATCCAGGTACAATGTATACTAAATTAGTCATCAATTAGATGAGAAATAAATTTCAATGTAAATTTTCTCATTTGAATAAATATAATAATTATTCTTGGGACTTGATAGAATCCTTTGATGCATTTAACATTATTTCCATTCCTAGAAATGACAATACTATGTAAAAATCACTAGCTATTTCTACTGCTAACCTTACACCTTTGGATAATACGAATCTAAATTTTTTTTATATCAAATTGGTTTCATGTCCATCTGTACTAGATAATTTTGATAATTTTCAAGTGTTTGATGATGATAGACACATCCTAAATTTCCTTTATAATTCCAATTCTTTTGAATCATAGGTGGTTAATGAGGATGAGAGGAGTGATTTGGATGGATAATAATAATGTTAATGGAATAATGAACCTTAAGGATAATAAAATTACAAATGAAATGATATCATTAAAAATATTATTTGACTAAGAGATGCCTATAGCTAAGCCTAAAAGAGTTGTTCATCCCAATCAGAGGTCATGAGTTATAAACATAGGGATACTTGATTAACCTTAAAACATCATTGTAGGGCCATAATTCAATGAAGAAGAAATGTATAATTTAAAAAGGATGTTAATCTAATACCAAGACATTATTGATTATACTTATGGTGACCTAAAGGTGTTTAATCCTAGCATCATGACTATAATATTCCCTTGAAACTTGATAAAATTCCATTTAGGTATCACCATAGACTAGTCAATCCTATTTTTGAGCCACTCATCTAGAAATGAAGTTTAATAATTACTATCAATTGGTATAACATTTCTTGTGTGACATTAAAACTGGGTTAATAATTTAGTGTCAATTAAAAATAAAATGGAGAAATTGACCTTTACATGGACTTCAAAATTTTTAATCAAGCTTCAAAAAAGTATAATTATCCACTACCATCCCTATATGAGGTCATATAAAAGGTCATAAAATCTAATATGATGTTTTTATTATAAGGGTTTTCTATGTACAATCAAGTTTTAGTTGATAAGGAAGACTGACCGAAGACAACTTTCACCATAAAGTGGGCATGTTTACTTAAGATAAAATGCCTTTTGGTCTAATCAATGCCAACACCAATTTATAGAGAGCCATGGGAATAGAGTTTTAAGGGTTGATTGGTAAGGGCATTATTGTGTATATGGATGACTTAACAAGTTTTTCCAAATATAAATTAAACCATTTAAGACACTTACAGAAGATATTTTAACATTACCATAAGTTTGTGTAGTCATATAAAATGTCCAAATTGGTAGTTTGAGTGTGGATTGTGACTCCCTATCCATATCTCCTTTTTTCATGCTCTTATGACCCTTAAAGACACCTTTTCACTCATTACCAGCCATCCAAAACCTTTTGAATGATCATTCCACTTTAGCTAGGCTGATTTTCTCATGCCAATCTTGATCCCCCAGGTCTTGAGCCTATAGCACTAGAACACCATACTTAGAATATAATTTTGGACTCTAGGGTGTCCCATTTTCAACACTCATATCCCTTTACAATTTGAGCCTCAATGGTCATTTTCATCTAGTTCTTATCCTTCATTATGTTAGCCTAACATGAATACATATAACCCATGACCAATTGTTCCCTATAAAATCCCACTCAAAGTTTATTTACAAAGGGAGGTGACAAATATTATAAATCAAGCAAGAATATAAACAAATAATTAAGGCAAACTTCACTATTCTCTACATACAATCACCCAACATAGATATAAACACACTAAAACCCTTATACCAATCCCTATCCACCTCAATCACTCTTAATTTAGCATTTTTGCATTCACATCACACTATTGCACAAATCACATTAGGTGGGAGAACTACATATGGCTTGATCCCTCTTCAGATTATTGGTATATATGTAGTGTGCCCACACAAGAGGTGTGGATTACATGTTCAGTGCATTTTACACACTAACCCCACTTTCCTCAAGTGGTTAAAAAATTATTTTATTAAGTATGATGGAGGGTAAGGGTTTTAAGATTAAATCAGCTCTACAATGAGTTTTTTCACAAATCAACACTCAAGATTTCATAGGCAGGCTCATACAAGAACAATGCATAAACTAGAAAGTTTCAAGTTTCTGTGACTAATTTGGAAAATAGTGGTAGGAGTGGACTATAGTGTCAAACCCTGAAGTGTTCTATTTTTGGTGCTCCTATCCTTTCAATGAATGAAATCTAGATTCAAATCCACAACACTATCCCAGTCCTATACAACTAGTTTCAGCCTCTATTTCATTCATCTCAGTCCATTTTAAAGCTAAGTTATATTCTCCTTATTTATTTCTATTTTTAGAAAGGTAAAAAATATAGATAAGTTAGACAAATCAGGATTGCAATTATATCTATATTTTAAACTGATTTATTAATCTAGACCCTTAACTAAAATAGGAATAATACTCCATTATTCCCAAAAAAGTTAAATCATTTGGTAAATCTGACTTACTTTGTTTGCACATAAAAACCCTAGGGAAAATTCCTTAATGATTTTAGAAATATTATTTTGATTTTTCCTACACATATAAATAATAATTTCACATTCAATTTTTAAAATCTACCATATTAATTTTAAAAATTATTTCTTTCGAACCCTAGTTACCTATACTAGGTCCCAGTATTTTCAAACCCTAGCCTAGGGTTTCAAAATTAAAATTATAATTTTTTCACATTGGGATAAATATTAAAATTTTATTAATCATGATTTACTCATGCAAATTTTTCTATTTTCTCTTGCATGCTTGTTTCCTTTCATTTGGCATGAATTCAAAAATGACATAAATACATATGTACATGCTATGTTAAGACCAATTCAAATATATGTCATATTTCATTACTTCTTTAACATGGTATTTCTCTATTATGTGTAATTCAATTAAGAATAAAATCCTTACATACTTAGAGGATCCATTACATAAGCTAATAACCACTTATCAAATTTCAATGTCATATCTTATGCACAATAAAGAATTTCCTTCTCCTCCTCTCCCCTAAGAGAGTGACAACTACTTTCCCTCCAACTAGGTCCATGCCATCACCTCTCCAAATGGTGAGGTAACCTATACTATTGTTCTTAATTCATACATTTATACTATATCTTATTTAAACCTTCTTCAACATATGTTCTTACATGTTCAATCAAAAGTAACTAAGGTTTGCACTTGTGAGACTATAAGGGATCAAATCACCAGTATGAGCAAGTTAATTTCAGATTTACAAATGCAAAATAAGCTATTACATGAAAATATCACAACATTGTAAAATTATATTATACTACAAAAGCCTCAAAGGCACCCTAGTGTCAATCATGTGTATGCACCTTCACCTAGTCAATTGGTTGCAAGTAGTGTTACATATCAAAACAAGAAATCAAAACAAAGTAAATATATAAATAATGATTTAAAAATATTTAAAATATCAAATAAGAGTTCAAGTGAGGTACTAAGGGAAATGATTAAATCTAATTTATCAAACTACCTCCTCTAAATCTAGTGATAAGATCTAGATATTATTGTGCATATCATAGAATGCATGGGCATCACACATATTCATGTTTGGCATTGAAAAAACATATATAATAGATAATTCCTAATAATGACCCTATATAAGGTAAATTAATCAATCCATAGTGACATATGAACACATTCACAAAGGGTCAAATTTAAAAACAATACAAAAGTGGTTACCAAAGCATAAATAAAAACATCAAAAGGATCAAAAATTAAAATTAGAGAAACAAATAGTACCAAAAACACATGTAAAGCATGAAAAAGATGCAAATATACCTCTCCAAAATGAGGCTCAACTTTCAAAGAAGTATGGGTTTGTCAAAAATATCTATAATAGTTTAATTATCAAGGTCAAGGGTTGGACAAGCATGCTCAAGGAATCACTACTACTATTCTATAAATTGATAATGTTTGTCACAAGGGTTTTGTATTTATTAAACATCCTAAGGAAAATCATTCATAGACATAATTTATCAAAGGAAAAGATCTAGATACAAAACAATTCAACACTAGCATTCCATTGGTTCAAAATCAAGATGATAATGATGAGTGGAACAATATAGGTTATTATGATTTCCAAGATACTGATAATGAATCCAAATATTTAGAGTCATTTTCATAGCCATTCCCTCATGCTTCACAATCATGCAAAATTCATTTATTTGATAAAGGACACCATGATAGGGAGTCTCTTCTGAGACTTATCAATTAGTATCATTTTTTTCTGAGCTTACTTATACGTAATTTCTTAGATTACTTGTACATAGTTTATTTCTACTTAATTGTACATAATTTCTCAACTTACTTATACATAACTTATTTCAAAATACAAAAACATTCAAATTACTCAAAATACCAAAAATAATATAACATTTCAAAATACAAAAACATTCAAATAACTCTAAACACCAAAAATGTTTTCAACTATATGCATTATCCATGCTTTACATTTCTAATACCATGTTAGACTTACATTTTGCTATTATATGTTATTCTTTGTCAATTTATCTACACTACCATGCCTCACTTGATTTTTTTTGAGTGTGTGTAGTTACACCTAGATCTTTAATTTCTTCACTCTACCCATTGAGGGGGCATCTTACTTCTACATTTGAGATATACATCGACATATCTATAGACTAGGGGAATCTTCTACCTAACTACACCATCTAGGTTATGTCATTACTACACCACATACTCTAGTTATCATGTTAATGTACATTACTTACTAGCTTACACAAATTATTCTATCGACACTCACTAGTATCTATCACTTGTGTATTTCTTAGCATCTACCTAGTCTTGTATTACATGTTTGGCATACTTTCACTTCTTTCTTTGATTAGTTAGATATGATAGTATTTATATGCCTTCCTTTCTTGATTTGAGTAGCTAGTTGGGTTTTCATTTATTAGTTCCTATTTTTTTACTTGTGTGTGCCTTAGGAGATTTTCTAATGTCCTTTAATTATACTCTTCTATGTACTTGTATACCTCATGCCAATTTTTCTTGTACTCTTGGATGTACTTCTGGGCCCTTGTCCCAATCTTCCTTACTTGCAATTGTATGTGTGTATGGGAATTTGAACATGAATTGTATGATTATTTTATAGTTTGAGTGACATGTGCCCATGTCCCTTGTTTGTTGTTCCCCTTTGCCTCTTTTATATTCTTCTTACTTCTTGCCTTGTATGTTTATATGTTTATTTGCTTGTTTGATTCTTAATTGTTTGTAATGCCATGATCCACATCATGCATTATCTTATTTTCTTAGATGCCATGATGGACATTATGCTCCATCCCTCCTTGACAACTAACAAATAAAAATTTTCAGCTTTAATTTAGTATACTACACATGCTATTACATTATTACATCTATCTAGGTATACACTTATTGATATAACCATCTCCAATACAAATTATGCTTTATCTTGAGACATCTTTTGGATTATCATTGCTATATCATTTATTTCATATCATAAAAAACTTACAAGGCTCTTTCTTCTTAGGGTAGTTATTACAGGGTCTTCATTATTACCCTTAGAATATGGGGAAATAAATAGGGGGTTTGTCACATAGATCAAAGTCTTCTATCGGTCAAAAAACTAGTTTTCAAAACACTCAGAATAATAATCAGAATTCAAACTAGGCATAATAGATTAGAAAGATAATGATGAATACATAATAGTCATACAAAATAGTAAAGGACAAGCTTACCATTATTGGACTATAGTGTCAAACAAAAAAGTGTCCTATTTTTGTTGCTCCTATCCAAATAATAGAAAACCCAAAATTTCTAGAAATTTTTAAAAAGGTAATGTTAGTGATAGTTTTGTCAGCTATAGAAGAGTTTAGATTGAGTAGTTTTAGTATAGTTTTTTTTAGAGTATCCAGATATAGGGGGAATCATACACAACATGATGGATCTCACTTCTAATTTTATATTGGGTAGTTGGTACAACTTCTAGATCAGAATCCATGATACAGACACCAGTAATTGGGGGTAATGTGCAACACATATTTGACTTCTTTTTTCTAGTTTGTTGTATTACCCAAGTATTCTTAGTAATTGCATGCCTTATTACATCTACAGGTGGTTGGAATCATTTTAGAGTAGATTTAATATAAGCCTAATTTTTAGTTTTGGAGTGGCTTTCATACAATCCTAATATCTACCTTTCAGAGTAGCCAAGATTGGCTTAGTTCTTAGCACACATTCAACTATCCATGCCACATTGTCAGATTATAGATCATTCATGGGATTCAAGAGCCATATCATATGACACACATTTATACTATTATTAATTCATATCTTTACTTAATGGGAAATGATGGAGCCAAAGGACTAGCTAGCTCTTGAGCCACCTACTCAGAGGGATTATACAGAAAGTCTAAACATCAATTTACACACACATGATCACATAGCTTCACTTAGTTCGCAATGATGGAACCAAAGGGCCACCCTTTGTATTCTTGAGCCACCATTAGTTAATTGAGCATTAAACTCCATTTGTGATATTACTCTTGTTATAACACATACCCAACATCACTCAACATCACACATCTTCATAGGCTTCACCCTTGTAGGTAAGTTTAGGTACACTTTCTACTTTTATTTTATCCTAGTATTTTGCTTTGATGCATCACTAGAATGAAGGGAGGGGGGAAAATATAGTCATATAAAATGTCTAAATTGGTATTTTGAGTGTGGCTTGTGACTCCTTATCGATAGTTCCTTTTTGCATGATCTTGTGACCCTTGTAGACACCTTTTTGCTCATTACCAACCATCCAAAACCTTCTAAATGGTCATTCCATCTCAACCAGGTTGCTTTCCCCATGCCAATCATTATCCCTCAAGTCTCGAGCCTTTAAGAAAAGAGTGCCATATTTGGACTATAGTGCCAGACCCTAGGGTGTCCCATTTTTAGTGATCCTATCCTTTGTAATTTGAGCCTTAATGGTCATTTTCATTTGGTTCCTATCCTTCATTATGTTAGACTATCATGAATACATCCAACCTATGACAAATTATTCCCTATAAAATCCCACTCAAAGTCCATTTACAAAGGGAGGTGACAAATCTTACAAAGCAATCAAGAATTAAAAAAACACTAAGACAAAATTCCCTATTCTTTGCATACAATCACCTAACACAACTACAAACACACTAAAACCCTTATACTAGTCCCTAGCCACTTCAAGCACTCTTAATTTTGCATTTTTGCGTCTACATCACAATATTCCACAAAGAACATTAGGTGGAAGAAATACATATGGATTGATCCCTTTTCAGAGTATTGGTATGTAGGTAGAGTGTCCACACAAGGGGTATGCATTACATCTTCAATGCATTTTACACACTAACCCCTAATTTCCATAAGTGGTTCAAACATTATTTTATTAAGCATGATGGAGAGTTAAGGTTTGAATATTAAATCATCTCTATAGTGAGTTCCGTCATGAATCAACACTCAATATTTCATAGATAGGCTCATATAGGATCAATGCAAAAACCTAGAAAGTTTTAGGTCTCTATGACTAGTGTAGATAATAGAAGTAGGAGTGGAATATAACATTAGACCCCAAAGTGTCATGTTTTTAATGCTCATGTATTTTTACCAAATGAAAGCTAGATTAATATTCATGATACTATCCTAGTTTTGCATAACCAATTTCAATCTCTATTTCATCCGTCTCAGTCCAATTTCAAGTTAAGTTATATTTCTCCTTATTTATTACTATTTTTATAAAGGTAAAAAATATAGATAAATTATACAAATTAGGAATGTAATTATCTTTATATTCTACACTGATTTATTAATCTATGCCCTTAACTAAAATAGTAATAAAACTCCATTATTCCAAAAAAATTTAAATCAGTTTAGTATTTCACTCAATCTAAATAAGTGTATTTTCTATGTGACTGAAGGTAAGGTCCTTAGTCACATAATTACAAAATAAGATATGTAAATTGACCGTAATAGAGTCAATGCCATTTCTAAAATTTAATTACAAAATAGTAGGATGAAACTAAAATCTTTCTTTGGTAAAATCAATTTTATATGGAAATTCATTTTAGGTTTTGATGAGATAACTAAACCATCTAATGCCATATTAAAATATGGATCTAAAGTTGAGTAGATTCCTACCTTAAATAAATAATATTAATATATTAATTATTCCATAATGTAGGACCCTGTTTTGGTTAGTCTAGATTGTGTGAAAGATTTATACTTGTATTCATTCATATCCTATCATACCATTGTTGTCATCCTTAAAAATTGGAAGATGGAGAACATCTTATAGCTTTAATGAACACCAATTTTAAGGAAGATGAATTGAAATACCATGTTTTGGACAAGAAAGCTTATGCACTCATAAAGGTGGTGAATAAATTGATGCACTACATCCTAAGAAACAATGTTTATGCTATGGTTCTAGATCCTATTGTGAAAATGATGTTAGGGAAAAATAAATTTGGAGAAATAAGGGGATGTTGGGTCTAAAAAATTAAATAATACAAAATTTAAGTTAGTCTTTTGAATTTAGTTTAAGGCCAAGTCTATCATAATTGATCTATGATATTATCCCTAGTATTTTTGTTATCCAAGTAAATTAATCTAAGCTGAAGCAGAACCCATGGTATGACTCTATTATTCACTAATTATTATATGGAGTTCCACTAGGTGGCCTGAATAGGATGGAAATTAGAGAATTAAGGTTGAAATGTCCCCACTACATGATAAATAAAGGTGTATTTTGTATCATAAAAATAATGAATATATTTACCTAAGATGCTTAACATAAGAAGAAGCACTAGACGTCATGAATTATTTCCATGATAAATTAGGAAATAATCATCCTTTTAATAGTGTGACATCCCAAAACATCTTAAGGGTTGGTTATTATTGGACAACCTTATTTAAATATGCTCATACTCATGTGAGATCTTGTCATCTTTGTCAAACTTTTAAAAAGGGAAACTCATACTAAAATGCCTCTTCAACCAGTAATTGAGGAGCATCCCTTTGCTTAATGGGGCCTATATTTCATTGGTGTCATAAATCCAAACTCCTTAACTGGCCATAGATTCATTATTAAAATGAATGACTATTATAAAATAAGTGCTAATGTAAAATCCACCAAGAATAAAACTACTGAGAAGGTAATTAGATTCTTTGAAGAGCACATTACAATCAAATTCGATACCCCTGGTACTTGTGTGGGATAATGGGTCTTTCTTCCAATTAGCTGAATTGACTAAGTGGGCATATCAAAATAGAATCACCTTTAATTTATATTCAAACTATTACCCACAAATAAATGGTTTAGTTGAGTCCAAAAATAATAATCTATTGAATATCATTAAGAAGTTAGTAGAAGATAACCCATGTAGTTGGAATCTCCTGCTCAAGTATGCTTTATGGGTTGATTAGATGAGGTACAAGAAGAGTCTCAATAGCTCTCCCTTCATGCTAGTTTATGTCATGGAACCAATATTTCCAATGGCACTCAAGAGACCCATGTATAGGTTCATCAATGAATACATGGAGGAAAATGAGATAGGTTAGTCTAGACTATAGGACCTAATTCATATAGATGATAAGAGAGATAAAGCCTTGTAGATTATTAACAAACACCACACGGTGGTGAAAATATGGTTTGATAGAAAATCCCAAGTCAAATGCTTTAATATTTTAGACTTGGTTTTATTATGGGACAAAACTCATGAAAAAAAGGTCATGATTCTAAGCTAAGTCCTCTTTGGACTAGACCTTATCAAGTTGTAAATTAGCTAGGATAGAATGCTTTTAGATTAAAGGATATGTAAGGAAATGATGTACATCTGCTTGTCAATAGATAGTTTTTAAAGCATTAATTCTAAATTGTTCCATCCAACACCATTTTAGAATGAGTCAGAAGGTTTACTACATGTATATTATATATAATGTTTATTGTTTTCTTAGATTAGGTTTGCTTCCTTCTTTTGTTTGTTTGTTTTGCTTTGTTTTTTATTCTATTTCTTTCCCCCCAAAACATTTGAGTTGGCTTGTTTTGTTTGATTTGTTGGTGTATTTTCAAGGTGTTCTCTAAAAAAGGAATTGATTGAGGTTGATTATTTTCCATATCATGGGAAATTATTTATGTTAAAGGTGGTCTCATGGCATTGTTATTTCAAACCTTCCCTTGTAGACCATTGGTTGTAATCATATCTAGAAAATAAAGCCTCCTCATAGGCAACATTGCATCAAATCTAGGTCTAAGAACTAGAAAATAGAACCACAGTGTTGAAATTAAAGTGTTCTTGGTTTGTTTTGGGTTGGTCACTTCACATAATGAGTAAATGCATGAAAATCATTCATATTTTAAAAGTTAGATAATAAATAGTCATTCTTGAACAACCACATAAACTAAAATAAATTGTATTATACATTTTCAGAATTCTAAAGGCTAATTACTTGAAATAGAATATGTGAATTTTAGAAACATTTCATTTTCTAGTTGAAACCATCAAACTGCACTTAATTTCATATTTGAAGCAAAATGCAGGAAATGAATTGATTTAAGTTTGTTTTAATAATTATGAATTTTATAAGTCTGTTATTACACCCTTGGATTGGTCCCCAACCCTCAATGGAATAAAAATCAAATATTTTCAAAATAAATAAATCAAAAGGAAATTAAATAGAATGAGAAACCCAAATTCTTTTCTTGAAAGGGTGATCCAAGCAACCTCCATCATAGGATTTATAGATTGGTTAGTAATGAAACAAGGCCATGAATGGGACCAAAGGTATTTTTATTAGGACTATAGATGCCTGGCTATTAGCAAAGCAATGCCCAATCCATTCCCCCCAAGCCAAACATCCAAATTATCCTTCTTAGAAATTTTAATTATTTTAGACAGGTTTAAATTTCTTTATGTGAATGTAAAGGCTTATAAAAAATCAATCACGTTTAACACACATTATTGATATAAGGTAGATATAAATATTAGTATATCACATATTGAAGTAGACTTCAATGCCTTAATCCTTTTGATTTTTTCTAATGAATTATCTTGAATTTTTTTCTTATTATTCAGGTGTGAAGATTTACAGTTTTGGTTTTGAATTTTAAAACAAAATTCTCCCCATAGAGGTCACCATTTTTTGGGTCAACATACCCCATTATCATATTTAAAATGGGACCCTCTTGGTTTAGCATGACTGCTTCCTTTTTTTACTCTTAATTAGTTACTTGGTATTTGATATGATTATCTAAAATTGCTTAAATATAAAAAGTTTAACCAATTTGGATCATGCATTTTAAAGTACCTTTCAAAATCCTCCTTTGATTAAAATCTAGCAAAGAATTATGCAATTGAGGTAACTTTTAGAGCCTTTCCAAGATCTTACCTTAGCAAATTCAGCTTGTAACTGCTCCATTACTCTACAAAATGACTAAGCTTATATTATGTCTTACTTTAGACTTATCACATTTTCAATATTATGTGCTCTCTTGTAAATTACCTAAGTGTAAAATATGATTTTTAAATATTTGGGAATTTTTAAGGTATTTAAGTTATAGGTCTAATGTGGCCCTTCAAATGTTTTATTTCAATGATTTTGGGATTTTAAAATGGGAAAATTTAGGTCCTTTGTAATGAGTCTAGTCTATCCTTTTCTTCTATTCTGATGTCCTTCATTGATAAAATTCATGCTTTTATTAGTTACTTAGTCATTTTTTAAATTTTGATGAACTAATAATGATAATATTTTCTTAGTGTTTTTGTAGGTTTTCCTTACCTAGGGCCTCTATATGGTTGAGATCATACCACGTGGCATGATCCTACTCACCTAGGCACCTATGGAACTTTAAGAATTGGATTTTTGTGAAAATACCCAAGTCTATGGGTAGTTGAGTTGATGCCACATAACATCAACCTAGGGATCTAGAGAACCAAGGGGTAGTAAAATTACATCACAGAGAACCCAGAAGCCAAATTTTTAATACATACCCTCATGCCTCTATCTTAGTAGAATTGCATCACATGACATCATCTAGCTAACCCATAGTCTCAAGTGGTCCATATAAAATTATGCCTTTGGGTTATTAGTATTTCACATATGGCACCATCTTGTGAGTCTAAAGATAATAGAGTAGGGATAAGTGATCCCAGAGCCAACAAAGTAGATAGGTGGACTTGAGGACCTATGGAAAGCTAACATGGCTGAGGAATATGTCTAAGAGGTTTAGGATGAGATATAGGTGGAAAAATGAGCTTAAAGACATAAAACAAAGATGGAATTGGCCCACATCAACTAACTAAGTCATCATAAAGACAAAAATTTTAAAATTTATGACCTGTCAAAATGTCAGAATGGCCCAAGTTGAGGAAAATAATAGAATGATCAGTCAAGCTATATTTTGAGGAGTTTTAATGGTCAAAGGAAGACACATGGAGTGATTTGTTAACTTTTGGTCCTAAATATTCTCTCAAGAGGGTCAAATGGAAGAATCATTATAAAATACTTGGCCCAAATGGGAGAAACAAGGGGGATCATTAAGGTTAGAAAGGTGTCAAAACCATGGAGAAAAGGATAGAATTTGGATTTCCATTGAATAAAGGGAATATTATAATAGATTATAGTTACACTAGCCTAGATTGGAAATCATGACAAGAGATGGGGGCCTTTTGCTATTTGAATACAAATCCCATTTTATTTTATATATAAGTTAGATGGAATTATTTATTTATATGGAAGATATATTATGAACCAAAGCCCCATAGAAATCATCATAGGCTCAGTCCTCTCTTTTTCTTGTCTTTTTTTGGCTTATAATTATCTGCCTATAGGGCATACTCAAATGATTTTGTAATAACATTGAAATAGATACCATTGTAGTTTGAAATTCATGTTACTCCTTAGTAATGCTCTTCATTTCTTAAGGGAACAAGATTGATTAATGTTAATAAAATATTGTAATGTTTGTTTACTAATGAATATACAATTAGATTATACAATAACTAGTCTAATTGGTTCTAAATTTCCATTTCATTTAACTTGAAACTTGTCAAGATAAATTGTGTGTAATAGCTATAAGTATTTCATTTAATAAAAGTTTATGGTGATAAATTTATTTAATTATTTAAAATCCTACCTATTGAGTTACTTTAGTTTGTGCTATAACTAGACTTGATACATAATGTTATAATTGTGATCAAGCATGATTTTGATTTTCAACACTAATAATCTTGTTTTAGTCAAGTAACCACTTACTTTCCTACCCTACCCTCCTTTCTCTCTCTCTCTCTCTCTCTCTCTCTCTCTCTATATATATATATATATATATATATATATATATATATATATATATATATATATATATATATATATATGTTTATAAATATCCTACCCATTGTATTATAGTGTGATACCTATGTGAACAAGGAGGTAAAAGGATTTAAGAAAACATTAGTAATAATCCTCAAGCAATATGGAGTGGATTGTAATTTTGATTGTTAATTTCCATTTCTCACCCAAATAAATGATTGGAAAAATATCCACCCTTTGATTCAACCAATTGGATCCTAAAAATATGGGGACATTCATACCATGTGCTGTTATCTCCCTTTGTCCTCATCAGAATAGTTAATAAAATAGATGTTTCTACTATGGATCACAAATTAAGACCAACATGAACCATAACCAAAAGTAATGAAATAATATAAAATGTCACATTAGGTTGAATGGTTTTATTTTTAAGAGGTAAATTAGGTAATGTATCATTTTAATTATCAAGTTGGATAGGTAAATGAAAGGTGCATCAAAAATTGTATGTACTTTATCATTATGCACAGACTTAAGTAATTTATTTCACTTGATTTAGAAATGGGTGTCCAAGTAATAGATTTTAATTTCCATTATTCACTAATATGTATAACCATACTAATAAGGTATTAATATCTACAGTGATTGGTAGAGTGATACCAATGATGGGTGTTCTTTAAATACCATCATAACTCTTAAATACCATGGTGTCCTTAGTAAATCTCATTTAGTGTATCCTTTGATAGCTAGAAATGACATTGTAATTAGATTTTGACTTGAAAAATTGTCTATCATAATATTATGTATAACTAAATGGTGTGAAAAAAAAAGTATATTAGAGAGAACCATTATCTGAATCATTGTTGGGTATCTCATGGTCATGCAACTTAATATATGGTGTTTTATTTTGAAAACCATTAACCATACTAATAGTACTATAAATAATGTGATCTTTGGTAATTTTTGGTTGATGTTTATAAGTAGTTATGTAAACATTGTCTTGTTTATTACAATAATGTTTTAAAAAAGGATTTTTTGATAATTATCATGCATTGAAGAGGCATTTTGAATTTTATTTTAATTTAGTATTTTAGCATTCAATTTGAATTACATTACCATTGATTAAATATTATGTCTTATGTTTGAGTGCATAACATTGATTGGTATAATTACTAGAATTTATATGTAATCAAAATGTTTATTGACATCATATCCCTTAGGAAAATATTAAGAAGTATCCAAAATATATGGAGGAGTTAAAGTGATCATTTTCCATTCTAGTAAAATTTTAATCACTTTTTAAGGAGGTTTAGGTAATCTTGTGAATTATCTAAGGTTACTAAAAGGTGGAAGTATTAGTCTATTAGGTGGTTTTGAAATTCCATTTATAGTTTTGGCATCGTTAATAGCTTGAAAACTTGGATAATCATTAGTATTAACTTTGAATGTTAATTTTCCCTAATATTTAGAGGAGGTAGAGGTATAAGTGTTTGGTGTATAATTGAATATATTGGCCTTTGAAATTTTAATCTCATTGTTGTTAACCATATATATAAGCTCATCAAAATATTGGTAAGTCATGAAAATACATTTTTATTCAAGTGGTTGATGAAAACTATTGAAGAAAATAATTTTTATCTCAATATAAGGGATTTGATAAGACATATTAATAAGCATTGTCTTTAATCTAAGCATGTATGAATTAGTAGTCTCATTATATCATTATTTGAGTTGAGGAATTTTAGAAAATGTGAGCCTTTTCACTAGATCATTTTAAACTAATGTTTATAGAAAAATGGGATAATAATATGTTGAAAAATTAAATAAATAAAATCACAAAGCCCATAGATAGGACATAAAATTAATCCAAGACATAATCCTTGAGATTTATAGGAAATGTTTTGGTCATGAATAAATCATCATGAGAAAAATTGAAGCATGAATAAAAGTAGACATGAATGTGATATAAAGGATCACCTTTGGCATTGTTTTAAAAAACATTAGGTGGTGTAATATTGGTAAGAAAATGATGAGTGAGGAACTCATGAGCCAATGGATCATGTAATATGTCTTGAGGAGTAACCACATGACTATACTTTTAAAATCCTTAGGATATTTGTTGGATTTTTAATTACATACTTTGAATTTGTTGTTTAATCCAAGGATCTTGAGGTGCACTAAGGTATGATATGAATATAATTGGTAGGAATAAAGGCTTGATTTATATCTTGATTATGACCTATACTAAGATATAATTTTCTTACATAGTTGATTTCAAAAGAAACTCTCATTTTTAAATTGTGAAGAAACTAATATCAAAATTAAAAACATGAAAAATTGGTTGTGATGTTACATTAATTAGTGGATTAGAAGTAGGAGGCACATTATTAATAATAATATGAGTAACCTGATAAGATGAAATTGTTGATGGCATAAAATTGTGCTAGATCTTAACCAATCAACAATGAGAAGTTTCAAGCTATGGGACGATGTGGCTTGAAACAACCCTCAGATTTTAGAGAAGCTAGTCTCTTCTTTTTTATGGTTGTTGGGGAAAAGGGATAGGAGACTTAAAAAAATGCAAAATGTAGGAATTAAAACCTAACTATGGTGATGCGCCTGAGTGTAATCCTAATCCTAACCTGAGCACAGTGAGACTATTATAGGATTCAATTACATTTAAGAGCAAACAAGTGCATGATCAATGTAAGAGATTGAAATAATAGAAATAGAGGCTCACAACAGGGAGTTATTTCACTGAGACATAGAGAATGTCAACAAAGGCATAGTGTTCAATCTTCTTAATAGAATCTTCCAATCACATAAGAAGCACAAAAGTCACGTACAGTTATATAAACCTTTAGATTCAAGAAAATGAGATAAAAGCAAATGACATTCCTAATCACAACTTTAAAAAATCTACAATGATAGACTACTTTACAAATGACACAGATAACACCAACCAAGGCATGGAGCTAAAATTTCCTTAATTCATTTAGCCACATAAAGGGCACATAAACATGCATGGTTATATCAACTTTACAACTCAAGAAAATTGAGACAAGAGCAAATGGTGTTTACTGATAAAAAACTTTAGAAAGTCTAAAACTATGAGAAAATCCCCCACTTTACTTTGTTTACAATTCTTCTTATATAGCTTTAGATGTCTCCTTGCATTGATTTCTTTCCCACACAATTCTACCCCATCATTTACTCACAGGGGACAAAAATAGATGACGCCTTCAATGCCTCAGATGTATCTTGGTCTCATCAAGAATTGCCCTGAGTATGGCATGGCAATCCATGTCTATTACCTCTCTTTGCACCTGAAATTATTCATTCCATCACCTATTTGTCCGCTCAATTGTCTCCTCTACCTCCACTTATAGGGGACAAATAGACGGCATCTTCAATGCTTTTAAGCCCCAAAAATATACCCAATACACTATTCTATCTACCAAGAATAACTTCTATCTATTTTCCCTCCATCTTCTTGTAGCAGATAGATGGACTCGAGGACACTTAGTCAATCCATGAAGATTCTCCTTTATGGTATATAAGGCATCAGAGAATGACACTTGGCTACTTCTACTTTCTCTATACTCTGCTCAGGAATGCTCTACCTTCGACACCTATCGCAATCCGCTTACTTGACACTTTGTAGTTTTAACAAAACAAAACTTATTGTGTTCCTTGCTCGAGCAACTTTTAGGAAGGGATGGATGCACATGGTAGTCTTTGTTTGTCGAGACTTAGTGCTTCTTTAGTCCTTTGAAATAACATTTGGGACCCACTACAATATTTATTCATCAATTAGGCTTGAAGATGGTTTCTCAAAAGTTGACATGTGGTGTCTTCTATTGCTCCTAGGAAGATACGTGGTATCTTTCTCTTCTTCATCGAGGGGTACATGGTGCCTTCCACTTTTTCTAGGGATGGAGTAGAGAGGGACTTAGAGAGTGACACTTGGCAGCCTCCACTACACTTCAATATTTAAGAAAAATGAAATGACACCTTTATGCATTAAACAAAAGCACTGGAGCTAGGCATTGAAACAAAGTCTTCTCAACAGTCGACACATGGTGACTTCTGATGCTTCTTCAAAAAGGTAGTCCAGGGTCTCCCCAACTACCACTTGGTGCTTTCCACTTTCTATGCTACTTAGCTCATTGAAAGTTTTTGCCAAATGAAACATAGGTGCCTTTATGAGATTCAGACACTGACATGTGGTGCATTTCAATTATTTTTTATTATGTACGTGGCACATTCCATGACCTTCCCAAAAGTTATGAAAAGGTGTTTAGAGGATGCCAATTGTCTAGCTTCGTCTCCTAGAAATTGACACTTGGTGACTTCCACTTGAATTTGATACTTGGGAAAAAATGAGATGAAGGAAATAAAAAGGGGAAAAAGGATCCGCTACTAGAGGGAAACACTTGGAAGCTTTCACTACACTATGACACTTAGGCAAAATGAACCGGCCGTCTACTTCAAAATTCTATCACGACGTTTAGGATACACAGGAACCAAAATTGCAACTTGAGTCAAAAAATAAAATATGACATAGAGTAAAAATTACTCTACAGTTACTAAAAACCCTCAAGACTTTTGAGCCTGCTCAAAAAGAACCTGACTCCTACTCGATCAAAATTTCAAAATTTACAGCTTTAAAAGAGCTATCTGGTAGATAGACCACTCATGGTCAGATAATCCTTGCTTGCTCTACAACTCAATAAAAGCTAGATCTAGGTTAATGAGATCCTTGTGTGAAAAGGTTTGCAAGACCTGGATAGTGGCTTTCAATCTAAACTCTAGCTGGAAAATAGGAACCATAATAGTTTTGACCTCTAGGGCTGAGGAATCATCCTGCAAGCTTTGGAAAACTATTTGATCCCTTTATTTGGTGAGTAGCAATGGTTCAAGCTGATCAGCCATCAAGACCATCTTTGCATCTAGGAATGGGGAAGGGAGGCCTAGTTGCACTAGATATTCAATGTGGTGTCTCATCTCACTGATGCCTTCTTTCACAACATCAAGATAGTTCTTGCAACTATTGGCTGTGGCATTGCATTTGAGCTCATCATTGACCCGTTTCATGGCAGCCATTCTGTCTGGGATTCCTATGGCTGCCAATGTTGCATCCATCATGTTGTAGATCTTTTCCAACAATGAATGGGAGTTTGTGACTCTCTTGGAGATTGTGGCCAGAGTATTCTATACTAGATTCTCTACCCTTTTGCATAGTTGATGTGTGTTGAGGAGGAAGGTGAAAAATGGTTTGAGCTAGACAATCTTCAAAGAGATTCTCTCCCATGCTGACTCATAGATCTCTTTCACCAGCTACACTATTCTAACACCTCTTAGCCTATTGGTCAGCTCAATTGCTAGCTACACCATCCTCTATTACTCTGCTTAGAATTGGGCTTGAAAAGCTATAGCCTTGTTCTGTTCCTCTAGCAACCTTTACTGTGATTGGGTAACCTACAATTGAAGTCCTTCGACTCTTCCCTACAATGTTGCATTCTCCCATCTTAGAGCTATTACTACATCTTTCACAAGTGCAAGCTCCATTTTCAACAAATCATTTTGGGCTTGGACTACCTATTGAGTTTGAAGGGAAATAGTATCTTACAACTATTTCTATAGACTAGCTATTTCATTGTCTCTCCTATTTATTTCCTCAACAAAACTGTTATAGTTTGCCTTTTCTTGGGTCAAATCAGCCTCCATCTTCTACAGTCTTCTTGATTTCTTCAAATAATCTTCTGTGACCACAGAATTGGATTCAGTTAGTAGCTTGACTCTATCTTAGGGCATGAATAGGGACATGTCAATGGCCACTACATTCATCATGTAGTCTTTCAGCTACATTTGCTCGCTCGACTTAGAAACATTGGGTGATAAATGGGTCACCGTCAACTATTGTTGGATAGGGTCAAATTGTGACCTCAAATGTGGGACCACTGGCACTTTATTCTCTTTAATACTCTTCTTCTCCAACTGAGCTTCTCTTGCCTTCCTAGCAGCATCAGCCTGCGTCTGGAAGGTGGAAGGGGATGTAATATGTCCCCTTGTGAAAGGAAATCCTTGAGGTAGGCCGTATTGGAGAGCCATTAGTTGGCTAGGGGTGAGTTATAGGGGCATCTTTCTAGGAATAGAGGGGGAGAAATGGGGTAATGTGAGGGCCTAAGGTGCTGATAATGGGGTGGCTTATGAGATGGGAATGGCAACAGTGGTAGGAGGTGTCATCTGACTGGGTGGAGGCATCATGCTGCTAGGGTGAGGAATAGATTGAGAGGGAGGAGGGGAAGTAGCACTTACTTGAGGAAAAGTTACAATGCTCTATGCTAGGCACTATGAAGGCTCTTCTTCCTCCTCTAGATCTAATTAGAATTGCACCCTCCTTTTTTTGGGTGTCTCTACCTCTGGCTGCATTTGTCTCCTTCTACCTCTATTGTTGCTGGTGGCACATGTGGAGAACTAGGGACTTCAATTACCCCTGATGATGGGGTGACCCTTGGTGGTGATGACACCACACTTCTCTATTATTCTATGGTAGCTACAACTTGCTCTAAAGTCTGTGACTATTGGCTTGGTCCTGCCCCTACTTCCTGCTCTACCTCGAGTGTCGACATTTGGCTTATTTTTGGGCTAGATACAGGGGATGGATGCCACTCATCCCAGAGTTCTTCCCACCTTTCATTTGAGTCTACACCTCTGAAGGCATGGGTGGTCTAGGAAATTTCTTGCCTATATTTCCAATAGGCCTCAATTTTCTCTACATCCCAACCTTTGTTCCTCAACATCCTTCTCAAACCAGAGGTCATCTTGACCTTGGGATCATAATCCCTCTGTTTGTCATAGAAGGTCTCCCATGGCCTGTTCGATGGGAGGGGCAGGCCTATTAGCTCAACATAGAGACCAGGGGTGTCTTTCAAAGGATTTTTCTTAGTCTCCTAGAAGGGGCAGCTTTCATGCACAATCTTGGCTCCAATTATATTTGTCCTCACTACGGAGGCTATGTAATCAGCTGGGTCATAAACCCACTTGTCTTCGACCAACAGGAACCCCAAGAAGTTCAATTTCCTCAGTAGCATAGTCTCATCTTCTTTGGCTTCTAGGATTACATTGCTTGCTATCCACGGGAGATTGTACATTCTCCTCTTCTTCTTCCTAGAGCCATATTCATTATCAACCATTGACACCTACCTGGCGATTTCTAGGAATGCTAACTAAAGAGTTAAAACTTTTGGTAGCAACACTAGCTCCCCACAAAATCCATGGACCCTTACGGTCATGTGATAGGCCCCAAAATAGAAGTCACATGGGATGAGACAACTAACCAGGAGGTTCATAACACTTGGGAATAACCTATTTATAACAGGCTCAGGGCTGAGGCAATGAAGAATAGGGGTGATGAATAGTTCCCAAAATTCATACATGTCACTAGTTTTTGATAAAACATGTGTCCACATGGACACTAGAATGGTCCTTTGGGGGTCAAAAGTTGGGTCATACAGGTTCAAATTCATGTAGTGGGTGAAGAGGTCAGGATTAGATGGAACAAGAAGGAAGAATACCTGAATATCCCTTTTTCCTTGAATTGGGTTAGCTACTCTGCCATTGAGAAGGCAATGTGCTCAGAGAAGTCTAGTCGATATTCCTACATTTTGTCAACTATCTTTAGCCTGAAGAGGATGGCCATTTGCTTAGCATATACAACCATGTCATCCTTCATGCCGAAGATGAGAGCCATCATCGATAGTGCATCTTGGTTGGTGGGTGCGAACTGAGTTCTTGATGCCAGGAGCATGGGTACCATTGTATCCCCATTGGCCATTTGCAACTCAGACCTCAAAAACCTTTTCTGAGTGTTAACGTTCACCCACGTCCTCTGCATCTTATCAATGGTGGGGAAGGTGGTGGCACCATTGTATTGCAGGATAAACATGTCCCTGATAGCTTGTGGGGTGACCTGTAGCATGAAGGGGCCTTGTTGGATGGTGTAAGATTGTGGATGGAGAAATTCCACACATAATTTAACTATATCCAGGCATGGGTGCATAGCTGGGACAATGAACTGAGCCAATTATGAGGTCCATATCCTCATTTTGAATGTTTCATATTGTCTTGCCCTGGCTCTTTGTAGACACCTTTGGTGTGCCCCTTCTTTGAGGCTCTTACTATTGGCTCTTTACAGAATCAAGTCCATGATTCCATCTGCATAGTCCCTTACTTTGGATGGGTCACTGGTTTGACTGACTCTCAGGGCTTTTGTTCTCGCGTAGCTTCTTGGTGGTTGCACAGGAGCTATAGCATATGATTTACTAGCCAATAATCTGTCAAGATATCCAGTGCCCCTGTTCCTTGTTGTGAAGTTGATGTTCCTACCATCTCTAAATCTCATGTATAATACTTGGTATATGAGCCTTGTGCAGGATAGAAAACACACTCGTTGAAGCAAACTTTCTTAGGTGCTAATAATCACAATGAGCAATATTTTTTTGCAAGAATGTTTTGAGAGTTGTGAACTTTAAAATTTGCTAAGGGATATTTATGGGCCTATCAAGTCCAAAATAACATTAACTTTGGGTGACCATTAGAAAATCCTACTCAATCTTTGGGAAACAATGAGGTGGACACATTATGCAGTGTAAGGTACCTTGGAGATCTCAAAAGATTTGGGGAAGCATTTATTGTGGCAAAATTTAAAGAATTAAAGCTTCTAAGATGTCGACTCTACGTTTAAAATTCCTATTTTTAAAAGAAAAGTAGGAAAGCAAAAAACAAAACAAAATAATGTGGGAATGGGAAACTACCTAACTACATTAATTTAATATCCTTATTTCCCTCTGGGATAAAAAACAAACTTTCCAACGTCTTCTTTATGGCAAGCCAACTTATATTGCCATACCAGTGATCGCAACAGGTATATCTTTGATGGAATGTCCTCTGTGCTAACCACATGACTTTGCCTGCACTTAGATGAGTCTAAGTAAAACATGTGTTCAACACCCACAAATTCTTCTTGTCCTTGAATGCCCATCGAATACTGGTTCTTCATGTTGTCTTGTGTCATCAAGAAATCATTGGCTATTGGTTCTTCACTCTATGCCTTTTGATAACTATTCTCTTTTGGCTTATCTCCTTTTAATTCCAATTCTATTGCATCATCTGCACCTTGATGACTTCATCCTCTTGAAATGATAAATCTGAAAGCCGACATTCCTTCTGCATACTTAGCTGAGTCTCGATGTTGTCTTCTCCATGTCTGACCAGTTCATAGCCTTCTTATAGGATAGTGTTATCTGTCTCAATGACTTGGTCGAGGGAGTATCCATGTTCCTCTATATCTTCTTGCAAAGTAAGGAAAAAGTCAAAAATGATCTCCTCCTCATCTGAAGTGAAGGAAAAAGCTTGTGTCTTATCCTCTTGCTCATCAAAGGGGGAATTTATGGTGATTTCTTTCTTATCTGTACTTATAGAATCCTTTTGACTAGCCTTGAATTGAGCGCACTCTTTTGCATACTCATTTACTTCCTTCAAAATATATTCTTCTTTGAAAAGGGGTGAGGAAGAAGGCTGTGATGGGAAATAACTGCCACTTAGTGCTTTCTGCTTTCTCTACTACTTAGCTTGTTGAAAGTTTTTGCCAAATGAAACACTGGTGCCTCTATGAGATTCAAACACTGACATGTGGTGCATTCTACTTATCCATTATTAGGTATGTGGCACATTCCATGACCTTCCCAAAATTTATGAAAAGGTGTTCGGAGGATGCCAGCTGTCCAACTTTGTCTCCCAAAAATTGACACTTGGTGACTTTTGCTTGAATTTGATACTTGGGAAAAAATGAGATGAAGGAAACAAAAAGGGGAAAAAGGATCCGCTACTAGAGGGTGACACTTGGCAACTTCTGTTGCACTATGACACTTAGGCAAAATGAACTGGCCCTCTACTTCAAAATTCAATCGCGACGTCCAAGATACCCAGGAACCAAAATTGTAGCTCGAGTCAAAAAATAAAATATGATGTAGAGTAAAAATTACTCTATAGTAACACTAGGTGGATGTGTACAAGGATTAATATGAGTATTAGCCTCACCACCCAATGTAGATATAAGGCCTATAATAGATGAATTATAAACACTCAATGGAATATTTGAAGAATTTAGTGCCCTATTCCTTATCCATAATTATCTTTTGTACTTCATTTAATTTAAGCAACATAGTTTCTAAGCATGCAATATTTTTTTGAATTAAACATCTTCATTTTGTAAGTCTAGTTGCATTATTGGTATCAACATCATAAAAATAATTTACATCAACCTAAGCATTATCTACATAATTATCATCAAAATTTTAATTCTAAATATAATCATTCATATTTGGATCATTTTCAGTGTTTTTAATTTTCAACAATAAAAGAATTAGAAATTTGAAGATAATTTTTCACTTTTGAATTCTTAGAAGCACAAATAGGAAAAAAATGAAGCTAAATTAAATAAAAAGTATCACCATTCAACCTATTACTTTGGATAATAGGCTTTTTAGGTACAAGATTCCTAGTTGACATAAACTTAAAGCATGAATAACATGAAGGAAGTTAGGGATAATGATAAATCCATGAGAAACCCAATAAGTTAAGATTTAGAATGATGCAAAAAATTAGAACTCAGCTAAAAATTATAAAGTCAAAACCTTGAGGGATGAATAACAAGGAAACCCTAAGGGTTGAGGTGTTTGAAGAGTGGATGGATTCAACAATTTTTTTTCAATAAAAGTGACACTAGAGTAATTAACACTACACACACTGAATTGAAACTAGGGCATAAGGCATATATATAATATAATAGTAAACTAAAATTATTAGATCTAATATTTACCAAAAAATAGAAATGGAAGTTAATCTAGATAATTTAATAAGAAATATAAATGACAAAAATATATGGAGATAAAAACATACACACTTGGGAAAAATATCTAGTTATGAATTTGGAATTTGGATGTGGAACTACTTAGATTGTACCTTAAAAATTTAAAACTACCTATGCTTTGGGATAAAATAATCATACCACTAATTATGTATAGGATAAAATCAAAAGGCCAAAAATTATGTACCTCCAGCTACATTGATTGTGTACATGGGTGCCAATTATGTAACATGTTTATTTATAGATTATACAACTTCAAACTAGGTGTATACTTTGATGACAAATAGTGTTAAAACTATGATATATGAAATTAGTGAGAATAATGAACTTAAATTATTGTATTTCAATTCTTGACATTAATCTCAAATGTAAAAATAAAATAGTGTGTGTAAGTTATCTGACTTAATAAATATTTTGAGAAGTTATAGTTACATATATCGGATGATTAGAATAAGAGTCAATGTAGTTCAATTGTTCATGTGAGTGAAATCTCAATCCAAGTGAGAGAAAGGGCCTCATTACCTTTCCTAGATTATAAAATACAACTATATTTTCATACTATAAACTTATTTGGCATAATATGATTATGGAATAAGATGTATATGTAATGTATAATCAACATGTAAGCTCTATTTAAAGTGTATAAATGATTTGATCAATGTGTGAGTAAATAAATTGAAGTTAAATAGATGTAAGAGGACCCCTTATATTTCAATTAGTAAATTTATATGGATTAATATGTATATATATGGATATTTAGGACATGATGTGAATTTGAAAACCATATGATACTATGATAAGATAAATTCAAGGTGTATGAAATCAATCCAAGATGGATGGACCCATAAAAGTAAGAGGGAAAAAATTAGTAGGTCATTGATTCTATCCAATAAAAATTTGACTAAATGCCAAATTTATCTTAGAATGGGAATGTGTAGGCACTAAAATTTAATAAATAAATGATTGAAATTATTTTCATTGACATATTTACCTTACTTGGCTAGCTTGACATTATAATAACCCTTTATCTATATAAAATCTTTGAAAGTCTTGAAATATCTTCCAAACTTCCATGATTTATTCCTATTCATACCTAATCAACATAAAATTCACTAATATTATAATTTAATAAGCCTATATCAATTTTGGACAAGTGAGAATTGGTAGACAAGGATGTATTGCACACCTGTCCACTAGTGTGAACTTGTCTCCCACACTCCAATGGCTAGTTTTTCAAAATGATACTCTTCCTAATGAATTTCCCATGTATGATAATATTTCAATTATTGGAAATAATTAAAATATTTTCCTATAAGTTCACACCAAGTTTCTCACTTAAAAACATTGGTTATTCTATTTATCACTCTCTTTTAAAATCAATTTCAAAAGCATCTATCTATTTAGAAAAGAGCCGTACTACAAATCTGATGTAATAATATGATCATTGGCTAAGCCAACATTATTTATTTTAGGTTGATGATATGTTTTATCAAGTATTCTAATTAATTTTTTTAGTTTTATCTATATGATCTTACCTAAATGGATAACTACATCAGCTTGAGGTCCACTTGGATTATGTATCCAACACCTAGTCAATAAGGGGTTTTCTAAGGATAACTTAGCCATATCCCACTTCCTCCTAGGCATTTGATATTGTTTATGCAATTATGTAGGCTAGGGTTTTGATTTTGAATGTGATCCAACCATACAAATAGCTTATTCAAAGAATCAAATACTATTCAGAAAGAGGTGAACTAATCCATAATTTTTGATTCAACACACAGTCAACACATATATAGTCTCACTAGTGAACAATGGTGCACTACGATCCTATCTAGTTTTTTCACACAATTTTAAGTTAAAACTATGTTTGTGTGTTTTTATAATTAGTTTTGGATAGTCAAATTTAATAAAGGAATAACATAGTTTAAATAAATCAGTTTACAAGGACATCTCTCTAACCCTAACTCTAGTTTCCATTTTTAGCAATTTACAAGTTATGTAAATTATGTATATCACTATATTTTTATAGTAGGATATCTTATTTATATTCTTAGATAAGATTTCATGTTTAAATTACTTTACAAACTTAAAAATTAATTATAAGGGTAAACATTTTGGTGAACTTGCTTTTAGAATATAACATTTATTGTATTGCTTATTGGTTTTTATCTTAGGGTTTTAGTTTAATTCTATAAATTATTGACACTAAAAGAATACAGTCATAAACCTTGGATATTTTTAGTAACATAAATATTAAAATTTTTTGGCCTTGGATTAATATAAAATTGAAAACCATTTATCTTGTCACCTTGGATAAATATTGACATAAAGGCTCTTTCTTTAAACTTCAGGTTGAATTATGTTGTCTCATATATAAAAAAATATTTTGGTTTCTCTTTTCACTTTATTTTTTATTTATTTTTGGTTGAATTTATTGTTTTTATATTAAAAAATATTTAGTTTTTATCCATTATATTTTTACATGGCATGCCTCTAAGGTTTAGTGCTATATTAAGTGGTATTCTTTTTTAATAAATGTGGCTCCCTTTGGTTTCTTTTTCAATGGAAAGTCATGATAAAAATGAAGTTTACATTAAAATTGATAATGATAATAATGATGAGGAACATGATAATGAGTAAGAAACACACCTTAATTCAAACAAGCTTAATGAAGTTAATCAAGAGTAAGTGAAAGAGTTATCTAGATTTTGTCATGGTCTCCAAAAATACCCTCATGAGTTATATAATATTATTCAAATAATTATTGAATATAAAGTTGAGTATCAAGAAAATTTATCCTCATCTTCTCAATTGTTACCTTTTCATGTTTTAAAGACTCCTACCAACAATGTAGTATTTCTACCATTAATCCTATTCCTATTTTAGTACCCTTAGTAACTTCTTCCATTTTTGATTTAGGATAATCTCATGTTTTCCCTCAATTATCCATGCATATGAATACTAATGCTACCTTAACCCATCCCATTACTAAAATTATTACTTGTATTAAGAAATATCTTATCCTCTTGAAAGCCAAACTAGCTAATATTAAGAAAATAATTTTTCATGATAGTCCTATTGTACCCAACACTCTCTCTCTCTCTCTCTCTCTCTCTCACACACACACACACACACACACACACACACACACACACACACACACACACACACACACACACACACACACACACACACACACACACACACACATTTAAAATTATAAATAGGAACCACACATTTATTGAATATACTTTTGAGGTCTTATGAGATATAATTCTATGATAGGTGAATTTAGAAACATGAATTCAAGGAATTTATCTAACCCTAGAATGAATTTGTGTACCCTTCTTGGTATCTAAATTTTTGCTTAACATAGTTAACAAAGATTCACTTCAATCATTTGTAGGGTGTTTTAAAAGTCATAGGAGAATCAAAGTTGCACATTATCCCTATTATATGTTTTAATTTTCACCTTTAATTTTTTTTAATAATTATGTACATGGTTTGATTTATGATTTATGCAGCTAACCCAACTTATGTGTTTTAGATTTTAGTAGGATATTTGCCTTTTTCGTGACTTTAAATAGATTATTTCACAATTAGGTGTTATTGAGACCATCCTAGAGCTCATCCTTGCCATGTGGCATCATTATACTCACCCAAATCCCAAGTTAAAAGTGAAAGTCTTCTTAGTGGTGATGTCAGCATAAATATTTTTAAGGATAGTCTCAAGAAAGTGGATCATCAAGTGTCATCCATGTGTCATCATCATGATCACCTAGAGGTGATGTTATCATAAATATTTATATATATAGCGATAGGTAAGATGATTAATTAGAGTTATCCATGTGTCATCATCATGGCTACTTAGAGGTGACATCATCACAAATATTTGTATGGATAGTCCCAGGTAAGCAGATCATCGAGAGTCATCCATGTGTCATCATCCTAGTTTTCTGAAGGTAAAATCAACACAAAGATTTTTATGGATAGTATCAGGTAAGTGGATCACTAAGAGTCATCCATTTCTCATCATCCCATCCACATAGAGGTGAGGCCATCATAAACATTTATATGTATAATAATGGGAAAGTAAATAGCCAAAATATATCCACATGCTACCATCTCACTCATTATGAATCCCTTGATTTATTAATATGGTGTGAATCCTGACCATCAAGTAGATCACCTAGATTTTACCACTTGTCACCATCATACTAGCCCACAAATAGAATAAAAAACATAGTGAAACTCAATGCAAATATAAATAGAATAGTGACACACCTAATGCAAAGGAAAACAATAGGGACACCAATGGTAAGTCTAAAAGAGTAGAAATGAGACATCTATCATATTATTTTGACTAAGAATAAGGGAATAGGTAGATAAGGCCATGAGGTAATAAAATCTATGGAAGTCAATTTTATAAAATTTAAATGAAAGGATAGATGAGAAAAGAGTGAAATCCATTACAACCATTAATTTACATGAACTAGTTAACTAATACATTTAATCATTGAGGCAAACACAACTAAATAAATATATTTTGAAGTACCATATTTAGTCTAGTCACATTATCTTCAAGTTATCAAATACAAACTATGAATTCAATCTCCATTGTGACCAAATGATTGCATAATTTCCATGGGATAAATTAATTGTATATTAGATATTTAATAGATTCTACTCCTTGAATTCCAGTTCCCTCTACATACTTAATTTTAGGTCCAAAGTAAAAGACTAACACAACATTTGATTTAATAACCTTGAACCATAAGTTTAAAGATTATTCAGACATTTAGGATGAGGTTAAAGTAATTAAACCTTACAAAATAGAGGATAAAATTTCCATTTTCATGAAAAATTATAGGGATGACTTGCTAGAAATTAAAAGAGTTGGTCTTCATGATGTAGAAAATAAAATAGAGGTAATGCCTTGCATTGACCATTATTTGATTTAATCCTAAATGGAAACATTACTAGGAATATATTTCACTTTGGACTTAATAAAACACCAGTCACATATATTAGTGGAATCACCTTTGAGAGGTACTATCAACTCCCTATGCTTGAAATGACATATAGGTAGGTCATGGTTAATTCATGGCTCCTTTCCAATAATATTAGTGATAATTTATAGGAATGGATTAGCAACCCAATTAGCATTATATTTTAAATCCTATTCCCATTATTTCCTTTAGGATAGGGGTCAAAATTTTTATGGCTATGTTGAAAAAAAATATAGTTTCTCAACCATTGTATGGGTCAATGAAGTATAGGTTCCTCTACTGGACATGATCCTAACCTCAAACAAACTTATAGCATTGGGTGAGATTATCAACACCAATTTGATTTTGATAATAAAAAATTCTTAAATTTTACCAAATGGTAACTTTTACATGATTTCTTATGTGGTGGATGTTGTGAATACAATTTTGCATCCATCATATGATGAGCCATGACAAAATTCTAAAGAATACTCTAAAAATAGGATTTATGATGAATTTAACATCCTCTATATACATAGGTTCATTAATTATATTAAAATAATAAATAAAACCTTCTACCCCATGGTTTATTAAACAATCTATGAGAAAAATATGCCAAGGCTCTTTGAACCTATAAATTAAACCATTGTAAAAATGGGAACCTATTAGCTATATCCTAATTACACTATAATAAATATTAAATTTATTAAGTCACATCCTTTTTACCTACCAAGGATTGTACTTGATAAGGTTTCTGAGCAAAAAATTATTTCTCAATTGACTGATAGCATTGATACTAATTTGAGAAAGGCTAAGCAAGTAATTATCCATCCAACCCCTCTCAACATTGGTAGGACATAATAAATAATATGAGAACACTTATATTTAATTATAAATATTGAGACACACTATGGTTTTAAGTGGGCACACTTCAGATAGTAGGACCCTAAGAAAAATGTTTGAGAGCATATTAATAAATATGAGAGAAAAGTTAGAATCAACTATGGACATAAGTCCTATAGTCATGACAATGTATTCATGGATGTAAAATATTATACTAAGGTATTTATGAGAATGCATAAGGTTTAAATGTCCATAATTATGACACAAAGAATCCAATATGATCCTACTATTATTGAAGAGGATGTCAAGAGGATTAATAAGGACGAATGGGTTTCTAAACCTGTTCATGGACCTCCTTCACATGAAGAAGAAGAAATAAGAGAACAAGTCAACCCAAATAGGGAAGCTTATACTATAGAAGAATTTGGGGAAGGTCCAAGCTCCCTTTCTTATACAATTTTTATTTATTCTCCACAAGGCATAATTTAAGAGAAAAGACCTACAAGTCCCAACACATCAACTAGACTATTTTCCATGTTGCCCCTACCTCCACTGACAATAAAATAATAAGCATTCCTTACTTCTTATCTCATGTTTATATAACTTCTCCTTATTTTTGTCCACCAGTATTTATGACTCAAACTAATGGATAAATATCCTCACCACATGATGTGACCATACCACTAATGGTAGTCCCCCAGTCTCCTAGGAAATCATCATCACCAACTATCATTTCATAAGTGGTGACAACCCTTCCCACTCTATTACCATATACCACTACTATAATTCCTTCATCCTCCACTTCACCTTCTATTAGGATAGCCTCTAATAATAAAAATACAATACTTATAAGAAGCCCAAGACCCTTCCTATTTCACCCCAAAAGGTGGAAGTGAAAGAGATAAAAGTAAAATTTCCTAAGGAGAAGGAATATAAAATAAGGGGTACATGAAGATCAGACCCTATCATAATTTATGATATTATTTAAGAAGATAAAATATGGAAATTTTAGGATGAATGGGTATCAAGGATTAACACAAAAAAACCATGGTTAATCAATGAGATGATAAAATTAGATTAAGAAGATGAATGATTGACCGAAGGGAGTACTTAGTTAGGAAAAACTAAACCATTATCAGATAAAGAAGGAAAAATAAATCAAGATGTAAAATCTAAATTAAAAATGTATATATGGGAGGTAGCATCAACATACCTCTAAGCTATCTACCTCAAGCCACTAAAATGATAACTATTCTAGTTATTTATCCTCAAGTTTTAATTCCCCCAAATCATCATTCTTTAACTAATTCAATTTATTCAAATACAACTAGTGTGGAAGATTCTTTACATTCTTTGCATTCTTTTGGTCAAATAAAATATCCCTAATCTATAATTACACTATCAATTTTGCCTACTAAAACCCAACCCACTATTGTAAATATTTTGGCCACTAACACTATAACTATTTGGGTTGCCTACACTTCAATGAAAAATTATTTAAAAAACCTATTGAATATCCTAGTGACCTATTTATTTTTTGGTAGAACTAGTCTTCATTCCCCTAAGGAGGTAAATTTTAAAAACCTAGTGTATACCTCTATTTTTGATAAATAAATCACCCCTCCCAGGACATCTACACAAATATAAATGCCTATTGGCCATGATGCACAAATAATGGCACCTATAGTTATAGTTCAATGGAAAGTAGGGAAAATTAAATATATCATAGACACACTCATCCAAAATTAGGTTAATGGTTGAGGAAAGGTAATACCTTGTTCTATTATGTTAGGGAAATATTCCCCCATGGATATACTTCATCATGGGCAATCCCCTTCATATATTATAAGGAAAGTATATAAGACAACCCAAAAATTTTATTTGAATGTTCATTCATAGATTAAGCATCTACAACAAGAGGAAAAATAGAGATGCAAGACATTGTAATAACTAAGCAACCCAAAATGAAGTTTCATTTTGACAAAAAAACTAACATTATGAGAAAATTCAAGAGGAAAACTATGGTTGTAGAGGGGAAACAAATAGATCTGGATCATAGCAAAGACATCTTATCTCTAACTAAAAGAATGAAGGTGAATCCTTCAAACCCATATAGGTGTAGAGAAGACCTTTATAGTTTTATAGAAACTAAAAGAGAAGTTATAAAGGACATGTTTGGATGTTTTGATCTATTAGTTCATAGAACACCAGAGAGGAGTATAATCCAAGCTCTTAAATAAATTATGGAAAACTTAAAAGGAGATGCCAAGAAGTTATATGATAAAATTTAACTAATAAGGTTTGTAAAGACCAAATCACAACCCAAATTAGGTGGCATATTATATTTATAGAATAAAATAAAGGATATTGATGGCAAGCTTCACTTCTTGATCCAAACCACCAACAATAAAATACACAATTGAATTTAATAATAACATCTAAGGTTGCATGGGTGTAGAGCTTCATTATAGCTAAGAGAGACAACTTGTTTGAGTGGCATAAAGATATGAAAATTTTGGTTCAATAATTTACTAATCAAGAGGGAGAGGAAATGTCCATTTTAAAGGATCTAAGAGTCATTGAGGTAGGCACCATTCATGGGAAATTGGTCTCTAAGACCATTTTTGAAAATTTACTCAAGTATGGATCATTCGTGCCATAATTATGGACATGTCATGATGAAAATTAAGTTTAAATTAAAATTGATAATGATAATAATGATGAAGAACATGATAATGAGTAAGAAACACACCTTAATTCAAACAAGCTTAATGAAGTTGATCAAGAGTAAGTGAAAGAGTTGTCTAGATTCTATTATTGTTTCAAAAAATACCCTCATGAGGTCAATAATATTATTCACATAATTATTGAATCTAAAGTTGAGTATCAATCCAATTTAGCCTCATCATCTCAATTGTTATGTTTTCATGATTTAAAGACCCCTACCCCCAATGTAGTATTTATACCATTAGTCCTATTCCTATTTTAGTACCCTTACTAACTTCTTCCAATTATGATCTAGGATAATCTCATGTTTTACCACAATCATCCATGAATATGACCACTAATGATATCTTAACCCCTCCCATTACTAAAATTAGTACTTGTCTTGAGCAAGCCCTTATCCTCTTGACAACTGAACTAGCTAGTATTGAGCAAATAATTTCTTATGATAGTCCCATTGTGCCCTAACACACACACACACACACCCCATTTTAAAATTACAACTAGGGGCCAAAAATTTATTAAATATAATTTTGAGGTCTTATGAAATAGAAGTCTATGATAGGTGAATTGAGAAACATGAGTTCAAGGAATTTATCTAGTGCTAGAATTAATTTGTGTACCCTTCTTGGTTTCTAACTGTTTGCTTAATTTAGTTAAAAAATATTCACTTAAATCATTTGTATGGTGTTTTAAAACTTATAGGAGAATCAAAGCTACACATTAGCCCTAATACATGTTTTAATTTTCACTTTTGATTTTATTTAATAATTACACACATGGTTTGATTTATGATTTATGTAGATAACCCAACTGATGTGTTTTTGATTTTAGTAGGATATTTGCCTTATTAATATCTTTAAATAGATTATTTCACACTTAGGTGTTCTCAAGACCATCCCAGAGCTCATCCTTGTAGTGTGACATCATTCTACTCACCCAAATCCCAAGTTAAAAGTGTAAGTCTTCTTGGTGGTGATGTCAGCATAAATATTTATATAGATAGTCTCAGGAAAGTAGATCATCAAGTGCGATCCATGTGTCATCATTGTGATCACCTAGAGTTGATGTCAACATAAATAGTTATATAGATAGTCCTAGGTAAGATGATTAATGAGAGATATCCACATTTCATCATCTTAGATACCTAGAGGTAATATCATCACAAATATTTGTATGGATAGTACCAGGAAAGTGGATCATCAAGAGTCATTCATGTGTTATCATCTTAATTGTATAAAGGTAAAATAAACATGAAGATTTTTATGGAAAGTCTCAGGTAAGTGCATCATTGAGAGTCATCCATGTGTCATCATCCCATCCAGCTAGAGGTGAGGTCATAATTTTTTTTTATATGTATAGCACTAGGAAAGTAAATTTCCAAAATATATCCACATGCTACCATCTCACTCATTTTGAATCCCTTGATCTATGCATAGGGAATGAATCCTAACCGTCAAGTAGATCAAATATATTTTACCACTTGTCACCATCTTACTAGCCCATATATAAAATAGTGAAACTCAATGTAGATACAAGTAGAATAGTGACACACCTACATGTGTCCTTAAAATTTGTAAAAGAAAAAATAGGGACAACAATGCTAAGTCTAAAAGAGTATAAAAGAGACATCTATCATATTATGATGACTAAGAATTAGAGAATAGGTGGAAAAGGCCATGAGGTAATAAAATATGTGGAAGCCAGTTTTATAAAATTCAAATGAAAGGATATATGAGAAAAGAGTGAAAGCCAATTCAACTATTAATTCACATAAACTAGTGAATTAATACATTTAATCATTAAGGCCAACATAACTAAATAAATATATTGTGAATTACCATATTTAGTCTAGTCACATTGCCTTCAATTTATCAAATTACAAACTATTAATTCAAGCTCTATTATGATCAAATGATTACATAATTTACATGGGACAAAGAACTTGTAGATTAGAGATTTAATAGATTCTACTTCTCATATCCCAGTTCCCTCTACATACTCAATTATAGGTCCAAATGAAAACACTGACATAATATTTGATTTATCAGCCTTGAACCATAAGTTTAAACATTATTCAAACATTGGGGATGAGGTCAAAGTAGTTGAAACTTACAAAATAGAGGATCAAATTTCCATTTTCATGTAAAAATATAGGGATGACTTACTAGAAATTAAATTAGTTGGTCTTCACAATGTAGAAACCAAACTAGACGTAATGCCTTGTATTGACCTTTATTTGATTACTCATGAATAGAAACATTACTAGTAAGATTTTTCAATTTGGACTTAGTAAAATAAAAATCACATATATTAGTGGAATTACCTTTGAGAGGTACTATCAAATCCCTATGCCAAAAATGACATATAGGTAGGTCACGGTTAATTTAGGGCTCCTTACCAATAACATTAGCAACAATTTATAAGAATGGGTTAGCAACCCAATCAGCTTTAGAGTTTAAGGCCCTACCTTTGCTATTCCCATTATTTCCTTTAAGCTAGGGGTGGTAATTGTTATGGCTATATTGAAAAAATATATGGTTTCTCAACCATTACATAGGTCAATAAAGTATGGGTCCCTCTAATGGACATGATCCTAACCTCAAACAAACTCATAGCATTGGGTGAGATTATTATCACCAATTTGATTTTGATAATAAAAAATTCATGAAGTTTACTAAATGGCAACTTTTACATGATGTCTTATGTGGTAGATGTTGTGACTAAAATTGTGCATCCATCATATGATGAGCCTTGACAACCATCCAAAGAATACTCTAAAAATAGGATTTATGATGAATTTAACATCCTCCATATACATAGGTTCATAAATAATATGAAAAGAATAACTAAAACCTTCTATCCCATAGTGTATTGAGAAATATATGGGAAGAATATGCCAAGGCTCTTTGAACGTATAAATTAAACCATTGGAAAAATGGTAAACTATTAGCTATATCCTGATTGCACTATAATAAATATTAAATTTATTAAGTCACATCATTTATACCTACCAAGGATCATACCTGATAAGTTTGTTGAGCAAAAAATTATTTTTCAATTAGCTGATAGTATTGATACTGATTTGAGAAAGGCTAATCAATTAATTATCCATCCAACCCCTCTCAATGTTAGTAAGACACAATACATAATATGGGAACACTTCCATTTAGTTAGAAATATCAAGGCACACTATTTAAATGCATTTATACTTATATTTCAAAAATAAGAAGAGGAAGAAACTAAGTATGAGTATGGTTGGTAGAACTTAGATTTGGTTTTCACTCTATGATCTAGATTGTTGTGAGAGCTCCTCTTTAGCTTGGGAAGATGACCTGCATAAGAAAGTGATTAGAAAATGGTTATTTAGTTAGTTAGGTAAGGTGGATTGCCTAACAAGCTAGATACATGAAGTGTGAGCTCCCTTAGAGGATATCAATCCACCTTTTAAGATAAGTTAATATTGATAAAATAAGGTTGCATAATATATATGAAAGTAATTAATCAACCAAAATAAATAAATTTCCAAAAGAAATGTGTTTAAAAAAATAACATTAAGGTAAATGCTAAACTATCAAAAGCTTGGTTCAAGTTAGGGTCAAGTTAATGTTTCTAGTCTGTATAGTGATAGAGGTAAAGAAAATAGAATTTGGTTAGGTTTATTGAGTGGTTAAGTAATTTTTTTATTGCTTGATGGTTTTTGGTCTGATAGTGATCATCAATGATTGAGATAACCATCAATAGTTGAGCTGATCATTGGTAGTCATAGGGATTGTTAATAGTTATTGTCGATTTGTTCTAGGTCAAACAACTCAGTTGGGTAAGGTTGAATGATTTGGTGTAAGGATGGTTTTGGTTGGCTTCTAGTTATGAAATAGAGGGGTGAGTCTTAAAAGGGTCTAATTTAGAGGTTGATTTCTTAGATAGTCAAGAGATTGGGTATTAGGTGTAAGGTGAATGGTTAATGTTGAAACTAAATAATTTAAATAATACTTAGCTTGTAGTTGATGGTTGGCTATTTATGGTTGATGCTAGTTTGTTAAGAAGCCTTGCTGGATGTACCTACATAAGAAACTAATGATCACTATCGATGATCTACTCTTGATGATTTATGTACTTGTTTTTCCTTGAAGTTCTTTTCCCTTTTCACGTCTTCATCCTCTCTTCTTATAGGAAAGGAAGAAAAGGTACAATAGGACATTGAAAAGAGATTTAAATTGTATCTAAATTTAACTTAAACATACATTAACTCACACAAGCTAATTATAAAAAATCAAGTTTTAGTTTATGTTAGAGTTAACTATGTAAGTGATGGATAGTTGAACATCAAAGGTTAAATTGGTCAAAAGGGTGGGTTTATCTAATTAGAGGTTTGGTAGGGAAAACCTGACCATCAATAATCAAATTACTGACCATCAGTATTTAGATCATTAACCATTAACAGTCAATGATGAAGGTTAAAGGTTAAATTAGTCAAAAGGGTGGATTTAGCTAATTGTAGCTTTGGTAGGGTAAATGGATAGGAGGTGGTTCAAGGAGGTCAGGTTGTGACATATAGTACTATGGTGTATGGTTTTTTGATGTCTACATTTTCCCCTTTTTGTTATGTAGTTTGTATTAGCAAGCTAAAAAAATGGATTGTGGTTCTTGGTTAAGATGAAGGTTGGTTCAAGGTCAAGGATGCCTCGAGTATGGGAAGAGGCATTACCCCTCAAACTAGGAAGTGATGAGGTAAAATAGAATTAGGTGTAGGTTTGATAAGTGGGTAGATGGGTGAAAAAGGTTAGGTAGGTGGCTATAAAAGGTTGGGTATGATAGGTAGGGCACTAAAGTGCATATGGTTTATGCCAATAGAGTGTGAATAGTTCCCCCAGTTACTTTTCAATGCTTGATTAGACATAGAAAAGAGAATGATGGATTAATAATGGTTAATGGAAATGTTGGTTAGGTGATGGTTTGTTTGGTTAGTAGAGGAAGATGATCTATAAAGGTTAAATGATTAAGGGAGAATAAGATAATCCATAATATGTGGATGGTTGTTCAAAAAGGTTTGGTTGGTAGAGAAAGGGTAATCTCTAGGTTGGTTAGTTGGTTGAGGGAGAATAAGCTACTCCCAAATGGGTTGGTTGGTTTGGTAAGGGTGGGAAGGAAAAAAGGTGATCTCTAATGTTTAGTTGGAGAAAAGGTGATCTATAATGGTTGGGTTTTTGTTAAAAAAGTTTGGAGAAAAGGTGATCTCCATGGTTCAAAAGGTCAAGGATGGATTAAGGTCACTTATTGAGGTTAGGTTATGTGGTTAGATCCTTTTGGAGGGAAAGTTCCCCTAGTTACTCTTCCCATAAATGGTTGAGGTGGGAAAAAGATCCCAAGGTAAAGGTGCCAAATAAAAATGAAAATGAATTCATCCATGCCCTAAGGGTTGTTAGTTATTAGTGGGTGAAAAGGTCACATTAAAGGTGGTGGCACATGTGGAATGTTAGGTTGATGTTGGTTCACGTTGATTGATAAGTTGGTTATGGTTGATTAATTTGGTTTAAAGGTTGGTTTGCTTGATTGAAATAGGTAAGATAAATGGTTGATTTGGTTCATTTTCTTGGTTTGGTTAGTTTTTTGGGTAAGGTAGGATGGAAAATATTTGATCTTATTTTAGAAGGGATTGAACCAAAGATAATGCCATAAGGTAGATAAATGTGACTAGTCTACAAAATAATTAGGTACCCTTGGTTATATTATAGGTTAGGTTAACCTTAGGTGAGGTCTAATTGGTCAGAGGTTGATCCAATGAAAGGTGAAGTCAAATAGGTTGGTTGGGTTGAGGTAGATGCACTAAAAGGTGAAGTGGAGTAGGGTGGTTGGTTGGTTGATCTACTTAAAGGTTAAGTAGAATAGATTGCTCAGGTTAATGTTGGTAAAATAAAAGGTGAAATCAAATAGGTTGGTTGATTTGAGTTAGATCTACTAAAAGGTGAAACATATTAGGTTGATCGATTGGTTGATCCACTAAAAGGTGAAGTAGAGTAGGTAGGTTGGTTTCCTTAGTTGTGGTTTTTAAGGAAAATTTTAAAGGTTCCACTTGGTCAACAAGTGGATTGGTTGAGGTTGTTGTGATTATAGTTTCCTTAGTTATAGGTTTGAAAAGGGCCAATTTTGATTAATGGGCCTCATTATGTTGAGGGTTTTGGTCATGGTTTTCCTCAACAATGAGTGAAGGAAGAGGTTCAATGATTGATTGATTGATTGAAGAGATTAAAGGATAGGTTAGGAGGAACATAGAGTCTATCTCTGGGGACCTCTTTATGATCAATAAGGTTTTGGATGATCATATTAAAAGTTAAACAACTATCTATGTCATGTCCATGTGTACAATGATACACACAAAATTGATTCTCCATGAACCAAAGTTGTTTTAGAAGAGAAGTGTTAATAGGTTTGACTAGAGGAAGTCTAATAAAAGAAGCCTCCAAATTTTTTTCCATGATCAAGACACATGATTCCCTAATGGGGTATACTACCTAGGAAGAGGGTGCATAGATTACTCTTGGGGTGGTGAGATTGTTGGTTGGTTAGGTAAGGTTGGTTGATAAGATAGGTTGGTTTGGTTTGATTGGTTTAATTGAAATGGTAATCTAGTTTGGTTTGATTGGTTGGGTATGTTTGGTGGTGTAGATATGGTTTGTTGGTTTGATAAGGTTGATAGGTTGGATAGGTTGGGTAAGGTAGGTAAGGTTGATAATGAGTGGTTGATAGGTTAGATTGATGGTTGTTGGTTGATAGGTTAGGTTGATGGTTGTTAGTTGATTGGTTGGGTTCATAGTTGTTGGTTGATGGGTTGGGTTGATAGTTTTTGATTGATAGGTTAGGTTGATGGTTGGGTTGATAGTTTTTGATTGATAGGTTGGGTTGATAGTTATTAGTTTATGGGTTAGGTTGATAGTTGTTTATTGATAGGTTAGGTTGATGGTTATTAGTTGATAGGTTGAGTTAATAGTTGTCTATTGATAGGTTGGGTTGACATTTGTTGGTTGAATGACCAAAAGGGTAAACCAAATCTTACTTTTGAGATAAATAAGGCTGACACAAAGTGGGTTTAGGTGATTGATATGAAGTTTGGGTTAGGTAGTCAAAATTTTTATGAGGTTGAGGTGGTGGTTGATATGATGGTTGGGATAGGTAACCCAAAGATTTTATTAGGTTGATTTTGACAATAGTTAAAGATTTGCTGATAGTTTGTTGGTTGTTAATAGGTTGTTAGTTGGTTGTAGGTTTTTGGTTGGTTATAGTTTAGATTTGGTTGATTGTAGGTGAGGTTTGGAGAATAAGTGGCTCATGATGCAAGATAATATGTTAAGGCAAGAGGGTTGTTATTTAAAAATCTAACAAAGTAAAGATCTCCAGATAAAAATATAGGTGGGTTCCCCATTGATCAAGGTAATGGGGTAAGGGAGATGAAGGTTAAATGGTAGAAGGTAGAAAAAAAAAGGTCAATTTTATCACAACTCAAACAAAGAGAAGACAAGAAAAAGTGAAGAAAGATAGAACACATCTAAAGTACATTCAATCCTAAGGTTAATTTTAGTCTCACTTGTGGCTTATGCCTTAAGCTTTAAGATTTGACTCCAATTTAGTTTGGTATAATGGGTACTAGATAAGAAATCTATGGTGAGGTTTTAGGTAGTGTTGAGGCACTCAAAAGGAATCTATATTGAAATCAATATGTGGTTTGGTATTGGGGCCTACCCCCTCACTTCACACACCATATTGATAAGGGTGTCAAGTGCTTAGCTCATATATACTAATTTATAGAGTTTATACTCAACCAGAGAGTTGATTTGGTTCTTCCATTGGTGCTAAAATCTCAGTAAGATATCTAAGAAAGGGTAAGGTGACTGCTAGGTGATGAAATCCTAATTAGGCTTTATGTCAAGTTGTTATGATATTTGATTGGTGAGTGGTCTAGTTTATATGTGCAACAAAAGTGACAGTATGATAAAATTATTATGCCTTAATTCAAAGTTAGTTGAAATTAGATGCAAGAAATGGATGCACTTGATTTTAAACCAAAAAGAGATTTTAGTTTCATTAATGAGCAAAAATATAGAGAATAACATATAGATGTAAAGGAAAGAAACCTAAAGTAAGACTTAAGGTCCCACCAGACATACCATAATGTTTCAATGAATTTATGCTTATATTTAAAAAAGAGGAAGAAGAAGAAACTAAGTATGGGTATGGTTTGTAAAACCTAGATTCGGTTGCATTCCATGATCCAGACATTTGTGAGAGATCCTCTTTAGCTTGGGAGGATGACCTGCATAAGAAAGAGACTAGAAAATTCTTTGTTAGTTAGGTAGGCATGGTGGATTGCTTAGAAAGCTAGATCCAAGAAGCATGATCTCCTTTGAAGGTTATCAATCCACCTTATAAGATAAGTTAATGTTGATAAAAGAAGGTTTCATAACAGATATGAAAGTACTTAATCAACTAAAATAAATACTTTTCTAAAAGAAATGAATTTAAAAAAATAACATTAAGGTAAATGATAAACTATCAAAAGGTTATTTTAGGTTAGGATCAAGTTGTTATTTCTAGTTCGTATAGTGACAGAGGTCAAGAAAATAGAGTTTAGTTGGGTTTATTGGGTGGTTAAGTGCTTGTTGATTGCTTGATAGTTTTTTGGTCTAATAGTGATCATCAGTTGTTGAGATAACTATCAGTAGTTGAGATGACCATCAGTGGTCATACCACTAACCATTAGTGGTTAGATAAATCATTAGTAGTCACATAGATCATTGACAATTACTATCAGTCTGGTCTGGGTCAAACAACTCATTTGGGTGAGGTTGATTAATTTGGTTTAAGGTTGGTTTTAGCTAGCTATTGGTTTTGAGATAGAGGGGTGAGTCTCATAAGGGTCTAGCTTAGAGATTGATTGATCAGATGGTCAAGAGATCAAGGATTAGGTGTAAGGTGAAAGGTAAAGGTTGAAACTAAATAATGGAAAAAATACTTAGCTTGTGGTTGATGGTTGGCTACTGATGGTTAATGTTGGTTTGTTGAGAAGCCTTAATGAAATTACCTACATAAGAAATTGATGATTGTTATTCATGATCTGATCCTAATGATCTATGCACCTATTATTCTTTTAATTTCTTCTCCCTTTTCACCTCCTCCTCCTCCTCCTCCTCTATTTTTATAGGTACAACAAGATGTTAACAAGAGGTTTAACTTGTGTCTAAATTTAACTTGAACATGCATTGACTCAAAAAACTAATAATAAAAAAGAAATTTGTAGTTGATGATGGAGTTATTTGTTTAGGTGGTAGACAACTAACTATTGATAGTTAAGTTGACCATCGATGGTCGAAGATCAAAGGTTAAATTGGTCAAAAGGGTGGGTTTAGCCAATTAGATGTTTGGTAGGGAAAACTTGACTATCAATAATTAGACCATTGACCATTAGTGGTCATACCACTAAATATCAATAGTCAAGGGTGAAGGTTAAAGGTTAAATTGGTCAAAAGGATGGGTTTAGATAACTGGAAGTTTGGTGGGGTAAATGGCTAGGAGGTGGTTCAAGGAAGTCAGGTTATGACATATGGAACCATGGTGTGTGGTTTTCTAGTGTCTACACACACTATGGTTTTAAGTGGGCACACTTTAGATAGTAGGACCCTAAGAAAAATGTTAGAGAGCATATCAAAAAAAATGATAGAAAAGTTAGAATCAACTATGGACACAAGTCTTATAGTCATGACAATGTATTCATGGATGCAAAAGATTATACTAAGGTATTTATGAGAATGCATAAGGTTGATAGGTCCATAATTATATCATGAAGGTTAATTTTAAGACCATTGAAATAGAATTTCAAGTAAGTCATGAACTTTACCTATAGATAGAAGCATCCAAGAAATCCACTTCAGTAGCACGGGCCATGCCCATTCTACCTTAGAGTTCTCATCTTCCCAAGTATACATTGGTACATACTCAAATTAGGCCTAATTACATGCCACTTATAATGACCAAAACCACATCTATTTTAAGCTTATCTATAGTTCCAATATCTACTCATTATCGATGCCCATTTCAAATCTAGTTTCACTAACTTTGGTGTCCACTTTAGATATGTCATAGTTTTCTTCTTTTAGCAGTGTTGTATTAACACTTTCTAAATATAATTATATATTTACATGTACTGATTGAGATGTAAATATTAGTTTTTAATTCATTTAGCTTATATGTATTATATTTTAGATGAGGGATTTTATTTTGAGAAATCATCATTGTTCATGCACACTTTGCATAAGATTAATATGTAGTATTATTTTTTAGATATGTATTTTTAAACTTTTCTTGAGAGGTGAGGCTTTCCCCATCCCAAAAGTATTTATACTTGTATCTATTTTAACTATTTAGGACTTAGTCAATGAAAATCCCAGGTTACTAAGGGGTTGAGTATAGTAAATCATGGTAGAAATATGCAATAAATATAGCCACTAATTTTTAACAAAATTAACCTACTTTGAACTTTCTATAAATACAAATAAATAATTTAAATAAATACTTAACTTGAAAATGACTGAAATAGGAGATATGGAGGTTGAGATAAAGGCTGATTTAAGTATCACAAATAGGATCTAGGTGTCAAAACTCTTCTTTGATAGTAGCACCCTAATTGGAAAATAACACCATGTAGTGTTAGTGTCTTTGTTTTGGCACTAGTTTCCTCTATGCAAAACTATTCCAAGCTTCTAGGTACAACTGAGTTTGGGTCTGCCAAGTATATTCTTATGTGATGAGTTATGGATATTTATAGATGACTTGTTATGACTAATTTTATATTTAAACCCTAAACCTACATGTAGCTAGGGCATCTTATTGACACAAGTAGTAAAGTGTGTTTGTTAGTGGGGTAGGCTAGATATACTCAACACCCCACTATGATGAGAGTTGCCTATATACCAATACTATGAAGAGGGATCAAGATGATGTAGTTCTCCCCACCTAATTGATGGTGTAAGTGTAAATGAAGCTAGTATGAATACTAAATTGAGTTCTTTGAATGTGCTTGAGACTAGAAACCTGATTAATATGAGCTTAAAAATGTTAAATATGGTTGTATGTAGAATTAGGTCAAAAAAAGGATTGATAACCTCAATTTTACACAACTTATTTTGAGTTTGTTTGTGTAATTTGAATTTAATTTCCATCTAGTGGTTAGAAGGATAAAAGTCATGTATATATATTATTCTAGTGCTTGTGCAAGTCTTAAAATAGGTCTAGGCTGACCCTAGGTAGTTGCCCATTTAAAAATATATCTATTAGTAACAAAAGGAGGGGAAATGACAATAATGCCAAAATTGGGACACTAGCACCATGGGGTGCTATTGTTTCTATTATGGTACTATTGTCTATGTAGAATAACCTGAGGCACTAAAGGCTAGGATACTAAAATGAGGGTCTAAGACTGCTTTAGGGATGTTAAGGGATGCATGTAGACCATATTAAGGATAGATAAGCATCTAAATAGGCCCTAAAATAGGTCTAGGGCTAAGCTAGGGATGGGTGGTCTTAATTATCACTCTTAGAACTCAAGTTCCTTTTTTAGGTGATTACATCCCCCCCTTTATTCTAAAAATTCAATAAAGTGAAATGATTAGGATAAATTAAAAATAAGTGTACTTGGGCTTACCTAAGAAGTGAAGCCTATGAACCTAGATGTAACTTTGTGAATCATTCTCCATTACATGTACTATAAATTAAATGTGTATAAATCAATCCTTAATTAATAGATATCAAAAGCAAAATATAAGAATTAATAAAGAGATAAGAGAGAGGAAAGGAATGAATAAACCTCATTAGGTACATGAACCAATGCAGAAACCTATGTGTGTGTGTAAATAGTGATCAATTAGTGAATATCTTGGATTGAGATGATGGAATGTGCAATCCCCATGTGTGGGTGGCTCAATAACTCAATATAGTTTTAAATCTATCATTTCCTACCCCTACTTGGCTGATCATGACTTGTGGATAGTTTAGATTGGAATGATAGTGTGTCCAACCCTCTTATGTAAGTGGCTTAAGAAATTAAGTAGACTATTACTCCATCATTACCCACCCATGTATATTAGATGAATAAAAATCTAAAACTATGCAATGTAATTGGATATGTGTAATTATGTATGTTAGCTCTATGGCCATTCAAGAATATTAGGTAGCTCTAGGCTATTCAAGAATGCCAAACATTGCAAATGGAGTAAGGCACGAATCTAGTGTGTAACCTAGAACATGGTGTCTGATGTGTAAAAAATAGATAATGACATGGATTTTTCCATTCCATTTGATTAACTGGTGTATAAGTGAGCATATGGAGATAATGTGTTGTGCACATACCCTTAAATCTTATATTTGTTTATATTGATTTTGGACCGAGTTATAATAATATGTATTTAAACATCTAAATTGAAATGACAATGATTATGCCATACATAATGCCCCCAATTTGACTAAACTAGTATGAATATGAGCTAAACTAAGCCAAAACTAGTAATCTATAATTAAATCTATGTAAACTTGGACTGTACTATACTTTTTGGAATTTTTAGAAATTGAGGCTATTGGAAAATAATGCCATACCTTGGATAATAGCATCATGTGGTGGTAGTGTCCAATTTGGGTACAAATGTCCAATTGTTGTGATTTTTATGCAATTAAAACTAATATCTATGTCACTATTTCTCATTGTGCTTTCCTAAATTTATTTTTTGTGTCACTAAGCCTGTGTGATGAAAATTCTACTCTAAGTGCTTAGATAGCCTGATCTCTATGAAAAATCTCTATAAATAAACCTTATTTTGATGGGATTTGTTAAACCTATACAAAAATGTCCTTAAAATAAAAATATATATAAAATGTGGGTTAGCTAAAGCATAAATGATATCTACATAATAAACTAATATAATGTGCATACATAACAAAAGAATGTAAGCTAATTTGAGTATAAGTTTATAATGTTTGATGTATGTTAGGTTTAGCATTCACAAGGTTGTCAAGATATATATAACAATGTATATGAATAACATATATAAGTAATATTTGATTAACTACCTAGGGGTATAGGGCATGATTCCCATCATGACACCCAAGTAGTAAGGGGAGATGCATGAGGTCCCTCATGGCATATAAAACTAGAGTGTGCAATAAGTAATATATAAGTGCCATGGCCATGATGCATAAAATAAATCATACAACACACATGAGGCAAAAAAATTAGGCCAAGGTGTCATAATATAAGGGACATAGGCACAAGCCACTAAATATGAGAAAGAAAGAGCATGTCCACATACACAAACAACAAGTAAGCTAGATTAGAGCCACATAGAAGGATATGTTCAAATATATGCATACGTAATGAAGAAGGCACACACAAATACATGGGCACATGTCCAAAGCATACATACAATGAAAAGAAATGGTATAGAGCCATAGAGTAATGGCATGTTCAAATGCCTTTGAATAGAAGAATCATAGAGACATAATCAAGTCTAAACTAGGAAAGCTAGCAATAAAAGTATGCATAAACATGTGGTATAAATATATATAAGAGATAAGATGTACATAAGTTGAGTTTAAATTAGTAGTAGTCATAAAAATCTTATTAGGTGTAGGATGCTAAATATTAAGATATAACAATGCTAAATCTGTGATGTAGAGTTTAGAAAGATGTAACATAAAAATCAAAACTATGTATAGGACGCCCCCAAATGGGAGAATGTATCAAATGAGGGATCCATGTATCTATGTATATGCCACCAATGGGTAAATAATAGAAAATATGGATCTGTGTAGTGGACTAGAGTCATGTATAAATCTACAAAAACTTGACAAAAATAAGTGAAACATGCATGTATGATAAGAACTGACTATACTAAGATAGCTAACATATGTAGTGTTTGGAAAATATAAGAAGTGTAAACATGTCAATGCATACAATCTAAATTTTTTATTTTTTGAGTAAATATTTGAATGTTTTTTATGTTTTAGCATATTATATTATTTTTCTATTTTTTGGATATAATCTATGTACAAGTAACATGAAAATGAAACTATATACAAGGAGAAAGAGTGAATGAGAATATGTACAATAAGAGAGGAACATATTAACCAATGAGTCTCATAATATACTCACCATCAATGTGGCCTATGTAAAATAAAATAATAGTTATTGTGTGTGCTATATGAAAGGTAACTAAGATCTTATAAGCTACTATAATGAGTGATCTATAACTAGTACTACTTGTGAAGTGGTACTAGGAATCCATGAAACTGACTAGTGTACCCTATGAATTATAGGGGTATTAGGGATCCATATGGTAAAAGATGGTATAGCTAGCATAGGTGCCATATGTTTAGAACCCTAAGAACTCAATAATATTGATCTCATAAGAAAATGAGTAGAAGGAGGTTCTCTATAATCTACAAGATATCTATGGCATAGGGGTCTCTCTAATAATGGTCTTTATGGGAGAGTATGCATACGTGGTAACACTATAGGAGTAAACCTCACCTATACTAGTGGATTAATTAAACTCTATGGTGTACTAATGGGAATTATGCTTATAAATGTAATTGGTAGTGACTTACTATGGGAAAAGTAAAAGATACTCATATGATAGACCCTCAACTATGATCACCTAATTAGGATGTATATATTTGAGGTATTTATGCATGATGGATGGAATGACTCATAGTTATTGTATCCATGGCCTACCCAATAACATGTAAAATGTGCCTATAGTAGGTACTACTAATAATCTATTGGATACATGTGTTGGTTTAAACTTTAGTAGAAGTGTAATCTTTCTAATGAAACTTTGAACATGGACATTGAAACCATGAATAAATATGTCGATAGGAGAAATATCCTACTCTAAATACCCTAAATATTTTAGAAGTGTGAGATTTCACATGTTAATATTTGACCCATTATTAACTATAACACTCTTAATAGGATGATGATCAATGTAGGATGATATAAAGTGTACATATAAATCTAAATCATCATCAATGATCTCTTGCTCTAAGAAAGTGATGAGTGGTATGTATGGTATTGTAGTATGATACAAACCAATGATATTATGTAAGGAGTGTGCATTATATATAGTAGTGTGATATGATGTTAGTGGTGGATGTGCCTGATACATATAGTGAACACCTATAGTGTCCCATGCCTTATAAGTTATATGCTTTGGAAATAGATCCAAGTATTTTCAATGCCTTAGCTTCCATTTGTATATTATGTTAGCCTCTATTAATTATGTTTGCCTTTATCAAATCTTGTATATTATGTTTCAAGGTGATGCATCAATTTTTAGTATGGTCTGGTGTTTTGTGATAATCATATAATGCATTGGAATAATATATTTTTGGAAGAGGCTATGTCCTATCAACCTCTTTGATTAGAGGGAGAGATATGACATTGCATTTTAGGAGATACTAAAAAACATGTGCCAGTACTTTTGGAATGTTGGTGAAAACTATCCATGGAGGAGTTGATAAATATAAACAAGGAGATGGATCTAAAGCTATGTTAATTGTGGCCTTTGGATCACTATTATTTTTAGTGGCCTTTAATTTGTATGGAAGATTAATAGAAATCTTAGTAGTTGACTTTAATCCACTTATATATTTTAATTTGCCCCTAGAGAGAAGCTTGACTTCCCTTTGTTTCACTGTGTGGCAAATTTGGTTAAAAAATTCTTAAACAAAATAGATTCATGAAATTCTTGTAGTAGGCTCTATTTGAATATGTCTTGGAGATCTCTATTTTACATGGGGCTAATCATATTTTCCAATATATTTTTATATTGCAAGACATAATCTATAATCTATAATAGGCTCATTATATTTTTGCTTAAGTTGTGCTAATTAAGCATATGATATTTTATCATTTATGTTAATTAAAAAGTGTGATAAAAAAATATTTTCCAATGGATTTAATGTGGTGATATATTGATTTGGAAGATCATAGAACCACTTTAAGGCATAGGCCTTTAGACTTTGTGGGAAACAATTAGTGAGGAGATAATCATTGAACACATAGTCCAAACATGTTGCATAGAAAGTTTGTATATGGTGATCTAGGTCACCCTTACCATCATATAAGGTAATATTAGGTTACAAACATTTAGATGGAAAAGGAGTTTCTTCTTTGTGATGTTGTAAAGGTATATGTAAGAGAACATGAGAATCCAAGGCATGTGATGGCCTAATATCTCCCTACTCAAGACTTAACACCTTAGCCTATAGAGAATGAATATCATGCATAAGTTATTGTACATATAGAGAGGAGGAAATATCCATAGAAGGTGTACCTACCATTGAAATTTTTTGAGTTAAGACATGTTTTTGTACAAACTGAGTTACCCCCAAAGTAGACGTAACAATGTTGTTTTCTAGGGGAGTATAATATTTACAATTGTTTTATTTGTGAAGTTATTCACATATAATATTGATAAGGTCATATTTAATATTTGAATGTTTTGAAACTAAATCTTGTAGTTTTCCATTATCAGTTTCATTGAATAAGTTTTTGAATTTTGCCATTGTAGGTTAGGGAGTAGGAAAACAAATAGTTGTATATTTTTAACCTTTAAAGGAATTTAATTTATGAAAGGTTTCAATAATGAAATAATGAAACAAATATAATATTTTAAATCTAATATTTTAGAATATAAAATAAAAGGATACAAACTAGAAGAGCATATAGGGTTAGGGTTTGAGTAGTGTTTGAAGTAAGTCGAGTTCATCAAATGTTTTAACTATTTAGGACTTAGTGAATGTAAATCCTAGGTTGTTAAGGGAATGAGTATAGTAAATCAGGGCATAAATATTTAATAAATAAAAAAAATGATTTTGAATAGAATTGACTTAGTTTGAACTTTCTAAAAATAATAATAAATAATGTAAACAAATACTTAGCTATAAAATGACTAAAATAAGAGATATGGAGGCTAGAAACTGATATAGAGGATAATATGAGTGTCACCTTCCTATGTATTAGTACCATAATTGGAAAATAGTGCCATGTGGTGTTAGTGTACTTATTTTGGTGCCAGTGTCCTATGTGTAGAATGATTCTGAGCTTCTAGGTGCACCTGTGTCTGGGTTTTTCAAGCCTGTTCTTATATGCATGAGTTTTGGATATTTAAAGATAACCTATTATGATTGATTTTGTATGAAAACCCTAAACCTCTATGTTTTAGGATATTTTATTTGGAATAATTATTAAAGTATTTTTGTAAGTGGGGTAAGATGGACATCCTCAATAGCTTATTGTGATGAGAATTGTCTACATAACAATACTCTGAATAAGGATCAATCTCGATGTAGTTCTCCCCACCTAAGTGTTAGTGCAAGTGAAAGTGAAGCTAGTATGAATGTTGTATTGAGTTATTTGAATGTGATTGAGAATATAAACTTGAGTAACCTAAGTTTAGTAATGTTTTAGATGGTTATATTTAGAAGTAAGGAAGAATAGGGATTGGTAACCTTGATTATTCACAATTTGTTTTGAGTTTATTTATGTAATTTACATCTGATTTCCATTTAATGGTTATAAGGATAATAGTCATGTATTATACTATTATAGTACTTGTGTGGATATTAAAAGAGGTCTAGGTTGACCCTAGGTAGTTTCCCATTTGAAAAGATCTTTATTGGTAACAAAAGGAGGGAAAAGGATAATAACACCAAAACTATGACACTAGTGCCATGGGGTGTTACTATCCTTATTATAGCATTAGGGTTAAGATACTAAAATGAGGGTTTGGGACTACTTTAGGAATGTTTAGGGAAGCATGTGGCCCACTTAAAGGTTGGATAAATGTCTAAATAGTCTTTAAGATAGGTTTAAGGCTAAACTAGAGATGGGTGGTCTCAAGTAGAACCCTTATCACTAAAGTGTCATTTTTAGGTGATTAAAATATCCTACTATTATAAATGAAGGATAATTTTGGATATTAATATTAATAATAAATTTTGAAGAAGTTCAGCAATTTTAGTCTTGATGTGCAAAATTATGTCTTAATTCCTAGAAGGTTCAATCACCTCTTGGGAAGAATGTAAAAACACTTTTTTGGAATAATTAGGCCAAGTCACTAGTGCAAGTGTTGTTTATTATCACTTTACAAGCATGAGGAGAGAGCCAAATGAGATAATTTGAGCCTTTAATTCTAGATTCTATAATATGTATAATAGACTTGAGACTTCTTACACACCCAATGAGGCATTAGCCATTGAGATGTACAAGAATGATATGGACCATGTGAATATTTTTTTATACATAGAGCTATCAATATTGATACACTACCTTTGACTTATGCCAAATCTATCAACATAGACAAATAATTGAACCCTTGAATGTAATTTTTGGTCCCACTTACTCTTGGACTTTTTTTTTGGATTTCAATCCAATTATAAATATTAAACCAAATACTATGGCCCAAAATTATAACTAGGTGTATAATCAGATGACTTTAACCTATGATCTATATAATCAACATATCGAATTCTTAGATAATTATATATTTGGCTCTAACTATAAAAACCTATATCGATCATTGGTACCAATCAATACTACTATAACATAATGCACCAATTTTAATTCCATGAAAATAGAATTGGAATCAATCTTGAGGATATTTTATAAATTAAGCAATGAGTTTTGAAACATGTAGAAATTCATGGGTAACACTGAAGGAAAAGATACCAATTAGAGCTTCAAATTCTAGAGGTAAAATATACCTTTCAATGGGTCTAAGAATAATAAAAATAATCACCCACCTAATAGTATACTAGATATCAACATAATGGAAATAACTCTTTCAAATTGACATCAAGTTCATAACACTGCACAACATGGTGAGCTAAACTACATCAAGTTATACATATCCTTCAAGATCTTTTATAAGGAGATGGATGGGAAATAAGGATCTACACATCAAATAGAACCTTCTTCTACTACTAATCCTAGACACTCCAGTTATTTAACCCTAAAATGAGATAGTGGTGGTATGTATTTAAATTTAAGATTAGGGTTAAGAATATAGAAATGAAATGGCACAAGGGTGATAATAAAATCTATAATAGGCTAATTAAATGTTAAATTTAGATATAAACATACACTGAATTTATTATGTTGAGATAGTATAAATATGGAATGCACAAATAGACTCGATATAGAAATAAAAAATAAGAGAAGTAATTATCTTATTCTAATGATAATATAGTTTTAGATTTGAAACAAGCTAAAATTAGGAAGACACTTCTACAATAGTTGTCATATTTTGGATCTAGTGCCTCTAACTATTTGGATAGTTGTGTCAAACCTATATGGTTGTGTCAATGTTATTATTTGAGTCTAAAAATAGTGTCATGGATGAAATATTTGGTGAACTAGGATGTAACCACCTAGGTGATTTTTTGTTTATCTTCACCTTTGCTTTAGTTCATTCAAATCTAGGTCATAGATAGTCGCTCCTTGTGAAATGGAAAAAACCTAGTTTTCTATATTCAATGTGACCTAGGAAAAAAATGGGTTAGTGGGCATATGATATCAAGATAACCCTAATGAACCCAGTATCAAAGAATGTTACCTACATAGCCAATACTTTGAAGAGGCCTCAAACTATTTTAGTTATCCCCTATATGTTGGCTAGTGTATGAATCATGCAATATGTGTAAAGTAAGTAAAATAATGACCTATATTGTAACTTGGAAAATTAGGCTCTTGGGCTCATCCTTTAGTATTTTAAACCTATAAATGTGTTTTACCTATGAATTGTATAGAAATAGGGAATATTTGATCAAATGAATGCTTGATAGAGTGATTTTTGATAAGTGTCTTGGTCTCTTTGGTATTTTTTAGGTGAGGAATGAATGAGGGTTCATATTATATTTATATCAATCCATTTGGAGTAATAAATCACATTAAGGAACTTAGGCCAACCATTAGGATACATTTTATTAGTAAATTATATGACTTTAGGGCACTGGACACTTGTGTATGGATAGGATAGTAACATCAATGTTACTATCTATCCTCGAGGTTCATGTCCATAGAGTAAAAAAATAGGTAAAATATCAAAACTTTTAGAGGCGTAAAATAAGCACATTTTAAGCATTTTGGAAAAGATAAAATGTCTATGTCATCAATAAAATACTGGTCAAACTAAGAAATAGGCCAAGGGATATAAGATAGAGTAAATACAAGAATTGTAAAATAAAGGAGAGTGTATAACTAAGAGGAAAAACTAAGGTCTAAGTTTTCCAAGTGTACAAGACTAAGGTGTTACATAATCATAAAATATCATCTAAATTTACCCCTCTTTAACCTAGTAATGAATTTATTAGTTTATAGGAAAATAATGAGCACCTGGGTGTGTATGCACACTTTATATTTGCTTGATTTGAATTTGAGTGTTTTTCTAGTGACTTACCTACAACCTATAGACACCTAAAACTAGCCACCAATGGCCTTCAACCAAAATTCAAATTGATTCCTACCAACCATTACAAATTAAGCCTAGGAATCACTAAAAATCCCAAATTTGCTTGTGCATCATTTGTCAAAGTTTAAAATCTCATTGAGACATCCTTAATTGGGGTATCCTACTGTAAGCAACAAAAAACTCTCATAGATTCATCTCTAATCATCTATGGCATCATAACATGCAATTTGGCCTATAAACATATTAAATGGGGCACATGGACATAAAATAAAATCTTAAAAATACTAAAAAGCTTAATTAGAACTAATTAAAAATCTAAACAAAATTAAATTCCTACCTTAATTATCCATGCAATTAATGAATTACTAAAAAAATTAAATTCTGAAATGCAAATATCCTAGTTTTTCATGATTATCTTTTATGAGTTGTCAAGTTTTTGAAAATATCTTAAAATATCTCACCCATGCCTATTCATTAAAAATCATTAATTATTGAAACTTATTAAATCATTTAGGTTATGTTTGAACCCATTCCATGTTTAAACTACACCTTAACTCACCTTGAGTTGGGATTAGTTCTTAAAATTATGGATACAAGCCTTTGCCTCTTCATTCAGAGAACTTGGATATTATAGAGTTATAATGCAGATTTTTGCATAATACTCATGATAATAAGGTTATAATTCCAAAATATTGAGCCAATCCATCAAGCCACAAGTAATAATCCATACCAAGACACAAGCCAACCATGGTGCCAAGAAGAGAACGAGAAAAGAAAACTCCATTGCCAAAGATTTCTTGAGCACAAACTGAGCAAGCCATGAATAAATCCTTTAGATCTCTCAAGGAAAGTAAATATTTTTTTTTGTATGTTAGTTATATTTTAAATTATATTTTATCACTATATTCCCCCTCAGAGATAGTCTTAAAGATGTTAGCATGTTAGTGTGTTGATTTCAGTATTTTGTGAAACTAACACTTGATTTAACCTCCTCTCTATTTTTAAACTCTTATGATCACAAATGGAACACTCGATAGGACCCAAATTCATACCACATATTAAGGAGACCAAGATGCAACTCTTAACTTTTCAAATGAATGCTTAAATATATTAAAAATTGGAGTTTTAGCTTTGTTTTTACCATATTTTTGTTTTTTGTGCTAACTTGGATTGACACAAAGATCGACATCAGTCAAGCATAGTTGGCATCAATTATAATAAACCATTGTTAGTTCTACCTAACCAAAATTGGTTCTGGGTAACCATCATTGATCAAAGTGCAAGGTAAAAAGTGGATTACAAAACTTGGATTTTGAATATTTTTAACATGCATAATTGTTATTTCTTGATTTTATTATCTTGTATCTTCCCTATCTAACCATATTATTTTAGGGTTTGATGAGTTTTTTTACTAATTTTGGATAAATAATGTTTTTTAAATAATTTTTATTTTGCCTTCAGGTTCACAAGTAACTGATCTCAGTCCTTATTGAATGGTATTATTTATTACCAACCGATATTAGTTCTCTGGTAACTGACATCAGTCACTGTGTGAAAATAATAAAAAACCCTAAGAGATATCCTTTCAAAACTTATTTGTTCATCCATTAATGTGATTCAAAGTAGAAGGAAACTCTCCAACCCTTATAGGGCCAAGGCAAGATTAAAACAGAAATTTTCAAGTTTAAACTCTTAAACACTTCATTTTGGTGTCTAAAAAGAATGGTTAAATCTTGAAAATTTGATTTAAGTGATTAAAATGAACCTAGGTGATTTTTTTTAAGACTATTATGTGAAAATTATTACAAGATTTGAAAATCTAAGCCAAGAGGCCAAAGACATTTATCAAACATTTCATTTGGTGCATAAAATTAACACTTAGATTTCAAATTCTTACAAGTGTTTATTTTATTACTTGTTTTCTCATTTGTGAAAAATAAAGCATGCATGTATGCTTTCCCCCATCCCCTATAGAGAAATTTTGTGACTAAAAGTGCCTTTTCACTTGCAATTTGTGCCTAGTTTGAGGTGTAGAAAGAATGTTGTCTAGGATCTCCCCAAAACCCATATGGTTTAGGTGATCTAAAAATAACTTGTAAAGTCTTTCCACTTAATTATTTTTTTCATGAAATTTGGCTTGTGAAGGAGAGTTCATAGCTTCTTCATGAGTTCTTTAGGGAATCTTTGACCTAGGGTTTCATCTCCCAGCATTATTTCAACCCCACTCCATGATCGGGTATACAAATTAGGGTACATATATTATGAGAGTTAGGGGGTTAAGCATCTAACTTCTCCTTTCATAATGAAAACTTGAGTCAGGTCTAGTTAACCAAGGGATTCCACTAATTAGTACATGGATGGAATCATTATGTAAAGGAATAGACCCTTGCATAATAAGTTAATTAGTATGAACTCAATTGATGCGAGGCATATCTAGAATTATCCATGCTTGGGACCATCTAGATGGTCAAAAAATTTAAGTTTTAGACAAACTCCACTTATCATGAAAATATTATTGATGTAGGGTGAGTAACTCAAAGGTCCATGTCACTGTATAATCTTGTGGGAGAAGGGGGGTGTAAAAATATTACTACTTCACGTGCTTTTATTTTTGGATTAACACTTAAAATCCTCCCAAGAGTACATATATAGATAGATATAAATAATATGATGAAACGTTATTAGTATAGGGCTTAGGATGATTTAATTAGTTATATTTGGTATTTTTCCTTTTTACTTTCTTGATCTTTGAGTCTAAACTTTGTTTGTCTTCCACATAAAAAATGAGTCTTGTGTCCACATTACTCCATTATTTGACGAGGCATTATGCCTTCCATTTGAAACCATGCTTTTACCTTGGACATTTACGTCAAAAACATTATGTGTTTATCACTTTATTAAAATGGGTAACGTTATGATGCCCAAATCATTTCAAGTTTGTGCCTTGGAGTCTTTGAAATAAACCATTATTTATGCCTTTAGAGAGTGATAATGCCATTATGCTACTCAAATCATTTCATATACTCATATTATCTTGTGTATAAGTTTCCATTTTTGAAACCAAACCATGTATGTCTTTAGGATATTTATCTAGTGTCATTATGTCATTAAATTTTGTCTACCTTGTTTGGCTAAAAACCCTAATTTTCTTAAGTTGAGTTTTTAATTAGCCTTGAAAAGTTTTAATCCAAACATTAATTGATTTATATTTAGGCCTTGTATAATTGGGGATTATATTGTGATATTTCTCTTTTGGATTTCTTAACTTAGGTTATTTCCTTACCCAAATGTAAACACTATTTGCTTGTGTCTTTATTTGGGATAAAATAATCTATCTCTAAGTTCCTTTTATTTCATGCCTCATGCCAATTCAACCAAGTTCATGTCTAAATTCAAGTGCATTGTATTTTCAAATGTGTTTCAAGTTTTTTAGATTAAATCATCCTTTTTTTAAAGCCTAGCTTTTGATGCCACATTTGGCCAAAATTCCTATCACGTGCCTTTGTTTGAGCCTAGATTTTGATGTCGCATTTGGCCAAAAGAACTATCAACATTTATCTTCCTAGTTTAAACCTATTTGGAACAATTTGAACCTAGAGTTTGTCTTTCCAATTTTATTTCATTTACTTGGCCTTTTTGTGTGAGACATTTAGCATCAAGCATTTAATGTTAGATTGTTTTATACCAAGTTTTATCACAAATCATTTTGTAGATATAGCTCCATCTATTTGACCAAGTTAGATCAAGTTTGAACATTTAATCATTTTATACATTATTTTTTAGAGTTTATATAACTCTAATCCCTTTTTGTTTTGAATCATTCACCATTTATTTGACCATGTCTCACTATACATGTAGTGGTGTCATGCAATCTAGGGTATGGACATTTTGTCACACAAGAAGACTTTGTTCAAGACCCTTATAGAGATGATGTCATTTATGAGATGGATCCTTATCTACCTTAAAATTCTCAAATTTGAGAACAAATCCAAGACCCTTTAGACCATTATTTGGTTCACATGCTTCCATACTCAGAGTAAGACCAAGAGTAAATGACATAATACTTAGCTAGCGTACCTTTAGTTATTGAAAAAGTCCAATAGAAACCATAATACATTATAATGACATCAGCATATGACCCTTATTTTTTTTATCATAACTTACTTAAAAACAAAGATTAAGTCTTAATCATAGCTACAAAGGCAGGGGCTAATTTTTAGCAGATTTTACCCATGAAAACTTGCCAAATCTATTAAGAGGGCCTTACAACATGCCTTATAATCAAACCAATGAATATGCCTCTGTTATCAACCATAAAACTATATTAATAATTCCATATTATTATCATAGGAAAAGGCCTCATGGATGACCATTTCATATAGATGCAAATAACATACTAGACATATTTAAACTTAACATGTAACTTTAATAATATGACCATGTTAAATACTCTTCTTATCAATTTATCTCCTTCAACGAGAGTTTTAATTAAATTTATAGGCCATTAAAATCAAGGTATACCTATTTGTATAAATAAATTTGGTTGGATACATGTCCAATTCCCCTACCATTAAAGAAGTTTCTTCTGCTTCTACACAACATAATGATCCAAACATAGTAGACAACATACCAATATCATCCAATTTAGACCAAAGTGGTGTAAATGTATAAAAAACTAGACCATGAGTGGAATAAAAACATAGGGAGTAATAAATTATAACTCCCAACCATAAACCACTACCCCTAATGTTCAACTAGTTACTTCTTCAAGCACCCAACCTTAAGGATTAAGTAGTCAAGAAATGACCAGTGCCATACCTCAATAAAATGTGATAAATATTACTCCACCATAAAAAGTGATGAAAAAAATTCCAAAATAATAGGCATATTCCAATGTACCCATACAGTAGAGGTAAACCATTTTTCCACCCCAATAGGGGGAAGCCAATGTTCCATCTCACCAGGTAGTGATGAACATAACTCTTCATTTATAGACCAACATGACAATATAAAACCAAATGATGTATAATAAATAACATAAAAGTATTGGTTATAAATAAATTTTGAACCTTTAACATGCATCTACTTCCCAATAAGGATTCACATAACCAAGAGGTTCTAATGTTCTACAAGTACCAATTAAGAAAAAATTGACTTTTGTTCCTAATATGCCACAAACTCAATAATAGGGTCTTGGTTCACAAGTTCCCCTTAATCAACAAGGTTTTAATAGTCAATAAAAAGTCCATATTACACATCAATAGGCATTAGACAACCATATCCTTCCCTCTCAGCTATAATTTCCCCAAAGCTAGGCTTACATACCTAATCCTAACTAGAATACCACACATCAACATTTGCAATTCTAAAAATCACACCCTAATCTATGTATACATATTCCTAGTTCATTCCTAAACTAAATAAATATTACCTAACAAATGTGTCCACTATACCTCAATCAAAGTAATCCAATTTTAACCACCCAACCTCCACCTCAAGCCAATGTTCCCTCTGATTTCCTAGCCCAAGAACTAAAATAAATGAAGGATGTAATTATTGCTATCTAAGTAGGGAAACAAACCAAAATTTTTAATTTAGATGACTTGTGTTCCTACCCATTAAACATGGAGTATTTTAAAATACCATTTCCTCTAGGGTACGAATCACCAAAGTTCAAAAAATACAAGGGGAAAGGTGACCCCAAGGCTCACTTGATAGAATTTTTTATTGCTTCTCAACCAGTGGCCTATAATGACATATACCTTATAATATTGTTTCCAAGGAGTCTTGTAGGATAATCATTTTAATGGCTTTTGAAATTACCTAATAATGTAGTATTTAATTTTGATGATATTTTAGACAGGTTTGTGAAACACTTCTCTTACAATATCAAGCATGAGATTTTGTTGGTAGATTTGATGAAGTCCAAAAAAAAGGCTGGTGAAAGTTTTTTGAGATATCTGTAGTGATGGAGAGTCCTTTCAAACTGATTTACCCATAGTCTACCAAACAAGAAACTAACCACTATGTTTACCAAGAATTTACACAATGAGAAAACTTACCATCTGGAGTTGTAGTGTGCACACACTTTTAATGAAATCATTGACAAAGGTATTTCAATTGAAAGAGACCTTATTAACAAAAGGATAATTAAACTTAACTCATCCAATTAGAGCCACAATCAAAATCATAACAATGGCTAAAATCAAAACCAAGTCTAAGCACAGGCATCACAACCAACACATGTTAATAATTATGATAAACCCAAGTGATTCAATTGAAAAAATAATTTTGTATGGCATAGAGTAATCTATTCATTATATGTCCAAATGGTGCAAACACCATCTACCCAACCTACAATGCATATGCAAATTTCTCCTAACCAACAACCTCTTTAGTAAGTGTAATAGCCTAGACCCATGTAACAAATGGAGCAACTTTTGCCTTTGTAAACCCCTCATTCAAAGAGAATTATGCCTACTCATCGCATCTTTAGTGACCTTGGATAACCTATTGAATATGTGTTTTACAAGATTGCCATATCTAATTTTCTTAACTAGCCTATTCCAAAACGCTATCTTAAGTTCATTGACTATCCATAATAGTACATGTAAAATGAAATCTATGAGTATAATCAGGGCAATGTTCATAATTTGCATTGTTGTGTAAAAATTAAACATTTTATTGAAAATATGTTTGAAAATGGGGAGATAAAATTTGATCATGGAGCTTCCACATATGATAAGAACCTAAGAATTTATCAAATTCACTTTCCATAACATAATAATCAACAACAACAACATTATCAAAAGATGAGATAGAACTAATATAACCAATAGAAAAACCAATAAAACCAAATGAATAGATAGTACCATGGCTAGAACAATGCCATTAACCAACATACCTACCATGTAGTTGCACATGACTAAAATAAGGTTCTAGGCAATATTGTAAGAAGTCATGTTTCCACCATCTCTATTAATCCAAGACTAAGTACAAATCAAACAAGATCATTTATAATCAATTATTATGAAAAAAACCATGCTAGTGATCCTTCCTTGACCTAGGACTACACACAGGCATACCAATAAGTAAGGGTTCCCAATTTTAGACCTTATATTGATAACTCATCATTGGCCCATGACCACACATAAGTGAACTGGCAACTGAGACTCATCCTATTTGATTACCCTCCACCATCATTTTTTATCAATAATGGTCCTGTATCTAATCCCAATTGTGTAATCATAACTCAGTGTTTGAATATTACCATACTAGGCCCACATCCATCTACCACTTCACCCATCCAACCCACTGTTTTGGCTAGAAACAAGCCATTTACTACTATGCAAGAAAAAAGGTTTGATATTATAGAAAAATTGCAAAATACACCTACACAAATCTCCATTTTAGATTTGTTGTGTATATTTACCTTGAGTTGGGGTTAGTTCCTAAGCCTATAAATACAAGGCTTTTCCTCTTTATTTAGAGAGCTTGGATATTGTAGAGTTATAATACAGGTTTTTCATAAGAATCATGCCAATAAGGTTATAATGCCAAAATATTAATCCAAGCCATAAATACACAAGCAATAAATAACATCAAGCCAAAATCCAACTATGGTGCTAAGGAGAGGAGTAAATAAAACTTCATTACCAAAGATTTCTTGAGCACAAATTGAACAAGCCACAAAAAATACTTTGGAGCTCTCAAGGAAGGTAAAGATTGTTGTTCTTTACATTTTAGTCGGGTTTTGAATTATATTTTGTCATTATGCTCCCCCTAAGATCTATGCTTGGAGATGTTATCATGTTAGTGTGTTTATTTCATTATTTTGTGAAACTTACACTTGATTTAGCCTCCTCTCTATTGTCAAATTCATATAATCACAAATGCAATGCCTGGTGGGACACAAACACATCCCATATAGTAATGAAACTAAGATGTAACTCTTAAATTTTCAAATGAATGCTTGAATATATTCAAAATTGGAGTTTTAGCTTTATTTTTGATATATTTTTTATGCTAACTCAGATTTACATAGAGACCATCATTGATTAGGCATAACCAACATCGATTTTACTAAACCATCATTGGTTCTACCTAACCAACATTAGTTTTGGGTAATCATCATTGGTCAGGGTACAGGGTATCAAAAAACTTATAAAACTTTGATTGTTAATCTTTTTAGCACTCATAATTGTTATTTCTTGATTTCATTAGCTTTTATTTTCCCTATTTAATCATATTATTAGAGGTTTCGAGGAATTTTTATACTAACTTTGGCTAACTAACATTTTTGGAATCATTTTTGTTTTACCTTCAGGTCCATAGACAACTGATATCAATCCTTATCAACTAATACTATTTATTACCAACCAATATCAGTTCTCTAGTAACCAACATCATTCACTATTGATTGATGTTAATCTCTATGTGAAAAATATAGAAAAACCCAAGAGCTATATTTTTAAAACTTATTGATCATCCATTAAAGTGATTCAAAGCAAAAAGAAACTCTCTAACCCTTAAAAGGCCAAGGCAAGATTAAAACATAAATTTACAAGTTTAAACTATTGAACACTTCATTTTGGTGCCTAAAAAGAATGGTTAAATATTGAACATTTGATTTAAGTGCTTAAAACAAACCTAGGTGATTTGTGTTAAGATTGTTTTGCAAAAATTCTTAAAATATTTAAAAATTTAAGCCAAGGGGCCAAAGAACATTATCAAAAATTTCATTTGGTGCATAAAATTAACACTTAGAGTTTAAATTCTTACAAGTGTTTATTTTATTAATTGTTTACTTGTTTGTGAAAAATGAAGAGTGAACGTATGCTCTCCCCCATCCCCTATAGGAAACTTGGGTGACCAAAAGCACCTTGTCACTTGAAATTTGTACCTAGTCCAAGGCATGGAAAAAATGTTGTATAGGTTCTCCCCAAAATGATTATGGTTTGGGTGATCTAAAAGAAACCTCTAGTATCTTTCCACTTAGTCATTTATTTCATTTAATTTGGCTTGTGAAGGGGACTTCATATCTTCTTCACAAGTTCTTTAGGGAAGATTTTACTTGAGGTTTCATATCCTAAAATGATTTTAACCCTAATATATGGTGGGGTATATAAATCAAGGTACATATACTACATGAGCCATGGGGTTGAGTAGCTAACCTCTCCTTTCATATGAAAAAACTAAGTCAAGTCTAGTTAATCAGGGGATTCCACTAAGTAGTAAATGGATGGAATCACTATTCAAATGACTATACCCTTGAATAGTAAGTTAATTAGTATGAATTCAATTGACATGAGGCATATCTATCATTATCCTTGCTTGGGATCATCTGGATGGTCAAAAAAATTAATTTTTAGACAAGCCCCACTTGTCATAGAAATAATACTATATAATCTCCTGGGAGAAGGGGGGATGTAAAAGCCCTATTAGTTCATGCACTTTTATTTTTGGATTAACACTTAAAATCCTCCCAAGATAATTTATATAGATGGATTTTAATGTTATGATTCAACCTTATCAATTAAGGCTTATGATGATTTACTTAGTTGTGTTTGGTATTTTTCCTTTCTACTTTCTTGATCTTTAAGTCTAATCTTTGTTTGTCTTCCACATCAAAAATGAGTATTGTGTCCACTTTAATCCATTATTTTAGGGGGAATTATTCCATCCATTTAACACCATGATTTTACCTTAGACTTTTATGTCAAAAACATTATGTGTGTATAACTTGATTGTAATAGGTAACATTATGCTACCCAAATCATTTCAGGTTTTTACCTTAGAGTCTTTAAAAAAAACCATTATGTATAACTTTAGAGATAAATAACATTATTATGCTACTCAAATAATTTCATAGACTTGTCTTATCTTGTATCCAAGTTTCCATTTTTGAAACTAAACCATGTGTGTCTTTAGGATCTTTGTCTAGTGTTGTTATGCCATTCAATTTTGTCTAGCTTGTTTGGACAAAAAGTTTAGTTTTACTAAGTTGAGTTTTTAATTAAAATTGACAAATTTGAATCTAAATATTGATTTATTTTTGTTTACATGGGGCTTAAATATCGATCTTTCTCTTTTGGGTTGCATAACTTAGGTTAATTCCTTACCCAAATCCAAAAACTATTTGTTTGTGTCTTTATTTTAGAGAAAATAATCTATCTCGAAGTGTCTTTTATTTCATGCCTCATACCAATTCGACCAAGTTCATGTCTAAATTCAAGTGCCTAGTCTATACCAAAGTGTTTCAAGTTTGTTAGATTAAATCATCCTTTTGTTTAAATTCTATATTTTAACACCATATTTGGCTAAAAGTCTTAACACATGCCTTTGTTTGCACCTAGATTTTGATGTCATGTTTGGCCAAAAGACCTAAAAACCTTTATCTTCCTAGTTTTGACCTATTTGTAAAAAATTGAACCTATAGTTTGGAATTCCAATTTTAGTTCATCCATTTAGCATTTTTTGTGAGACATTTAGCATTAAACATTTGATGGTAGATTGTTTTATACCAAGTTTTGTCACAAATCATTTGGAGATACAACTCCATCCCTTTGACCAAGTTAGATCAAGTTTGAACCTTTTGTCTTTTTGTAAATTATTTTTTAGAGTTTACAGAACTATAATACCCTTTTTTTTAAAAATAATTCACCATTTTTTAGACCATGTCTCACTATACACATAGTGGTGTCATGTATAATCCAGGGTATGGAAATGTTTTTTCACAAGAAGACTTTGTTCAATACCCTTATGGAGATGATGTTGTTTTTGTGATGGATCCTTAACCACCTTAGAATGATAAAATGGGGGAATAAATTCAAGACCCTTTGGCCCATTATTTGGTTCACATGCCTCCATACTCAGAGCAAGACCAAGATCAAATAACATAATACATAGCTAATGTATGTTTAGTTATAAAACAAGTCCAACATAAACCATACTATGTTACAATGCCATTAGATTATGACCCTTATTTGTTTGATTGTCATTTTCTTGTGAATAAATACAAAGTCTTAATTAGAGCTACAAATTTAGGGGATAAGTTTTTGATAGACTTTCCCCATGGAAACTTGCCAAGTCTAGTAAGAGGGCCTTATAACATGCCTTATAGTCAAACCAATGAACATGCCTCTTCTAGAAACACTTATGCTATAGTGATGATGTTATATTAGGACCCTCATATGTTTTTTATAGTAAAAGGCCTCATGGAGGACTATTTCATATAGATTTAGACAACATACTAGACATATTTGAACTTAGCATGCAACTTTAATAATATGACCATGTCAAATACTCCTCTTATCGAGATAACTCCTTTAACAAGAGTTTTAATTGAATTGATAGGCCAATAAAATTATGGTATAGGCCCATTTATACAAAGTAATTCAATTTGAGACATATTTAATGTCCCCACCATCAAATAAGTGTCTTCTACTTCTACATAGTATAGTGAGCTAAACATAGTGGACAACATGCCAATATCATCCAATCTAGACCAAAGTGATGTAAGTGCACAAATAACTAGTCCACAACAAAATGTGCCTTTAGTTAACACCATTAGTGAATTTCAAACATAGGGGTAAGAACTTATACCTTCTAATCATAAACAAGTGCCCTTAATCCTCAACAATCTATTTCTTCAAGAACCTAACCTTAAGGATTAAGTAGTCAAACAATTACTAGTGTCATGCCTCAACAAAATGTGATGAATGTTACACCACCACCTTAACAAAATGTGATGAATGTTACACCACCACAATAAGTGATGACTAACATTACACAAAAATAGGCATAATCTAATGTACCCATGAAATAGAGGAAAAACATATTGCCACCTTAATAGGGGTAGCCAATGTTCCACTTCTCTAGGTAGTGACAAACATACCTCTTTATTCATAGATAAACATGCCAATGTAAAACCAAATTATGTCTAATCAATAGCATTTAAGTATTTTTTAGTGACATATACTAAACCTTCAACATGTATCTAATTCCCAATAAGGATTCATGCAACCAAGAGGTTCCAAAGTTCTACAAGTACTAATTAGTCAATAATTGCCTTTTCTTCATAACATTACAAAAACTCAATGACAAGGCCTTAGTTCACAAGTTCCCCTTAATCAAAAAGGTTTGACTCATTGTCATCAAGTCCCTAATCAACATCAATAGGCATAATACATCCATATCCTTCCCTCTCAGCCATAATTTCCCCAAATCTAGGCTTACATACCCAATCCTAACCATAATATCTCATAGCAACACATGCAATTCCAATAATCACACCCTAATCTATGTATGCATATTCCTAGTCCATTCCCAAACCAAACCAATATTCCCCAATAAATGCTTCCACTATACCCAGGTCAAAGTAATCCACTTTTAACCACCCAACCTCCACCTCAGGCTAATGTTCCCTCTAGTTTCCTATCCAAAGAAATGCAATAAATGAAGGATGCAATTGCCACCATCCAAGTAGGTAAATAGATAATTTTTTTAAAGTTGGATGAAGTGTGTTCCTACCCCTTCAACATGGAATATTTGTAAATACCATTTCCTTTAGGGTACAAATAACTAAAGTTTGATAAATATAAGGGGAAAGGTGACCCCATGGTCCATTTGATGGATTCATTTATTGCTTGCCAACCAATGGCATATAATGACATATACCTTCTACTATTGTTTCCAAGGAGTCTAGTAGGACAAGCATTGGAATAATTTCTAAAATTACCTAAGAATTCATTATTTGATTTTGATGATATTTCAAAAAGTTTATGTAATACTTATTTTATAATATTGAGCATTATATTTCATTGGTATATATGATGCAAGCCAAATAAAAGGCCATTTAAAGTTTTACAAGTTATCTATAGTGATGAAGAGCCCTTATAAGCTAATTTAACCATAGTCTACCTGATAAACAACTAGTCACTATGTTTACCAAGAATTTACATAATGAAATATCTTACCATCTAGAGTTGTAGTATGCACACACTTTTAATGAAATCATTGACAAAGGTTTGTTGATTGACATATCCCTTATTAACAAAGGGATCATTAAGCTTATGTGGTCTATTCAAATCCATAATCAAAATCAGAAAAAATGTCCAAGTGAAAGAATTGTAACCAATACAAGCCAATAATTATGACAAACCCAAGTAATTCAATTTTAAAAAGAATGTTTTAGGTAATAAATTAACCAATTTTCTACATATATAAATGGTTTAAACACCATCTTCTCAGCTTGCACCACATATGCAGATTACTCCTGACCAAAAACCTCTTTAAAAAGCATAACATCCTAGACAAACACAACAAATATAACAAACTTTACCTTTACAAACTCTTTATCCAAGGAGAACTATGCCTACTCATCACATCTTTAGTGACCTTGGAGAACCTATTGAATATATATTTCATAAGCTCACCACAACTAATTTGATTAACTAACCTATTCTGAAACACTATCTTAAGGGCATTGATTATCTAGACTAGTAGATGCAAAATGAATTCCATGAGTATCATCAGGTTAATAGACATAATTTATGATGTTGTGTCCAAATTTAACATTTGATTGAAAATATGTTGGAAAATAAGGAGATAACATTAGATCATGGAGATTTCACATCTAATTATAACTTGGGGAATTTATCAAAATCTCTTTCCACAACATAAAAATTAGAAATAACAATAAAAAAGGCTAGCAAAATAACAACAATAGTATCAATAATTGAGATAAAATCAATAGAACCAACAAGGTCAAACTAATAGATGAAACTAAGGCTAGAATAATGCCAACAACTAATAGACCTACTATGTAATTACACATGACTACAACAAGCTTATAGGGCATATTATAAGAAGTCATGTTTCCACCATCTACATTTATCCAAGACCAAGTACCAATTAAAAAACACCATTACTAATCAATTCCTATCAACCAACCCATGTAGGTGATCCTTAATTGACCTAGGACTACATACATGTGTATCAGTAAGCAAGGGTTCCCACTTTTGGACCTTATGTCAATAACTTGTCATTATTCCATGACCAAGGAAAAGTGCAGCAATAACTAAGACTTATCCTATTTGGTCCCCCTCCATGATCATTTGTTAACAACAATGGTCCTATATCTAATCCTAATTGTGCAATCACAACTTAGTGGTTGAGGATTACCATACTAGGCCCACAACCATCTACCATTTCACCCATCCAACGCACTATTTTGACTAGGAATAAGCCATTTACCATTGTGCAAGAACATATTTTTGATATTTTGGAACAAGCCTACAAAAATATCCATTTTGGATTTGTTGTGTACATCTACCATAAAAAAAACATATTGACAAAGTTCCTTGGCCAATCCCAAGTTCCTAATGACATATCTCCAGACAAATTTCAAGCTTTGATTGGACATATAGATCAAGGCCAATAATTAACCTTTAATCAAAGTGATATGTCATCCCTTGGCCCTCTGTATAATAATACATTATACATCAAAGTTGTCATAATGTGACACAAAGTGAAATATGTCCTCATTGACAATAGACCTAGTCTAAATAGTATGTCTCTAAATCTCATTAAGCTTCTCAATTACATGATGACTGATCTTCAACCATAGATGATCACTATCAAAGCTTATGACAATGAGGAATGAGATTCATAAGGCACCATCATTTTGATAGTTATCATTGGTCCCTTGACCCATGATACATTTTTCCATGTCTTAGACCTTGATTTATCATATAATATGCTTTTAGGTAGACCTTGGATACATGAGATTCATGCAATCCCTTTGACATTACACCAATGTTTCAAGTTCTCCCATTCAGGTATGGAGGTCACCATTCATGCAAATTTGTAGCCATATGAACATTGAAAACATTTGGAGGCTGAGAACCAGAGCTATAACTACTATTTTGGCTTGAATCCAATTTCCAAGAAGGACAAAGGGAAATAAATACTTGTTCACCAGAGGTCAACTACATTGACCTTGATACCCTTGATTCACTTTCCCATATGCCACTTCCTAAAACATCTAATCATTATACCATCTCAGATAATAACCTAGGAGAATATTTGACCCATGATACATTCCATATTTCAAAGATTCCACAAAACCTTGAGTCCTTTGGAAGACCAAAATCTAAACCACCCTTTATATAATGGAAAAGAAAGGGTAAAAGTCAACTGCATAGCCCATCAGCTATTATTTTCATACTAGCTTATAGCCAAGAAAAGGATTCAATTGAAGGTGATGAATCTTTGTTGTATAATGACAAAATGGCCGAATGTTAAATTCCAAGTATCCCATTTCAAAAAAAATCATGGAGAGGTATGCATATGAAGGAAGAGGCCTTGGGATCAATAAGAAAGGTCCACTTGAGCATATTTTTTCTACTCAATGCAAAACAACATATGGTCTTGGATTTAAACTGCCTGGGGGTAACCTCACATATCTTATCCATGTTCCATCACTAACAACTAGTAATAATGATGCCAAAAACAAAGAAAAGTCTGATCATAGCCTTTTTGATGACCTAACCCATACCAATTTATTTAACACTAATGCCATTTGTACCCTCCAACCATTTATTTTACATAATCCACTTCCATTACATTATCCTTAACTGATAGACTAGGACCAACAAGAATCAACCATGTTGGTTGATGAGTTTTAGAATGATGAGGCCTTCTATAGACACCTAAATTTAGCCACTAATGGATTCATATCCAAATTTAGACCAATTCTTACCAATCATTGAATACCTAGCCCAAGAATTTCTATTAGTCTCAAATTTGGCTTCATAACCTTGCATTAAATTAATTTGGCCTATTAAATAAATTAGACAAGGTAAATACACACATTGAATTAATCAAAATCAAACAAATGACTAAATGCCTGAAAATAATTAATCAACTTGCACACCCTAATCAAAATCAATTAAGAAGTTAAATCAATTTTAAATCTTAATTGAGTTCACCCATGAGCTAATAAATCAATTAAATTAATTACTAAAAAGGAAATTCAAGAGCATATTACCTTTGTGAGTTGTCACTTTTGTAAAATATCTAAAATAATATCATAGGAATATGCCAAACTCAACCAAAGTTAATAAACTAAACCATGGTTGTGAGTTGTCACTTTTGGAAAATATCTAAAAGAATATTCTAGAAATATGCCAAACTCAACCAAGCTTAATAAACTCAACCATGGTTAGATTTAACCCATTATAAGGGATTTGAAAGCCTATAAAAGCAAGCATGGAGCTCTTCATTTGAGAGCTCAATAAAAGTAGAGTTATAATGTAAGAATAGATTCATGAAGCTAAAATTCTAGTGTTATAATGTTGAAATTGAGCCAAGCCATCAATCAAGCCAAGCATTTAAAAATAGTGCCAAGAGGAGATGGAGATAGCCAAGCCCCATTGATGAAGATCTCATGAGCACAATTTGCGTAAGCCACTACAATAAGAATTTTGGAGCATCTCAAAATAGGTAAATATTGTTATTCTTTGCATTTTAGTTGCGGTTTCAATTATTTTTTATATATTAATATCCCCCTAAGATATAGGATTAGAGATGTTAGTATGTTAGTGTGTTGATTTCATGGTTTTATGGACTAACACTTGATCTAACCTACTCTCTTTGTCAAATTCCTTGATCACACCTTATACAATTTTCTAGGCCTTAGGGACAATGTTCCATTAAGAGACCACAAATAAGGGTACTCAATCAAGTTGGATCTTGTAGTGTATTTTAGAGAATGGGTGAACACCTTTAGCTAAAAATAAATAAATAAAAAATTGAGGTCTCAAAGTGAAAACCTCTTTGAGGTGCTTTTGGACGATGGAAATAATAAAGATAAAGGCCAGTCTAGTGGTGAAAACCTATTTTAGGCACCATTAGATGGGGGTGTTCAACCTTCCTCAAACATAGCTTAGGAGACCACCAATGATGAACTTATCTATGGGTCTTAGTTTAAACTTGAAGAATAACAATCTTTTGATCAAATCATCCAAGAGTTCATAATAATGTTTATCACATGGCCATCTCTACCATTAGTGGAATCTAATTCACCATACCTAGGAGAGCTTGAATATCCATTCCTAACAGAGAACTCTACCATTATAGGTTAGTTTAAATCTTTGTCAACCATTCTAGAAGGTGATTTAACCCTTATAGTATATGACATGATAGAATTCAACATCAAGACTCTAGATAACTTGAAATGGATCAAATTAGGCATGTCTCTCACTGAGGAGGAATGGGAAATCTTTACAACCATGTTGAGGGAGTTTTTTGATATATTTGCTTGGGCTTACTTTGACATGCCAAGTTTGGATGCTACCTTGGTTTTACACCACTTTATGGTACATCTTGATGCTAAACCTATAGAATAAAAATTACATAAGATGCATCCTTGCATTGTTGTATTAGTGAAGAAAGAGTTGTAAAAAATATTGGAAGTGAAATGTATTAGGATAATTGACTAGTCTAAATGGTTCTCCAATATTGTACTAGTCAATAAGAAATGAAGGAATCATGATTTTCACTAATTTTCAAGACATAAACAAGGCCTACCCTAAGGATGGATTTCTTATACCAAATATTTACATGATTATTGAATCCACAATGGGTTATAAAATGTTTTCACTAATGGATGGACTCTCAGGCTACAATCAGATCCAAATTACACCAAAATACTAAAAAAAAATAATGTTCACCACTATGGGGGGAATATTTGTTATTAAGTTATGTCATTTTGTCTCAAAAACAATGAAGCCAATTATCAAAGATCCATGACTATCATATTTCTTGATATGATGCATGACATTATTGAAGACTACATCAATGACATACTAGGTAAATCAAAGACTAGGGCAAATCATCTAGTAGTACTACGATGGATATTTGAGAGACTACGTGAATATAAAGTCAAGCTCAACCCCAAGAAATGTGTTTTTGGAGTTACTTCAAGAAAAATTATTAGCTTCATTATGTCTTGTTGAGGCATTGAATTAAATCCATCCAAAGTACAAGCCATAACAAACATGCCACCACCAACTAATTTGAAGTAGATCCACAATTTGTAGGGTAAAATACAATCTATTATATGCTTCATTTCTCAACTAGATAACAAGTTCCACCTATTTGCACACCTCTTGAATAAAGGGGTCACATTCCATTAGGATGATGATTGCCAAAAAGTTTTTCAATAATAGAAGGACTATATAGCAAATCTACCTAATTTGTTACCTCTAATATAGGAAAAGATATTCTTACTATACCTTTCAGCTATAGATAAATCTCTAGGGGAACTTCTAGCTAAATATGATGAAAATGGAAAAGAGCATTCTATGTACTATTTAATTTGTACACTAGTCACGTATGAGTAAAATTATACTCCCATTGAAAAATCCTATTTAGGTATGGTCTTTGCATCTCAAAAACTAACATTACATATTGAAAAATAAGACCATGATCATTTCCAAAGTTTATCCACTCAATTATCTACTATCCAAAACATCTTTACAAGTCCACATGGCCAAATGGATCCTCATTCTTAGTGAATTTGAGATAGAATATGTCAACCATAAATACATTAAGGGGTAAGTTCTTGTAGATCATCTTGTTGAAGCACTCCTTATAGATACAAAACTTCTAACATTAAAATTCATAGATGAATCCATTATGACCATCCATGACACACCTCTTGAGGAGTAGTATTGGAAGCTATATTTTGATTAATCATTTACAACACATAAATTTAGGGTAGGCCTTATATTCATTAAACCATAGGGTATTTAGTCCCCAAATCATTCAAGATTAGTTTTCCTTATACTAATAACATGGTCAAATATGAATCACTCAATTTAATTCTTCGATAGGAAATAAATTAGAACACATAACATATTAAGGTTTATGATTATTCTCAATTAATAATCAATTAGTTTACCAACCATTTTCAGACTAAGGATGACAAGCTAGTTCTTTACAAGGCCATGGTTGACACTCTAAAAGAAAATTATTGATGTATAATTTGAAAATATACCAAGAGATAGTAATATAAAAATAGATGATATGGACACTATTAGATCCCTGATTTGACATACAAACACATCCAAAGAATACTAGTTTCTCATTGAAAATATGTTAGCACCAGCCATGAACCTTTAACTATCACCATGATCTATGATATTTTTAGTCTCAATTCTATTTGGTATTCAGACCTATACACCTATATTTATGACCAAATAATTCCATCAGACCTATCCCACAAATAATCCAAAGCCTTTGTCCACCATGTTGCATGTTATACCTTACTCAGACCAACCCTAAATCACTAAAATTTTGATGGAACTCTGATTCATTATTTAAATTTAGCAAAATATACATTAGTGTTATGATAAGTTAATGGAATATGTGGATCCCACACCACTGGGGCCATCCTATCCAAAAATATCCTATGTATTGGTACTATTGGCCAATAATGGATGTAAATGTAGGTGTATATGTGAAAAAGTGTGATATATGTCATTAACATGCTAATCTAATTCATGCCCTGACCAAGACTTTAAAACCAATGCTTACACCATGATAATTTTATACATAGGTATTCGATCTCATTAGGAAGATAAACCCCACCTCATTTGATAGCCATAAACATATCCTTACCACCTCCAAATACTTCACTGAGTGGGTTGAAGCTATACCCCTCACTTATGTGACTGAAAAGGAAATTTCTAAATTCATATTCAACCATCTCATTTGCCATTATGATATTCCCTTCAACATTATATCTGATAATAGAAGATCATTCAAGAATAAGAATGTCAAATCATTATGTGTTGAGTACAAGATTAAATAACATTTTTACAAGACACATTACCCACAAGGTAAAGGCCAAGCTGAAGTATTTAACAAAACTATTGTCAACATCCTTAAAAATATTGTCAATGATGTCATCCACAATTGGAACCTACAAATATTATGTGCCCTTTGGGAATATTGTACCAACCACCATACTCCAATAGGAACCACTCCATATTAACTTATTTATGGTACCGAGGCCATTCTTCCCATTAAGGTCAAGTTACCTTTTTTGTGCATCTTTTTGAAGTATGTCCTTGATGTTGAACACTATCAAGTAGCTCACCTACAATATCTAGAGTTACTTGATGAGAAATGCATGGCTGTAGTTAACAACCTACAATCATACTAGAACTGATTCTATGGTCACTATAATCGACACTTTATACACAAATAATTCAAGCGTGGTGATCTTGTTCTTAAAAAAAAATAAAAGAACATTATGAATGAAAAGAAGGATATAGGAAAGTTAAAATCCAACTAGGTATGTCCTTTCATCATTATTTTAAACTATGGTGCTAGAGCATACAGGAGCGCTACACTAAAAAGGGATGAACTTGATGAGCCAATGAACATTATACACCTCAAGTGTTACTTTTCTTGAAAGCCCTGGTGTATTGTCTATGAGGCCAAATTAACTTGTACCATAATATGGACAATATTCTTTGTAATTTACCATCCTATCACTTTATCATTCCACCATTCTATTCTATCATACCTACCCCATCGACTAAGTTATTTTCAGCCTCCCTACCTAGCCATTAGACCTTAGTTTTATTCCATTAGTTTTTTTACTACCTTCAACAAGAAGATTTTAATCAATTTTTAGTAGTTTTTTTAAGTATTCTACATAGAGGTTGTGTTTTAGATCACTATGATAGTGGTTTCATAGTTGCATCCTTCATTTCTTGTTCTATTATTTACCAAGTATGCTTGATTATAACCACCTTTGGGCAAATCAGTGTTCCACTATATTTCTACTAATTATAACTACCTATTGGCAAATGAGTATCATTAAATTATGTGATTGTTTCCTAATTATAAACACCTATGTTTAAATTTAGGGAAAAAATTATTTATCATGCCTTAAAGTACCACTTTGCCATGCCTATGTCATACTATGCCATTTACCAACTTTGCTTGTTTTGTTTGAATTGGCTACTACACTAGTCAAATTCCTCTACTATAAGGTGGAACTAGAGTGACTTGATATATCATCATGGGACTATGTAGGTAGTGCTTGATTTATGTTTAGGCTAGCATAGTCACTCTTCACCATGCTCTCACCATTTTATGAGCAACCTAAGACACACTCTCACCATTTTGAGAGTAACCTAAGCCATGCTGTTACCTTTTTATGAGAAATTATCAAGTTTGAATGCTCTCACCATTTTAAAAGATTAGAACATTTAGTATCTCATCATTCTCTATTGAGTTTAGATGCTCTAAAAATTATAAAAACATTTGAAAACCAATATAGAAAATACAAAAACATTGACCACTTATTTACTGTAACGATTCTGGAAACCCTCACCAATTCACAAGAAACCATTTGTCATTTAGTTTCCAAATCATTTTTGGAATTTTATCCCATGATCTCACCATTTTGTGAGCTCATTCCCATATTCTTATATCACATCCATCATGTTTTTCTTCTCATCATTTTTTTCTATCCTATTTCCTGGGAGAACTACATTTGGCATGAAGTTTTTATTGGCTACTACATCCATAAAACTATGCATGCAATGTTCACTTGCTTAGTGCATCTGGAGATAAATCAACCACCCTATTAATTTTATTCTATTCCCAATTTTGTTTGTTTGTTACATTGTATCCTATTATCTAGGGGCAATGCCCACCATCTTATTTCTATCATCTTATTAATACTAATATTGTGATTAACCATTGTTTGTCTATTGTTTCTCTTTCTTTTTCTTTTTTTTTGATGTTTTGTTTGTTTGTTTGCATGTTTGTTTGATTTACTATTGTGGCTTGATTCAGTCTATGTACATTCATTAGGTGATTCCTTATGCATTATTCTTGAATCCATCCATATTTAGGCATCCACATTATCATCAAGGTTTTTATCATTGATACATTATTTTCACTTGATTATTGGATCACATGTCAATCCTTATACAAAATTTAGCCAAGTTATCATGGTGTTTTATCATGATGCCCACCATCACATGCTACAAAAAAAATCAGCTTAGGGAGTCTACATGGCAATGAAATAATGATATATCTCTTTGGAACTAACAACATTCCTGATCTAATCCCAATCATATCCTACATCGATTAATTAAAAAATGAAAGAATTTAACCTTTTCTAGTCCAGATGAGGATCTCCCTACTAGCAGGTTACCCACATTCATCTTTCTCCTCTATACTAATTTGCCATCATCCTCCATCTCATGTTTGCCATAATAGGGATACACTAATTATTGATAGGACCCTAAGTTTACCAAAGTTCTGACACAACTTGTCAAATTTAAGAGCACACATGATTACCAATGTATAAGCAACTTAAACATGTGGAAATACCAGAAGAACAAATAACTATGAATGAGAAATAACATAAAATATGAGAGGCAACACATAATTGTATTCAACTCACTACAAAGGAAATTACAATAAAGAGATCACACTCTTCACCTCTGTGAGGCTTCCTCCTCAAGGGCTCCAAGTAATCTTCCCACCTGAGTAGTCTTCTCTCATAGGTCACAACACACAGCTAACACAAGCTGTTGTTCACCTCATTGTACATCCAGTACAATTGAGTATGAACCAGTACTCCAAGTAGATCTCATCATGATCCTGCTCTGATGTATTGTTGTCACCTTGGATCCTGGCCAACCCACCAATCTCTGTCTGACCCTCGCATTCACACATCTCCCTGCAGACCAACCTGATCTTACTTATCACATGTAGATCTCCTCCATGATTCTGCAACACCCTGCATATCAAACCTGATCTTACATACATGTGGAATCCTACTTGATTCCACCATGGGAAGAAATCTCCAAGCTCCACACTTGGGTTCTACAAGTTTTGCACTTAACAATACAGCCCATGAGTCTATTATATATATCTCATGCATACACTAAATTAGACAAGTAGCTCAAAGACTCAAACTGGTCTTTATCATGCAAACTCCACGTTCACTTAACTGACTATTCGTCAATAGTAGTTCTAACCACCATAGGCAACTGACATCGGTCCCTACCTTCCTGGAGGTGACTGATGCCGGCCGATCTCCTACCGATGCTAGTTTCCTCTATGCTTCCCCTGCCTGACGTCGATTGTGGCCTATCGACACCGGTGACTATCAAGCTGCAAAAAACCTCCTCCTTCTGTTTGCAACAAGGTGAAGCTTTTAGCTCCATAACCTAACAATCTCCCACATGGAGATAAAGAGCTACACCTATACCCATACCAGTACTCTATCTAATCTACATCCTGGCTTGTATTCCTCTTCAAGATCCCACTTGAAGACAACCCACCACACTCCCTGTGGTGTTACACCTGTGCCTGAATTTCTCCATTCTTCTGCCTTGCTATACTCCCACTCAAATAGCAACCCCTGTGAGTAACCTATAATCAACAACACTTAACAGATTTGAACCACCTATTAGTCAAGCTCGCTCTGAGAATGTCCAACCTCACTCTGATACCATTTGATAGGATATCAAGCTCTAAACCTGTAACCAAGCTCTGATACCACTTATAGGATATCAAGCTCTAAACTTGCAACCAAGCTCTGATAAAACTTGTATTAAACTCTTTACAGAAGGAATACAATTGAAGAAACTTCTTTCTTCCACACCTCTCTCAGATGTACAAGATCTCTCTCTAGATCTCTCTCCCTCAAGAGCTCTCTCTCTCAAGTAGAATCAACTCCAACAACCTGGATTGATTCACCTATACAATTCTGTATTGTTCTTCAACATTCACAATGCTCTACTACATAAGCTAAGAATATATTTCCTACATATAGAATTAGGAAACTTGAGCATGCACTTACAATTAACAGTTAAGCCTCTTGAACAAGGGCTCTAAAAATAGTCTTGCTAATAATAGAGACGTGGACTTAAGACTACAACTTAATCTCATCATGCAAGCACTCGATTCTATCCTCAAAAATTGCTTTCTGGACGCACAAGTAATCGACGCCAGTTCCTACCTACTTGCCTGTGACTGACGTCGGCTGATCCCTACCGATGCCAGTGTCTCTTCAACTACTCCTAACTGACATCGATCGCTCCTGACCGACGCCGGTGACTGTGTAAACCTGCAACTATCAAATGTGCTCCTTGGTGAAGCTTTTAGGCTCCACACCTTAACAATTATAACCACCTTTGGGAAAATTAGTGTATACCATCTCACTTGAATTACCAATGATTTTAACCACCTATGGGTAAATCATTATGTTTCCATATATTTTAAGGTTAATGATTATAATCACCTTTCGATAAATCATTATCTTTCTTCTACCTAAATGGGACATTTTTTCATAGTGATAATGCTTATAGATACCTTTGGGAAAACCATTAGCCATATCCACCCAACTGGGGCATGTTTTATCTTGCTAATGATTATAAATGCCTATGGGTAAATCATTGTTTTCCTTTTTCTTGGTTATAACCACCTTTGGGCAAATCAATTTCTTATTACCCTAAGAATTTTTCAATTATTATAACTATATTTGGGAAAATAATTACCTTTTTTTATCCCACCTATGTTGATGAATATAACTTACTATGGGAAAATCAGTACCTTCCACCACATTTCATCTTTTTGGTCTAATTATTTCATCTTTTTGAGGGATCAATTACCGACCCCTTTGCAAACCGCTCCCTCGAAGGGGTACATATAGTTCATCCATTGCCATTAAAGTTGTAAGCATACATGAAATTTTCATTCTTTGAGAATATGTTACTATATTTAAATCTTTCAATGCCTTCTCAAACATGGGCAAACTATAAACACCTAAAACTGACCACCAATGGCCTTCAACTAAAATTCAAACTGATTCATACCAACCATTGAAAATTAAGCCTAGGAATCACTTAACATCCCAAATTTTCTTGTGAATAATTTTTCAAATCCAATAATCTCATTGAGACATCCCTCAGGGGGGTATCCTACTATAAGCAACAAAAAACTCTCATAGATTCATCTCTAATCATCCTGTGGCATCATAACATGCAATCTAGATTATAGACCTATTAAATGGGGCACATGGACATAAAATAAAATCTTGAAAATACTAAGAATCCTAATCAAAATTAACTAATAACATAAACCAAATTAAATGCCTAGTTGAATTATCTATGTGCAATGAATTATCTTTTGTTTTGTAAGTTTATTAGATCGAATCCCATTTTTTATAATTGCCTTACATTACAAATTGATTTTGATTGTGTAGGATCAATATGGTTATGCAAAAAATAAGCACCACCCATGTATAATGTAATTGTTAATCTTGTTAGTTTAGATGTTTTTTGTGTTATTCAATTTGATATTATTACATGAGATATGGACCTTGGATTGACCCCATGTTGAGTAACATTTATCAACTAGTCATATAAATATTAGGAATACCACATTTTTTCTCATAATGTTCCTTAGGTAAGCTATCTCTATCCTTTACATGAGGGATAAAGCTTTTGTATTTGGAAGGAAATATGTTAAGTTTTATTAAATGAGTAATTATGAAGGAAACACATCTATGAAACTCATTATGTAAATGGGTAAATGATTCATATTATTTATGGAATTTCCTTTCCGTTAATGGATAAATAAATCATCTACTAATGATAAATTATAGATACAAATCTAAGGGTCTAAATGTTAGCTCATATGATGCACTTTTGAATCAAATAGTATAATCATGAAGGGACTCATAATCACATTGTTTTAAATTGTGAAAATTTCTAATTTAAGTTTTGGCACCTTGTGGATATTTAAATCCATGAATAATTCATATTCAAATTATAATAAAATGATTAAGGAACCCTTTGGTATGTTATAAAACCAATTTTGAACTTCATTGGTAATACTCATGGAAAAGTTTTAGCATTAGTTTTTCATATGTTGGAATTAAAAATAATAATAGGGGTGAATCAATTGTCTTAAAATAATCCTTCAATTTCACTTAACATCCATGAAGCATTCATTCACATACATACATTAACCAATACATACACAAGCATCTATGAAAGTAAAAAACATAAGAACATAAGATATACGTGGGAAACCCTCTAGGGGGATAAAACCCACTGATGAAAATCTTGGAATATATTAATATAAGCAATGAATCAAACTTTTAGTGAGGCATCAACCCTAAAAGGAGCACCAACTCCTCACTAGTCAAGTACCAACTCAACTAGTCCTTTAACAAGCACAAACTTTCAAGGAGGCACCAACCACCTTAGGTAAATCAACACCAACTCATATACGTTGAATATATTATCACCTTTGGACACATATTTCTCACCCAAATAAATATTACCACCTTATTTTTCTTTTCTCAATCTTCTATCTCTCTTAAATAGCCTATTATGCCTCCTTGCTCAACTAGCCCTTTCCTTAGCAAAATTAGGTCATATGACCTTGCTTATCACCTATAGAAACATAGTTTTCTATTCATGGAATATTAATCAAACATAACTAAATCATTATCTTTAAGCCCTTTACGTAGTTTCTAAAACTCTATGTATTTCACTGATATGCTCAATATTCTAACTAGTCAAATTATGCCTATTAGACCTTCTCTTTATACTTGACTCTTGGTCTTACCCATCTTGGTCATAAACCTATCCATAATTTCATCACCCTTATAATACATCAAAAAATATGTTTCAAAAGTGAAACACCCGCTACATATATTGGTCATTACCTTTAAGATTCAGAACCACCATTAGGCCTAATAGAGACCTAATGTAATTAGGCCTTCTCTAAGCACATGTTTCACTTAGGAATACTTAGAACACATTGATAATAAAAAAATGGATGAAAAAATTCATAAAATATTAAATTATACCCATGATAATATCAAATTATATACCTAACACCACTTAGATCGTTTCACTCTTTGAACCACATAATTAGGTTTACTCGCCATTAGGCCTTCTTACTGCTAGAAAGTCTATCATGAAAATATGAATCATATAATAAAATTTAGCACATAAAAATATTTAAAAATAACATGTATTAAATATACATGACCTTATGTTCAAAATCATGTTCATTATAATTCATAAAATAGGGTGAAAGAATTCTAACTAATCAACTTCATATGCTCACTCAAAACTACACACTGGCCTTAAGAGCCCAGTCAAAAGCCTTTGAATTTTCACACCTTCATAGGAGTTTATCATGCATAAAAATGATTTAAAAATAAATATGATACCTTAATAAAAAATTCATGTACATTATATTCATCTATGCAAAAATACTTAGGAACAACATTCTCACTCATACATAGAAAACTACATGTAGCTCTAAAAACACAGTCAAGAAGATAAAGTCTTAAAACACCTATGAGAAAACTTTTATGATCTTAAAATGGTTTTAAATTAACCTTAATAATCCTTAAAACATATTGGAAAAGATATATTGCAAGTTTTAATGTCAATAATGGTCTTACAAACCAATCTCACATCTTCACCCTACACATACTTTATTGTGTTAGATAGGTCACTTTAAGAACAACTTTTAGCTTATTTGTGTGCATTAAAAAACTTATAAATAAAGGGGATATGAGGTTTAGGTATTTAATAATAAACCCATACATTTGGATCCATCCCTAATCCTCTATAACTAATCCCTAATCTCTTTCTCACTATAACCTAGTTTTCTCACTATCTTACGCATTAGGCCCTTTTAGAGATAGGGCAAATTGCATGAATATTTTACCAAATTTTAGGTCTCACACATCATCCTTCACCCATTTTTATGTTTTGACTTGGTAAACCATACCTACTACATCAAAATTCCAAGAAAAAAGGGGTTTCCTATAGCTTCTACTCACTCTTCTAAAAAACTAAAACCATATGGAGAAACATGGAAGATTCCTTTAAATTTCCAAACATAAAACTAGGTAATAAAATCATTCTGATCCTTAACCAACAATATCTTTCCTATTGGGTCATTATGAGCGTTTTAGGAGGGTTTTGACTAGTTTCCCTTCTTAACAATCATTCATAAAGTACTACACCTCAAATATAAAATCAATTATAATAAATTAAATATAGTAACCTTCCCAAAATTCCATAAACTAATTAGGATATTATGCAAAAGTTGAGCATGCCAATGAGCATAAGAAAAACCTTCTCAGGTCTACAACATCCCATTTTATGCACACAAAATACCTCAACACCATTTTTAATTATTTGTCCTCTAGGATCTGATCTTAAAATTGGTAAAAAAACTTAAAACAAACTCTCAGACCTTTGTCAATAGTATTAAGAGATTTGGTATCTTGGGAAATGAACTTGACCCCTCTTTATGCCACACTAGGTCTCTTTGCATACTATGCCTTAAACTACCAGTCATAATTAGACCTTGATCATAGCTTGAAACCTCTTGTATTGTTCTTAATAACTCATCCTAATGTAAAAATGACCTCATAAATTTCTTACACACTATCATCCATCATGTCACAAGACTTATACTACTTACCTCATCATGCTACCAAGCCTACGCCTCCTCATTAGGTTTCTTCATGTAAGGACTAAGCCTAAAAACTTGACCTTGGAACTTATCTAAAGTATTATTTGACTCTTAATCATGTTTACATAGATTTATATAATATCTTATGTATTTAATTATAAAAATCATGAAGCTTCACTATGCTTCATGCATACACCTTCTCTCAGGGCTAGACTAGGCTTTTTAAGAGATCTAGTATACAATAATAGCTTACCTTGTACCATGATATTGAATTTAACATGCCATTAACCTAATAATAATTAATGGGTTGCCTTAAAATTATTTCTCAATAGAGATAAGAAAAATTTCCTTCAAATTTTATCCTCTCAAAAGACTTCTTTGTCACATACCATATTACCATGCATGGCCTCAACTTTGACCTTGATATTAATGAAATCTTATCTTGAATTTAACATGCTTCAATACCAATAACATTAACACACCTCAATAATCTCCCCCTTTGTCATTAATGCCAACATTTACACAAAATTGGTCAGTCATAACTCCCCAAGCTAGATCTTCTTTAATAATGACCTTTCTCCCACACAACAACTTTCTCCCCATTTAAAATGAATGAAAAATGGTAATATTATTGACAAATATATGATCATTGGACATGAAGAAAAACACATTTTCTCTTCAAACAAACTTAACACAGATCAGTCTTACATACCTACTCTTGCAGCATGATTGGATCCCCTTGTCTCTATGAGAAATTAAGACTTTATCAAGACTATGACTTGGTTTGATGAAGTCATCATACACACTCTTTGTGACAAATATATTATGGTCACACATATTAAAAACTCTTGATTGAACCTTGAATTTTAATGTCAACAAATAAAACAAAACTCCCCCTAAGACCAAACATCCTTCATGCTTCTTGATTACTAGCTGAGTGCCTCCATGAAGCCTAATGAAGTCACCTCTACTACAGGGAAATAAAATAACATAAACTTAGGATATTTATATATCTCCATGTCGTTACTAGACTAAACTTCCTTCATGATATTCTTAGGATTGAATAGTCCTTTTGGCTTGACCTCCTCAATCTTTGCTTGAAAAACATTCTAACTTGGTCTATTGGTTTTGACTCCATCAAAAATATGAGCTGATAGAGATAATTATTGTATTTCCTTTACATCTTGATTATGCTCCACCATGTAAAATAGTCCACTTGGACTTCCAAACTAGTCATCAACCTTGGCTACTTTGGGTTTCTACTCATTGTCATATCTTCTTTCTTGTACTCTAGGAGCCTAAACTTTCTTGTTTTATCTTGATAAACCATGATTATAGTATTTTACAATATGAATAGACTTTTGAAATTTTAAATACAATATTCATTTTTATATAAATAGACCATGATCCATATCTCTTGATTGATAACTCTCCTCATAGTTTTATTCATATTCATTCTTAGAGGGCCTTCTATAATGCCTTGATCTATGTCCAAATAGGGTGCATGAATAACAATAGCCATTGAAAGGGTTAAAATGAATTATATTATTATGTTGCTTGATAGTATTATCCTTAATTATATGATCACCCTCATTCTTTGATTGATCATTGACCTTGTTGATCAAATTAGTGTTCATTTTTTGGTCTCTATTGAAACTAAGGTCTGTTTTGTCATTAGTAGTCTTTTGACTACTCAGAATGTTGTCAAAATCATTGGTAATTTTTTCAAACCTCACCCATGACTTAAACTTACTTTATGTTTTATCCACCTCAAATCTTAAGGAATCCACTTCAATTACATACTTGCACATTCTTCTTATTTGGTCTTTAGATTAGTAGTCATAATCTCAAGTTGAGTCTCCAATTGTTTGACTATTTCCTCTTGTTCCTTGGAGTTTGTGTTTTGTCTAGCTTCAAACATGTTGATTTTATCATTATATTATTTTATAAGCTACCTCATAACCCTATTATTCTTTACCATCTTCCATTATTCTAGAGTATTCATCAACTCAGCCTCAAAGTCTACTTCATTATCTTTTTCATCTAAATCACCAACAACACCTCCAATCCATATGGACTCTTATTTATTTGAATAGATTGATTCCTCAGCCATAAAGATAACTTCATTTACATCATGGCCATCACATTTATGGTTAATATAAAAATCACTTCTCTCACTCTCATCAGATGAGCTACCATCTTCCTTAGTGTAGAAACTTTTTTTGTTCTTGAAAAAATTCTTCTTATCATCATACCTTCTAAATATTTTCTTTTTATTATCAGACCTATAGGACATTTTATCATCATCATGCTATTTATCATCCTTTTACTTATGATTATGAGGGTACTTATTATAAAATTTTCCAATCTCTCCACAATCAAATCATTTAAAGAGAAACTTACCCTTGTATTTACCTAAGCCTATATTTAACTTTCTTAAAAACATAGCTATCAACTCGTCATTATCTTTGAATTTATTACCTTGTGTCTTCTTCTACTTTATTTTATCTTATTATTTGAATTAAAATTCCTTCTTTTCAAGTCTTCCTTCACTTATCCTCACCTTAGAGGCTATTAATGTGCCATGATGTCAATCCATCTATATCTTGTCTAGATATTGCATCTCTTCAATAGTAGATACCTTAGAATCAAATTTCAATATTAGAGATATAAAATTATTTTTGAACAATATTAGACTCTTTCAATTATTCACCTAGGCCTCTTATGATGTTGACCACTTCATGAACCCTCAACAGGTAAGCTACAATGGTCTCATCTTCATTTATTTTTAGGCTTTAAAATTGTCTTATATGGGTTTACAACTTAGACAACTTGAAATTGGAGTATCCTTCATGAATAGTATTCCAATTGTCTAAAATTTATTTATCAAAAATATAGTGCATCACATTCACAATTTATACCTCTGATAGGCCACACATAATACCATTCATTGATTTTAAATTATTGTCCCTAGCCTTCTTGCTTTTTGCATCTATAGGAGGAATAGGGGGTGTAGTATATCCATCCAAGACTAATTTTAAAACATCATGAACTTGAGACATCAGATATTCCATCATATTGACACTCCAAAAATCATAATTGGATCCATTAAATAATGGATCTTTGCTTGTAGAAAACCCACTTTGTGCTTAACTATCCATCTTTGCTTGCTTAGGATCTCCTTTGGGATATTAAGCATCCTTTAAATGACATGATTTGATACTAAATGTTGGACTTATAGATACTAAAATTTTGGGGGGGGGGGGTGTGAATTAATTATCTTGAAACAATCCTTCAATTTTACTTAACATCCATGAAGCATTCATTCACATACATACATTAACCAATGCATACACAATCATCTATGAAAGTAAAAAACATAAGAACACATGATATATGTGGAAAAAAATCTTGATAAATAAATAAAAACTTATTAATATATTAAACTATAGTCATATAACCAATTAATCAAACTTTTAATGAGACACAAACCTCATAAAGAACACCAACCCCTCACTAGTCAAGCACCAACTCAACTAGTCCTTTAGCAAGCATAAACTTGTAAGAAGACACCAACCCCCTTAGGTAAATCAAAACCAACTCAGATAAATTAAATATATAATTACCCTTGGACATTTTTTTCTCTCACTAAACTAAATATTAACACCTTTTTCTCTTCTCATTCTTCTATCTCTCTCAAATAACCTATTAGGCCTTCTCACTCAACTAGCCATTTCCTTGATAAAATTAGGTTAAATGACCTTGATTATCACATGTATAAACATATTTATATCTTCATGGAATATTAATATAACCTATATAATTATATTCAATCCCTTTACCTAGTTTTCAAAACTCTATATCATTCACTCATATGCTCAATATTCTAACTAATGAAATTAAGCCCATTAGACCTTCTCTTCATACTTGACTCTTGTTGTTACCCATATTGGTTGGACATAAAAATATACATACTTGGATCATCATTGTAATAGATTAAAAAAATCACAAGTGAAACACCCACTACATAGGTCAGTCATTACCTTTAAGAGCCAAAACCGCCATTAGATCTACTAGAGACCTAATGCAATTAGGCCTTTTCTATGCATATGTTTCACTTAAGCCTCCTTGGAACAAGTTGAGACTAAAAAAATGGATGAAAAACTTAATAAAATATTAAATTATACCATTTATAATATCATATTATTTTCCTAACACCATTTATCTCATTTCACTCTTTAACCCACACAATTAGGTCTATTCGCCATTAGGCCTTCTTACTGCTAGAAAGTCTTTCTTGAAAATATGAATCATACACTAAACTTTTACACATAAAATACTAAAAAAATAGCATGTATGTAATATAAATGACCTAAATTTCATCATAATTTTCATTATAATTCATCAAACATGGTAAAACATCTCTAATTGATCAACTTAATATGCTCACTTAGAAATGCACATAGGCCTTAAGAACCCAGTCAAAATCCTTTGAATTTTCACACATTAATAGGAGTTTATCATGAATAAAATTGTGTTAAAAATAACCTATGATACCTCATTAACAAATTTTTTTTAATTGGATTCATCATCTCTATGAAAAAATACTTAGGAACAACATTCTCACTCATACACAAAAAATTGTTTATAGCTCCAAAAACATAGTCAAGAAGATCAAGTCTTAGAAAACCAATGGGGACATTTTTATGATATTAAAATTGGTTTTAATTAAACTTAATAATACTTATTATATATATATATATATATATATATATATATATATATTACAATGTTCAAATCAAAATTGGTCTTACAGACCAATCTCACATCTTTACCCTACACATACTTTACTATGTTAGATAGATCACTTTAAGAATAAATTTTAGCTTGTTTGTGTGTATCAAAAAAAACTTATAAAAAAATGTGTATTGATTTATAGGTTTTTAAAAATTAACCCATGAATTTGGATCCATCCCTAATCCTCTATAACCAATCCCTAATCTCTTTCTCACTACTACCAAGTTTTCTCATTGTTTTGCTCATTAGGCCCTTTTAATGATATGCCAATTTCCATGATTGGTTTGGAATATTTTAGGTCTAAAACATGATTATAAACTTACATGGGAACAAAATAGAAGTCTCAAACATAATCCTTCATCCATTTTCATATTTTGACTTGATTAACCCTATATGCTACATCAAAAAAATTAGAAATAAGGGGTTTCATATAGCTTCTACTCACTCTTATGACAAAAAAAACATATAGATAAACTTGGAAGAGTAATTTACATGTTAAAAAAATAAAAATAGGTCAAAAAACCCATTATAACTGATAATAAACAATATCTTTCCTATCGGGTCATCATGAGGGTTTTAGGAGGGTTTCGACTAGTTTCCCTTCTTAGTAATCATTCATAAAGGATTTCCCATAAAATAAAAAACATTTATATGAAATTAAATATATTAACATTATAAAACTTAAATTAACTTATTATTATCTCATGAAAAGGTTGTACAT
>JARHVA010000742.1:1252500-1347500 GCA_037957365.1 Torreya grandis | reverse complement strand
CTTTGGTCTTTTCTAAGTGAATTATGAATAAGAGTTGATATTATATTTATATAAATCTATTTGGAGTAATAACTTGCATTAAATCACTTAGGATAACCATTAGGATATGTTTCATTTGAAAATTAAATGACTTTAGGGCACTAGACACTTACATTAGGGTAGGCTAATAACATCGTTGCTAATGTTTATCCCAAAACTTAGTGTCCATGAAGTATCAAAATAAGTACACAATCAAAACTTCCAAAAGTCTAAGATAAGTAAATTTTAAGATATAATGTCTACTTCATCAATATAATATTGGTAAAACTAATATATAGGCCAAGGGGCACAAAATATACTAGATGTGAGGCTTTTGAAAATAAGGAGAATGTTAAACCAAGTGGAACAACCAAGGTCTAAGTTTTCTAAGTGTATAAGACTGAGGTGATACATAATCATAAAATATCATCTACACCAATACAATAATGATATTTGATACCTATCATCTCCCTTTTCTAGAAGAGAATGATAATGAACTATAAGATAATATAGATAGGATCCATGCATTCCAGTATTTCCAAAGGAAAAATTAAAATATATGGAGTGAACATCCAATTACTTTTTCAACATTAATGATATTAATCCTCTAGATTCTCAGATCAACAACAACCCACCTTCTCTTAGGAAAAATGAGTAGTTGTAGGACATAGAAATAAAAAGTAGGGATAGCTAAAAAATTATTAAGGACATGAAGATGATCAAACCCAATATCACCCTACATGAACTGACTTAGATCATCTAACAAAGATAAGTGTTGTTCAAGGTCCTAACTAGGATATTCTCTACATCAGACAAATCCAAATCTACACATGAAAATGTGATGGTATTTAAAGATAAATTTGACGTACATCCATTTATACTAACTATTTGAATGTTTGGAAAGAATGTACACAACTACTTAGTTGACTCTAATGCCTCAACCAATGTGATGCTAACATCTATATGTAAGAAGTTAAGTTTGACTCTTGATAAGTCAAAGAGGGTGATATTACAATTAGATAAATATTCTATCCAGTTTTTTATAGAATTAACAAATATGCACATTTAGTTGGCATTTAAACCAAATGTGTAGTAGACCATCTACATATTGGTCATCAATATTCATAAAGCTTATGGTCTATTGATGAGTTATGATTGGTTCAAGACACTGAATGGGTTCATAGACACCAAATTTTCACACATGTGGTTGTCTTGGAAGGGAATAGCCAACTATATTTTGGTGGAAAGAGAAATAAAGTTAAAACACTTGATTATTGAGTATAATGATACTAACAATAAAGTGAACTTAATGTCTTTACATGCAGGAGTTTATACATTCACCACCAAACAAGAGATGTATGGATAAAAATTTGAAGGTCCATCTTAGATATGAACTCTCCATTTTGATGGATGCAAATTAAAATAAAGCTCTAGTGTGGGAGTATCCTTGATGTATCTAGATGGAAATAAGTACCTTATTACTTATATGTTTTAGTTACCCTACACCAACAACAAATTAGAGTTTGAAGCTCTAATTTTTATCTTGTAGTTTGTACTCAAACACAATGTTAAATAGCTATAGATATTTGGTGATTCTAAACTTGTGGTCAATCAAATTAGGAAAACGTATCAATAGAATCTCACCTACTTAAATAAGTAAGAAAATTGAGCATGGTATTTGATTGAGTCCTTGTAAGGATTCAAAATCAAATACATCCCTAGAGAATAAAACCAGATAGTTAACTTTCTAGTAAATTTAGTAGTTAATATGGAACCACTCCAAGAGTCAAGGATGTATAAGTTCTTAGTAGAGCTAGTACCTTTCCCCTCCATCCTAGATAACACAAATAAATTATAGGTGTTTTAAGATTACCAATAGATCATACAATTCATGAAAAAATATAGAGCTTTCAAAGCGTAGATAATAGATGAGAAAGATGTTCAACCCATGTATGGTGAAGACTTGGGAGAATATGGAGTTTTAAAATTAGAGGATCACCATGTTCCTCTGGGCATGATCTCCTTAAAGTGATATTTTTATCTAGACCCCTAAGCTAAAAATAAAAAACCACCAAGATAAACTGAATTAGATTTTGCTAAAGAAAATTTGGGCACTAACCAACACCCTTGGCAAGTGAATGTAGGCATGAGTTTCACTCAAATTGAGAAAGAAAATATAAAATACATGATATTAGAATAAAAAAATGTGATAACTTGGAAATATAAAGACCTTAAAGTTTTAGATCCTAGAGTTATTACACCCACTATCCTACTGAAGCTAGATCATAAGCCTTTTAAGAATAGATAGAGGCTAGTTAATCCAATTATGAAAACTCTAATTCAAATAGAAGTATAATATCTATTGAAGGCCAAAATTATCTTCCCAATTATATCCTTTACTTAGGTATCCAATTTGGTACCATTCAAGAAAAAGAGTAGACAAATTAGACTCTATGTCTATTTAGGAACATGAATAGAGAATCATAATAAGATAACTACCCATACCTTCACTAGATGAGGTAATTTAAATGATAAGTGGATCAATGATGATGTAATTTTTGGAAATATTCTCTGGTTATGATCAAATAATGATAAAGGCATGATATTAGATGAATATTTCCTTCACCATGAAGTGGGGAACTTTTCAATATAAGAGGATGTTGTTTGGCCTAATTAATGTAGGAGAAAATTTATAGAGAACCATGGACTTGACTTTCCAAGGGTTGAATATCAAGTGCACAATCATATACATAGATGAACTCCTTGTGTTCTCTAAATATATAACTAACCACATAGACCACATAAAAAAGGTGTTTTATAGATGCAAAAGGTATGGAGTGTCACTTGATCTAAGGAAAAGTAAATTTAAAGTTACTGAAGGGAAGCTATTGGGCCATGAAATTATCAAAAATGGGATCTCTATTGATCCAGATCAAGTTCAGGCCATATCCAAGTTGACACTTCCAAGTAACAAGAATGAATTTAATTCCTTCTTTGATAAGGTTACATTTAATAAAAAAAACATTTCTAGATTTGTAGATATTATCAAAACATTATTATCTATGCTAAGATAGAATGGATGATAAAAGCTTAGAGAGCTTTCCAAAACATCAAGACTGTTATTTCTCAACCCCTAGTTTTGATTAGTCTAGACTTCAATAAAGACTTCTATCTTTATTCTTTCACTTGAAAACATATTATAGTTGTTTTACTAACACAAAAGGTGGATGATAATGAACATTCCATTTCCTTCATGAGCACCAATCTAAAGGATACAAAGCTAGAATAATTTAAGATAGACAAAAATATTTATGCCTTGATAAAAGTGGTGAAAATATTTGGGTACTATATCATTTGAAATAAAACATATATCATTGTTTTAGATCTTACTATCAAGCTCATGCTTGGACATAATGAACTAGGTAAAATAAGAGTGAAATGGATGTCCAAACTTCAAAATTTTGACTTTGAAATTAGGCTAACCAAGATGGTAAGAGGATAGAGGATCATTTAATTTATGATCAATACTAATCCATAGATAATTATTGAAAAAAAATGATACTCAAGTAACTGGTGGTGAGTGGTACACTCAAATCATCCATTACTTTTTCATAAGTAATTATCCTCTAGAGCAAAATAGAGACTAGAGATGTACCCTTATGATCAAATCACCTCATTATATGATAAATGAAGTTGTCTTGTAAAAAAATAACTATAAAGGAATCTATTTAATATGTATTTCAAAATAATAAGCTATTTATATCCTAAATAATCTACATTAGAAGATAGGTAGTGGGCATCCCTTAGAAAACACATCTCACAAGATTCTGAGGCTAGGATACTATTAGCCCACCATCTTCAAGGATACTTATAACCATGTCATTACTTTTTATGAATGATAAAATAGAAATAAATACTACCATGCCTTTATAAGTAGTTATTGAAGGACATCCCTTTGCCTAATGGGGCATTAATTTTATTGGGGTGATAAACCCAAACTCTTTAGTAGGACATGAGTTTGTCTTCACAGCTACTAGCTACTATACCAAGTGGATAGAAGTGGTATAAAAAAATAATTGTAGAGATATTGATGTCATCAAAATTTTGGAAGAAAACATATTGACTAGGTTTGGCACTCCCATTTTCTTAATTTGTGACAATGGTTCAACTTTTTAATCTTCTAAATTCATAAAATGGGCTTATGATAATCAAATCACAATTAGGTACTCTTTAAACTATTATCCATAAGGGAATGAAATATATAAGTATACCAATAAGAATATAATGTATGCTATTAAGAAGTTGGCATAAGATAAACCAAGAGAATGACACCTCTTTTTGAAATATGCACTATGGGTAGATAGAACTAGACACAAGTAAACCCTCAAAGCTTCACATTTTCTATTGGTGTATGGAAAAAAACACATCTTCCCTATTAATATTAAGATACCAATGTACTAGTTCATGAAAGAGTACATGGGGGAAGAAAAAATAATATAATATAGACTAATAGACATAGTTTATATGGAGGATGCAAGAACTGAAGCATTGCATAGCTTCAATAAACATCAAGAAATTGTCAAAATATGGTTTAAAAAAATATTGAAGATCAAAGCCTTTAGGATCTAAAACTTAGTGATTCTATGGGATAAATAACATGAGAAGAAAGTATAACATGACAATCTCACTTATTTATGGATTGGTTCATATCTGATATCAAACATCCTAGGTAAGAATGCCTTCTGATTGAAAGATCTCCAAGGTAATGATCTCATCTTTCCAATCATTGGATTTTTTTTGAAGCATTATTTCATGGATGATCCAACTGGAGTTGTCTTAGAATGACTATGATGAAGGATGTAGATGTAGGATTAGAGTAGATTTCTTACTTTTTAAGTTAGATTTCCTAGTTTCTAGAATAAGTTATATGCTTTCTAGATTTAATCTTTCTTTCTTTCTGTATTTTATTTTAGTAGATTAATTATGTTTCTTCTAGTAGATTAGTTTTATAAAACTAAATAACATAAAAACTAATTTAATATATGGATATTAAAAAATAAATACCAAATATAAAGGGAGGATTCATAAGGATGCACCATTGGTCCTCATAATGGTTTATTATGGTAGTAATAAAGATTCTAGAGACAAGGTATGTGTTATGACTGAATTAGGTCCTGATTTGATTGGATGAGTTTACTAGACCTCTAGGATTTACTATGATATAATCATGTAAATTTTAGAATGACTTTCCATTTATGAATATTAACTACACTATAACATGCTAAAACTTAGATGGGAGATAATGAACATAGAATTGAATACACACTGATAGGGATGTATTGATTTAAATAAGTTTTCTTTTATATATATATACACACACACACACACGCATGTGGGTGCACACACACACACACACGCGCACGCACACACACACGCGCGCGCGCGCGCACACACACGCGCGCGCGCGCACACACACACACACACCTAGATAATGGTGATTCCTAACCTTTCTTATATCTATGTTTTAATAAAAAATAAAAGAATATATATATATATATATATATTGATAGAAAAGTGCGATTCAAGTAGTCTCTACTAGCACTATAAATGCCTTGCTGGCAGTAGAGCAAGGATTTGAGTAGAATAATAGGTAGCTATGTTGGGGATATATACTCTTGGATGGTAATAGAGAAATACTTAGACTTTGTTTACTATTTTCTTACCAAATCTGAGATTAAAATGAAACCTACGGTGTCTATCTAGGACTTTGTCAAAATTCGTAACAAGAGGTCATAAGATCACACACTTAGATCTAAGGGATGGAAATGGTTAGTATGTTTCATGAGGAAGTAGGAGTCTGTTACAAGGTATAGTTTATTTATTCATTCCTTGATAGGGTTAAATTTTAGTTATGTTGCATTACTGAGATTCTAGGTTCTCAAAATAATTAAGAGTATTTTCCTCTGCGAGTCACCATTTATTGTGCCCTAACACACACATACCCCATTTTAAAACTATAAATAAAGGATTGATATTTATTGAATGTCCTTTTGAGGTCTTATAAAATAGAATTATATGACTTGTGAATTGAGAAGCATGAGATTAAGAAATTTATCTAGTTTTAGAATGAATTCATGTGATTTTCTTGGTTTTCAACTATTTTCTTAACGACATCAAAAGGTTTAATTTAATCATTTTTAGGGTATTTTCAAAGTTATAGGAGAATGAAAGTAACAAATTATCCCTAATACATGTTTTAATTTTTTCATTTGATTTTATTTAATACTTATGCACATGGTTTGATTTATGATTTATGTGTCTAAGTCAACTGATGTGTTTTGGATTTTAGTAGGATATTTGCCTTTATTATGGTTTTAAACAAACTATTTCACATGTAGGAACTCTTGGGACCATACTAGAGCTCATCCTTACCACACAACATTGTTCCACTCACCTAAATCCCAAGTTAAAAGTGAAATTCTACCTAGTGGTGACAACAACACAAAGATTTATATGGGTAGTAATGAGAAAGTGGATCATCGAGATCCATCCATGTGTCATCATCCTAGACACCTAGGGGTGAAATTAACACACATATTTATACAAATAGTCATATGTAAGTATATCTTTAAGATCCTTACACATGTCATCATCTTCACCGCTCAGAGGTGATGCCAACATACACATTTAAATGGATAGTCTCATGAAATTAGATCTTTGAGAGCCATCCATGTGTCATCATCTTAGTTTCCTAAAGGTGACAATAACACACAGATTTTTATGGATAGTACCAATAATTCATATCACTGAGAGCCATACATGTGTCATCATCTTGATTGCTTAGAAGTGACATCGGCATAAATATTTGTATGGATAGTCTTAGGCAAGTGTATTGTTGAGATCAATCCATGTGTGACCATCTAAATCATCCAAAATATTTAAATTTATGTGTATTGTATGAATCCTAATTATTAAATATATTATCAATATCCTAATACTTGTCACCATTTCACTAGTCCATGTCTAGAATAATAAACTACAATGAACCTCAACTTAGATATAAGTAGAATAGAAACATACCTACACCTATCCTTCAAAATTGTAAAGGTAGATAACATGGATACCAATTATAAGTTTGAAAGAGTGAAAAAGAGACATATATCATATTATGATGACTAAGAATCCAAGAATAGGTAGAAAAATCCATGGGGAAATCAAAGTCACAGAAGTTGATTTTATAAAATTCAAATGATATTCTAGATGGGAAAAGAGTGAAAGCCATTTCAACCATTAATTCAAACAATGTAATGAGTTAATACATTCAATCCTTGAGGCCAATCTAACTAAATAAATATATTTCAAAGTGCCATATTTAGTATAATCATACTACCTTAAAGCTATTAAATTTTAAACTGTGAATTCAAGCTCTATTATGACTAAGAAATTATAGAATTTATATAGGATAAAGCACTTACAGACTAGAGATTTAATGGCTTCCACTTCTCACATTCTAGTCCCTTTTGCATACTCAATTATAGTTCCAAATGAATACACTACCACATAATTTGATTTAGTGGATTTAAACCATGAGTTCAAATATTATTTAGACATTTAGGATGAGGTTGAAGTAGTTGAACCTTACAAAGTAGAGAATCAACTTTCCATTTTGGTGAAAATATACAAGGATAAATTATTGGAAATTAAACTAGTTGGTATTCACAATGCAAAAACCAAAATAGAGGTAATGCATTGCATTGACCTATTATTTAATTCATTCCTAAAATAAATCATTATTGGGAAGATATTTCACTTTAGACTTATAAAACACTAGTCATGTATATCAATGGAAATGCCTTTGAGAGGTACTATCAACTCCCTATACTTTAAATGGCATATAGGTAAGACATGGTTAATTCATGGTTCCTTACCAAAAACATTAACATAAAGTTTTAGGAATGGGATTGCAACCCAAAAAACTTCATAGTTTAGGGCCCTATCTATGTTATTCCCATTATTGCCTTCAGGTTAGGGGTGAGAATTTTTATGGCTTTGTTGAACAAACTATATGGTTTTTAAACCATTACATGGGTTAATGAAGTATGTGTACCTCTACTAGACATTATATTGACCTTAAGAAAAGTCATAGCATTAGGTGAGATTATCATCACCAATTTGATTTCAATAATTAGAAATTTAGCAATTTATTCAGATGGAAACTTTTACATGATTTCTTATGTGTTGGACTGCAATTAAAATTCTGCATCTGTAATATGACAATCCTTGAAAACCATCCATAGAATACCCTAAGGATAATATTTGTGATAAATTTAACATCCTCTATGTACATAGGTTCAGGAAGAATATGAAAAGGATAACTAAAACCTTCTACCTCATGGTGTATCAATCAATTTATGGGAGTAATATGCCTATTCTCTCTAACCCTATAAATAAAACCATTGGAAAAATGAGAAACTATTGCCTATATCCTGATTGCACTATAATCAAGATTGAAGGTACTAAGGCATACCCTTTGTACGTACCAAGGATTATGCCTAATAAGGATTCTAAGTAATAAATTAATTCTCAATTGGATGATAGTGTTGATACTAATTTAAGAAAGGCTACATAAGCAGCTATCCATCCAACCCATCTCAACATTGGAAAAATGTAGTACATAAGATGGTAACACTTCCAATCAGTTGGAAAGATTAATACACACTATTATTTTAAGTGGGAAATTTTTAGACATTGGGACCCTAAGAAAAATCTTAGAGAACATATCAAAAAATATGAGATAAAAGTTATAAATAATGATGGACATAATTCTTGTAGTTATTATAGTGTATTCATGGATGCAAAAGATAATATTGAAGTATCTATGAGAATTCGTAGGGTCAGAATGTCCATAATTATGGCACATAGGATCTAATATGATCCTACTATTACTAAAGATGATGCCAAGATGATTAATAAGTAAGAATGGTTTACAAACCTATTCATGGACCTCAACCACATGAAGAAGAAGAGATAAAAGAACAAGTTGACCCATTTAGGGAAGCTTATAATGAAGAAGAAGTTAGGTCCACTCTAATATCCCCTAATCACATAATTTTTATTATATATCCACAACACATAACTGAAGAAGATATACCTACAAGTCCCAACACATCAACTACACTATTTTCCATGTTACCCCTACCTCCTCTAACAATTAAAAAACAAGTAATTCTTCCTTCCTTCTTATCTCATGTTTTTATTTCTTCTCCTCCTATTTATCCACAATTGTTTATGCTTGAACCTACTAGGAAACCATACTCACCACCTAATTTGACCATACCACTAATGGTAATGCCCTAGTGTAGATAATGAAAATCTACACACCTATGATTCCAAATCTTGAAAATTCCTCTGAACTTGCCTAGCCTAGCATACTTACCTTATTCAGAGTCAATTTAGTCAATTGTCTAGCTTAACTCACCTTTTTACCCATTTTAACCTATATTTTTCTTAGGTCCTCGACTGGTGATGGTCACCCTAACTGGTGACAATCAAGTTGGATAGCCTAAAATCAACACACCACCTACATGTAAACCACCACCTTGATTTTATATATATGGTAGTCTAAATTTAGTTGTGAGCACTTTACATGGATGACTTATATTTAGAATCCTTCTCCAAGTCTAGTTTGGAAAACCACTTTTGCTTATTGCTTGTGCATATGATAGAGAGAGGTATGGGAGGCCAAACCATCTACAATTATTATCAAGAGCTCTTTTTATCCAAAATCTCTTTTTGTATGTAAATCAAGTCAATCCACATTATCAAGTGCTATCATTCATCACATATGGATCCTACTTACCATCGACTCTCTGCTAAGCTCCTAAATACTATTATGCTACTAGAATCAACTTAAATTCAACCAATAGGCAAATCCACATCAACTAATAATAAAATAATTTTTGGTAAGACAAATACTCATTTTATTGTATTATTTTACCAAGTTTTCATCCAAAGCCTAAGCTATCTCCCAAAATACACTTCTCAGATCTCAATAATTAGCAAACCCAAACCCTAGTTTCACTTTTAGATTCATTAATAGGCATTTGGTGATAGTTACTTGAGTAGTGATGGTTACCCTCAACTGGTGATGGTTACTTGACTGACGATTTTTCCCTTGGCTGATGATAGTTGCATGACTGATGATGGTCATATGTGGCACCAAAAACTAGAAAGATAATCTAACCGTCTTATACCCAACCAAATTCAATTTTTTGAGCCATACCCCAACCCGTTATGAGTAGTAATAATTAATTTATCACTAATTAGATCATTTCTAGTCTCTTTTCTATATAATCTTTTCTTGTATTTGATTTTAGTAATCTTCTATTATTGATGCAAGCATATTATTTCTAGTTTTATCAAATTAATTATTTAAAATAGGTGGATTTATATCATTTAAATAAGATCTCACTTTTGGAGTCTAGCTCCCTCTAGACAATCCACCTTACTATCTATCTAATGAACAAGTTTGCTTTAGTGATTTCTTATCTGTAGGTCTTCTTCCAAAGCCAAAGCGAAGCTCTCACAATATTTTGATTCAACATGCGCACAAAAAAATAGTATTACTACCATAACCTATATTAAGTTTCTTTTCTCTCTTTCTTTAGAACTTAAGTCAAAATTTACATGAAACATTCTGGCACACCCGATGGGACCTAGAGTCTTTACTCGCATTTTATTTGCATCTATATGATTTTCTCTCTATCTATGCTCAAAATTAAAACTAAAATCTCTTTTGGGCTTAAAACCTACAACATCCATTTTCTTGCTTTTAACATTAGTTCACTTTGAATTAAATCAAAATTATCTTATCATATCACCACTCTTGTTTCACACAATATCCAAACCACATAATCAATCAAATAATAAAACAATTTGAGACAAGCCCTGATTTGGATTTCATCACCTAGTGGTCACCTTACCCATTCTCGATAATCCTACTTAGAGGTCATTACCAAGAGGAGAACCAACTCAGCTCTTTGGTTGAGTATAAACTCTAGATATCAATATATATTGGTTAAGTACCCAATACCCTTATCACTATGGGACTGTGTAGTGATGGGGTAGGCCCCAATACCAAGCCATGCATTGATTCCAATATAGAATCTTTTGAGCACTTAAACAACCTAAAACCAACCATAGACTGCTGTTATAGTACCTAATCTACAAGTAACTTTTGAGTCACATAATCCTTCAAAACTAAGGCATAAGCCAAAATTGAGATTAAAACTAACCTCTAGGCTTAACGTACTTCATAGTGTGTCTCTGAATTTCCTTGATTATTTTCTTCTCTTCTTCTTGTTTTAATGGTGAGTTTATTCTTGTTTTCTCTCCCCTTTTTATTGTATAGTTCTCACTCATCAATAATAAAGAGAAAAAACCTTGTCACTTAAATCAACCTCTTCTACCTCCTCATCTATGGATTACATCTCTAATATAGAAGATTCATGTCATCCATTAGGAAGTCATACTTTCCCTCAGGTATTTCCCCAAGGAGACATGGATTTTACCACCATTCTAGACAATAATCTAGTTTCCCTTCAGCACTACCTTAACACCTCCCTTCACCATATCCTGGCCTCAACCCCACCTCAAGATCCTCCTTATGGTATGTCATCCCATATTATGAAAGTTATCCCCTTTGTCATGGTCACCACACAACCTTCGAACACCTAGGCATCTTCATCTACTAACCACTTTAATGCTACAATTGAGAACCAACCTATCCAACCAACTATTACCCTCACTCCTTCCACCCATAATAATGACTCCTCTACCTTGGGGATAACCTAACCATTAACCCATCATACCTCACTTATAGATGGAGCACCCAACATCGATGTCACCAACCTCCCCTCTGTCAAACCTAACCCATCGATTAATAACCCTTTACCAAGATTGGGGGTATCTATCCCTTTTACCTCACCAAACATTAACATAAAGGTCACTACCTCCCCTCTTGTCACCAACCGAACTACCACCCATGCCCAATACATAGCCCAATATATAGTAGTTACCTATTTCACCCAATCTAGGATACATCCCTAACCCACAAGGGTATGGAACCACTACCCAACCACCACCACCCACATACCCTACCAACCTCTAGCATCCACATTCCAATATGTGGCAACCTATCAACCACCAAGCAACTACCAATATGTTGCCCAACCTCAACCACAATATCAACCTTACAATCCTTTTGGTGAACCACCTCAAACTGACCTAATGAAAATGCTCATGGACAAGATGACTAACATTGAGTCATCCATTTTAGGAGCTCATAACATCTTATCCTATGATCAGATCTGTAATGAGCCTATTCATCATTTGATTCCTATCAGACATTACATTCCTCAATGGGATCTTTAAAAATTTACCAAATTTCAAAGTAAAGAAGACCCCTAATATCACCTTAGGGATTTTATACATGTATTTTATATGATTGCTTATGATGATGCCCTTCTCCTCCTAACCTTCCCTATGTCTTTATCTTGTCTATCACTTGATTGGTATAGTGCCCTTACCAAGCATTCAATCTTCTCTGTCACCCAACTAACACAAGTTTTCTTGGATCAGTTTTCCATTAACATTTACAAGGTCTCTATCACAAACCTCTATTCTATCAGGTAATTTGATAATGAGTCCATTACTGATTTTGTTGCCCATTGGAGAAGCTTGATTAATAATCTTTCATTCTTCCTACCTCAACATGAAATTATAGAACTCTTTGCTTGAGCTTGTGCCAAACATATATCCTCTACATTTCATGTCAAGATCATTAGAAATTTTGATGAGGCTTTTACCATGGCACATAAGCTAGAAAATCATGCTATAGATGAGGGTAAATTGAAGTTATAAAATAAGAACTCTACCTTTAATACCAACAAAACCTCTTCCTCTAAACCTGACAACCAAGACAATACCAAAACCAAGACTAGGGGAACCATGAATGCCATCATCCTTAAAACCACTTCTCTACCCAATGTCAACCAAACATATTCTCCCAATACCTCCAATCCAAATGCAAGGAACCCAAACCAAAGCTACCAAAAACAACTCACTCCACTTGGAGAATCATACACCTCAGTTTTGGAGAAGATACTAAAAGCTAACCTTATACAACTTACACTTATCAACCCCCCCAACAATTTGATTCTTCTCATCTAGCACCTACTTGGTATAATGAGAGTGACCTCTATGTTTTTCATCAGGTAATTAGACACGATGTCAATCGATGTAATAATTTTAAAAATATTGTCTAGAGTCTTATCAAAAAAGGGGAACTCATGTTGAATAATCCTAATTCCCCCTCAAAATCAAGCTCTTGACATCTTTAGGAAACATTTTCCCAACCATACCCCTATCAAAACTAAGGACACATAGGCCAAATACTATCATAATTCCCACATGGTCAAAATGGTTCACGATACACCTAACCATAAGGACCCGATCAATCAATCTACCCATTCTTTCCCTAATTCTCTTACCTTTATAATGGGGTCACTTTACCCTCCTTTAGATAGCCAAAACAAAGATGTTCCTTTCTCCCTAGATACCCTCATAAAAGTCTTGGAATTACCCCATACTACCTTAACTAGCACATCCAGACAAATCAACATTTTGGATTTTACACCTTCACCAAGTACCCAACAAACTACCACACCTATGGACATCATCCCTAGATATAAGTGGTTCCACCATCACCTCTAATGGAGGATTTATCTATCCCAACCCTACCTTCCTCACCTCAAGAAATCAATCAAGCTACCAACCTTCCTCCCTAACCTATAAGCCTATCTATTACATACACTACCCATGGATCAGGACCATTACACAAAAAAATTTCCACATTAGTATATAAATTCAAATTTACCTTAAAACTAGACATGGATCAAACCACTTTCTGGTGATAGTTAGGACTTCCCTCCATCAACACACCCAAACCTTCTGGCATGCCTCTAACTAATCAATCTATCATCTCTCCACCACCTCTTAAACCAATTTGAACCTCTAATAACCCCTCAACTTCTCAATCAACCAAAAGAGTCACTACCTCACCATCCAAACCTTTCAAAACCCTTGGTGCATTCCCTACTCATATTTTGGTTCACCCATCTTGAAAGAAGACTTAACTTCACCCAAGCCCATACTTAGTCTTAACCTACACCAACCAAGAAGACAAAAGCATTGAAAGGACACATGACTAAGCCTTTATCTCCCTCTACCTTTCCCTCTATATTATGGCTTCACCCTTCCATTTTCTTAAAAATTAAACCCTTTTCAACATTTATCACCCATTATTGTTGATTACACAAACACATTTATTAGTTGATACATCAGTCCTTCCTAGATCATAACCAGTTAGACCACCAAATTTGGGTGCCTTAACTACCAACATACCTAGGCCAAGACCATCCACCTGAACCACCTTACCCAAGCCATCTCCTACCTAACATATTACCACCCATACACCCATCTTACCAACCAAAACTATGAGCCCAAAACTTTCCTTACCTCTAGAAGAATCCTATACAACCATTCTGTAAAGGTTAGTAAAAACCTCTTATCTTAAGTTATCTCCCATCAAACCTTTTAATCCTCTTAGTTTTAATTCAACCTATTACAATGACCATCAAATTTACTCCTATCATAGGACACCTGGGCATGACACAGAGAGTTACAAAGCTCTCTAGGCCATTATCCACCAACTCTATGACAAAGATGACCTTTTGGTAGATGAACTTCCATCTATTCCTCTACCACTATACCTAACAACTAGCCACCAACACATTCTTAATCCCCCACTCTCACCTCAAAGTGATGGAGAATCTACCCAACCCCCCATCACACCTTCCCACTTTATGCATACCATTAATTTAGTCACATGATCACATCAAAAAGATAAAAGGAAGGCCAAATCATTCATTTCATACATATACCCACCAAATCTACACACTTGCACCTATTCCAAAAGTCACTATCTTAATCACATTAGAGTCTAACCCCTCTAAATCCATCAGGATAGTCATCCTTAAAAAACTCCACCAAAACCTTACTAAAATGAGCCTCTATGATCTTATTTCCACCTCACCTCATCATCATCAGGCCATGATTGAGGCTATGTAAGCCATTGAGGTTAGACTAGGAGACTCCTAGCCTATAGAGGCATTCATCAGTGCTCTCCAAATCTCCACTCTTGTCACCTTCAAGGACTTAAATATACCTTCTATCTACCCTAAAGACCTTGATCCCCTTCTTTTTATTATAAACCACATCAACTAGACCCAAATAAATTGGTTTATGATTGATGGGGGAGCCGGTATCAATATCATCTCTTTCTATGCCTATGAGTAACTCAAGTTGCCAAATAATGTCATGTCTAAAAATTTATCCATATTTATATATTTTAATGACACTATGACCACTACAATGGGAAATATCATCCTCCATTTTTAGCTAGGACCTCACACACTCCCTGAACTCTTCTATGCAGTCAAAGGTGAATTCTAGTATAATTTCTTACTTAAGAGACCTTGGATTCATGCCATGGGATATGTACCTTCTACCCTCCATTATTGTGTCAAGTTTGAACATGAAGGTCAAGTTGTCACCATAAAAATTGACCCTATCCTTTTAGTAGCATGCAATATGACCTATCAACCTGATGTCATTATTTTGCCTCTATCCAAAGCACTAAAAATGACCACTATCAAGCCCTCACCTATATAAGCTAAAGCCATTACTTATTTCCATTTTGTTGAGATATCCACCAACTCATCTATCCCCATAAACTAGTTACCCATCACTAACCTTTTATAACCTACATTCCAACATCTTACCCTTAGAGAATACCATCTCCTCACCCTTGAAGCCCTCCTTACTCCCCAAGAGTATAATAAAATCAACCACCAATTGGGTTATGACCCCAACATTGGAGCCATTACCCCCTTGGGGCCTCCAAGTTGTAAAACACACTTTATATATAGGGTAATTGATAATAACTTAACACTACCATCACTCCATCTCCATCTTAACCTTTCACCTCCACCTTCTCTTATATGGATAACCTAGACTTCACCAAACTATACCATTATAGGTGTACCTAGAAAGGATTCAATTTAGGATGATATGAGCATAGCCCACACACATTGACCTCAATTGAGACACAACAACCTCATGAGAAGCATGGCCTTGGCTTTATTATACCTAATAAGAAGAAATCCAAACAAACTACCCACACTATTATTGAAGAAGAAACCCCTTCCTCACCAACACCCCCTCAACCTATGGATGAGGATGAGGACATCATCCCACCCAAATATTTTTCATCAACATGATTACCCTCACCCCCTAACTTATCAAAAGGAAAGGGCATCCATAGCCATCCATTTGACCCACCTTGAACTCCTAGGAGATGACTTTACTACCATTAACATTGTTTAGTTTCAAGATGATGATGATATTCTCACCTACCTTAGTGCACTAGATTCCTCTATCCATAAATATTTACCTCTAGAAACCTCAACAATGTTGAATGAATATACCATAGACATTGACACAAACACTCCAAATGACCCCCATATCATCAAACTTGGCCAAACTCTCATCCCTAATGAACTAGAAGACTTCTCTACCTTCCTTTAAGACTACAGTATTACATTTGCCTAGTCATATGCTAGCATGCCTTGTATTGACCCAACCATCACCACCCATAACATTATAACTGATTGTGATGCCAAACCTGTCAAATGGAAAATTTACTAAATACACTCTCTATAGCTTTCCTTGTCAAAGAAGAGCTTTAATGTCTCCTTTCTATCAACTTTATTCAACCCATCAATTATCCCCAATGGGTTTTGAATATCACACCTATCACTAAATCCATAGGGGGACTATGTATATATGTGGAATTTCATGACCCCAATCTCACCTACCCGAAGGATGACTTTTCTCAACCTAGCATTTACCAACTCATTAATCTTATAGCAGGCCATGAGATGCTATCTCTCATGGATGGATTCTTAGGTTATAATCAGATTTTGATTGCCCCAAAAGATTAGCATAAAACTACCTTTATTATTCCATGGGGGATTTTGTATTATAGAGTCATTCCCTTCAGTCTTAAGAACACTTGCGTAACCTACCAATGTGCCATGACCTATATTTTCCATGACCTTATCCATACAATCATCAAAGACTATGTGGATGACCTCTTTGAGAAGTTCAAGCTTCACAAAGACCATTTAGCCATTCTCAAGATTATCTTTGAGTGACTTATCCATTATCACATCCACCTTAATCCCAATAAATGTATTTTTAGGGTCTTATCAGGTAAACTTCTTAGCTTCATCATTTCCCTTTGAGGAATTGAAGTTGATCCAGCCAAAATAAAAGCCATCCTCGAGATGCTTCTTATGACTAATCTTAAACAACTCTATAGCTTACAGAAGAAACTTCAATCCATTCATCACTTCATCTCCTATCTATTTGATCAGTGTCAACCCTTCCACTACCTCTTAAAAAAGGACCTCTCTTTCAAGTGGAATATCAATTATCAAAAGGCCTTTGATACACTCAAAGAATAATTTCTATCTCTACCTATCCTTATACCTCCTAAGGATGACCAACCTTTCTACCTATATATCTCTACCATAGACGAATCCTTAAGGGGGATGCTTCCCTTCAGGATGAAAAAAAAAAGAGCAATCCATTTATTACATTATCCACACTTTTTGAATATGAGATTTGGTATACACACACTGAGAAACTATGTCTGGTCTTAGTCTTCATGGCTACCAAACTTCACCACTTCCTTCTTAACCATAAAACATTTGTCATAACCAATAATGATCCCCTCAAATACATTCAATTCAAACCATTCCAAAACTAATGTATAGCTAAGTGGCTCATGCTTTTAGCTAAGTTTGACCTTGATTTCTTTGAGTAGAAGTCAATCAAGGGGTAAGTAGTTGCTGACAAACTAGCCGAGGCACCCCTAGTAAATAATTAGCCTCCCCCTCTTGAATTTTTAGATGAGTCTATCACAAGCCTATCTTAATCAGATTTCACCAATCAAGTAACCATGTTTTTCAATGGTTCTAAATGTTAGTGTGGTGGGGGAGCTAGTATCATCCTTATCTCCCTTATCAATGAACCACTTCCCTTGTGATCAACCAAGTCGATGACATTTACTAGTGTAAGAATGAAATAATTCATTTATATAGACAACCCATCACAAAACTCTTAGCCTCATTTGAACAATACCATATCCAAACCACCCCTTATTCTACCAACAAGTTTTCTAATACCATTGCTTCTCTTGCCTCTCAGATCTTGTTAGTACCCTCAAACTCTAAACTATCCATCATTTTCCATCACCTCACCAAAATTTCCTACACCAAATCAAACATTCTAACCATTTTTAGTGTGGAGGAAACTCTACCTAACATTTGGTACCAATCAACCTTTGACTACCTTCACCTTGGCATAGTTCCTTCTAGCATCTCTAAGAACACCCATCGAGCATTTATTCACAACACCTTTCAGTATACTATTATGGGAGGAATCCTCTACAAATGAGGCTTGGACTAGAAGCATCTCATGCCATCAAAGAGACACACAAAGGTATATATGGGGTTCACTTTAGTGTCCTCTTTATGGCCAAGAATATCCTTCACTTGGGATATTAATGGCTACCCTTAACTAAGATTGCTATGATTATGTGAAAAGGTGTGTCAAATTTTAATAACATGCTAATTTACATCATGCACCTAACAATAGTCTTTGTTTTTTTGTACACTTTGGCCCTTCTCACAATGGGATATAGATATTATTGGTGAAATCAACCCCCAATCTTCATAATGACATCATTCTATCATTACCAAAACTAAATATTTTACCAAATGGGTGGATTCTATCCTTCTTATCTCAATGAAAACTGAAAAGATTGTCAAATTCATCACCTACCATATCATCTAACATTTTATTTTTCCCCATAAGAACATCACCAATAATGGAAAATCTTTAAAAATCAAGGCCTTTATGATGTATTTAGTATTAAACTTATTTTTTCATTGCCTTATCACCCACAAATAAATGAACAAGCTGAAACTTTTAATAAAACCCTTAACAACATGCTTACCAAAATGGTCAATGCCTCAAGTTAGGATTGGTACTTGTACATCCCCTTCATGCTATGGGCATACTGTATTATCATCCAAACCCCCACTAGTGATACACCCTTTTCTCTCATCTTTAGAGTCGAGTCCATCTTGCCTCTTGAAATCCAAATACCTTTTCTTCACATATCTTTATTTGAACTCATTTTACAATACAATTACCATCAAGAACATTTATCCCAACTCAAGTCACTTAATGAATGCCATTTATCCAATCCTTCCCATCTTTGTGTCTATCAAGATCAAATTAAGTGAGCCTATAACAAACACTTGAAAGTGTAAGAATTCAACATTGTAGATCTTGTCTTCAAGGAAAACCAACATGTCACTAATATAGAGAAAAGAAAAAGGGCCAAATTTGCTTTTAATTATCTTGGACCCTACATCATTACCCATAAGTATGGATCAAGAGCTTATCATTTGTCCTCTCTCGAAGGCAAACTAGAAGCTGAGCCTCTCAAGGCTTCACATATGCATCCCTTCTATTGTTAGATAGGGATCAAAATCATCATTTGTATAACTTGAGATCATCCCTTACAACCACATTTACTTCCCTCTTTTTAGGGGAAACTAACTAAAATTGAATCATGTGGTTATCTTTCATGATTATAGCCTAATCTTGAACTATGGATACCATGGCTCTGTCCATGACATGATTCTCATAGTACTTCCCATCACTTTGAGATTAGTTCTTATGGTCATTGTTACCTATACCTATTTTTCACCTACTAAACCATCATGTCAACTTAGTTTTACCTTCATAGATATAATCCCTTGAGCATGTATGAGCAAGTCTATGTCAAGAAAAATCAAATCAAAATGAAATCAATATCAAATAGCAAAAATAAACCATGGGGTCACTCTTAGCATCCATAGACTACTCCCTTAAAGGATAACTATTGAAAATTTATTCTAAAATTTGAAAATGTAAGGTGGACTTCTCCCTTGAAGGATAAATATAAAAAGAGTTCAAACTAAAAAAATAAACTTAGACCACTCCCTTGAAGGATGGTTGAGTATAGCATTAGTCAAAACTAGAAATCTCTTAGAATCTTCTCGCATGAATAAACCTCCCTAACCCTCAAGAAAACAACAAAAGTAAATGCAAAAGCAAGAGAAAAATAATTTTGAAAGCTATAATTAGCTTTTAGCAGAGCAATAATCTTGGAAAATGATAATCGGTTCTCTTTAGTAGACTTCCTACATCACTCATTCTACACTTTCTTTATGGACATAGAGTTGTTTATACTACCTTTTTGGACACCTACAAAAAAAGGCATACTAGTCTCACTAACAGTTCGTGATTCACCCATTCCCCTCCACATATCATATGCATGAGACTATAAGCTTACTTGACACAATGTTATCAGGATCCCTATCTATCAACCTAAGCCTAATAATACAAAATATTTTAAAGGATTATTTTCATTGAGCCAATCTAATTTTGGGTTTCATGTCAGTCTTTGCCAATAAAAAGGCATCATGTTCTTTTTCTTATCTTTTACTAGTCTATGTAAGCCTATAAATAAGAACAACAAACATCATACCACAAGCATGAACATCATGAGCTATGTCATCAAGCAATAACATTTATTCATCAATGAGTCAAATGCAATATCAACATATCATAACAAACCATGAACATCATTCACATTTTAACCCATGAGCATGTCATTACACCATCAGTAGCATAAACCAAACAAACTAAGTAAAATATCAAGGCATATACCATTCCCCATTTTATCTATATAACTATAAATAAATCATGCATCCATCTATAACATATCCTATCATGACCATGAGCATAATTATAACATCACGTGCCTACACTATTGAGTCAAATAACCATGAGCATCCATAAACATAAATCACAAGGTATGAACATCACATAAACTATAAGCATCCATAATATATAAAATAATGAATGTCAAACATCATATACATCGAATCATAAAAAAAACTAATACATGTCACAATGTGTCAACTCTCTCTTGAACATTTACATATCGATATATCAACATGTAGACTAGTATCAAAATAATATATCTCAAAATAATTATGGGCCTACACCACTACCACTAGCCCCATGTGTGCCTACACCTGTACTTGGTGGAAGTCCCCATTGTACCCCTCCTTATCCAACTATAGAATCCCATTACCTTGGAGTAGCTGTCAATGGCCCATTATCTCACTGTGTACTCTGCATACCTCATATCCTGGGGTAGTTGGTCTAATACCATTAAATCATAATATCTAAGATCCATAATAGTAGTTAAATACCATGCTCAGGTTACTATGTCTAGTGGCCCTCTTGTTACTACTACACCTATCCCAACCCTTTTCATAAGTAGATTTGTCTCACCTATAATACTGGTGAGATAACCTTGTAATGCCTACACCTATCCTTGTAGTATGGCCACATGTCCTTGTAAAGTATCCACCTATCCTTATAAACCAATAACTTTGGCATATACTATATCAAGTGCTACTGCTACCTATCCATATCTATGTGCCTAAATATGTACCTAAGTTAGATCTATATCCATGAGTTATTAATCCCCATTACCCCAACTAAATTTTACTATAGTATACTTTCCCTAGTACTAGGACATGTAACCATCATCAATGCCTACAATAAGATCCCTCACTAGTAACTCCTCAAAATCAAGCACAACCTCTTATGACTAGGGTGTGGGTAACATAAAATTTTCCTCCTCTCTCTTATACCTATGGAAATTAGGTGGGATCCCCTAAGTAAACCCAAAATATCTCTACACATTATAAAATGGGAGGAGTTCATCCTCACCCTCCTTATGGCCATCTATGCACCACTAGTTCTATAGACCTAAGGTGTGATATCATAGCCCTACCCACTATGGCCACCTAATTTAGGGCCTCTATATCATGCCCCTCACTACTATAACATATAATGACCCTAAGAACCACTCAATGTCTCTAGCTCTTCCACTTGCCCTTGTCATAGCTCTACCTGTCGTCCATCATAGGAAGCCCACTATGTAATACTTTGGTAAATAACCCTCTACTAGCAATCCATGGGGTCTAAGTAATTGAATATGCTCAAAGGCTTAGTAGTGAAGAATAATTTTGACACTAGTCCCATACTACCTATGGTGTCTAAAACCCTAGAGCTCCTAGTATATCTATACTAAAAAGATTGGGGCCCAACTAAATATAGTCCTCCCCAATATCATCTCAACAAGCACACCTAATAATTTCAGAGTAAACCACCCCCCAACTAAGTTAGGTAGCATAAACACAATTAATTCCATCATCATCACCATAATCAAGCATCTATCTACTGGATCCATCTAGTATAATGGGTTGTAGCTAAATTAGCCTACATGGTATCATGCATGAGTATGATCATCACTGTAGATCATCTCCATTAGATCATATACCTCCTCACCCTTCATCTAATATAATTTATCCCCTCTAATTGGTAGACACATGATTTTATGCACATCCTTTTATAAGATGGTGATCTCTCTAGTCAGTAGCCAAAATGTGTTTGTCATAGGATACCATCTCTCAATGAGAATGATGATCATCATAGGGTCTCATGGTAGATGTTGATAATGTTGCATTACACCTAAGCCCACATCTTCCATGTGTCACCACTCCTCCATAGTCATGGCATATTAGACCTTAAAAAAGAGAGACAACACCCAGTCTCTTAGCCTAATCTTCTATCTAGCTTTCAAGCATAACATACAACACTATATTTTAATGTTTCACCTAACACTATGTACTGAGTTTTAACCTCCACTTACCCTACCCTATTTCCATTTACCCCATCCCCCTATACCAACTACCTACCTATACTAACTAGGCACATCCATATCACTAAACTACCATGCCCAAAAAACATACCTTTTTACACCTCTACCTAAGTGATTCATATCAACAAACAACCTCAATTCATGATCTCAACCATCAATGGTTCCTTAACCATCATTGATTACCTAGGGATGATTAGCCCTAGTCCCCTAGGTAATCATCATCACCACCTATCATTCCACCAGTGGTGACTACCCTTCCCACTCCATTACCATCTACCACCACTATAATTCCTTCATCCTCCACTCCACCTTCTACTAGCCTAACCTCTACTACTTCCAAACCAATACTTAAATATAAAAGTAATCCTAAGACCCCTCCTATTTCACCCCAAAATATGGAAGTGAAAAATAAAAAATAAGTCCCTAAGGAGAGGGGATATAAAATAAGGGTACATGAAGATTAGACCTTGACATAATTTATGATAGTGAGGAAGAAGATAAAATATGGAAAACCAAAGATGAATGGGTGTCAGTGCTTGACACCAAAGAATTAGGCTTAATTAATGAGATGATATAATTTGATAAAGAAGATGATTGGTTCATTGAAGGTAGTAGCCAATTAGGAAGAAATAAACCATTATTAGATAAATAAGGATAAATAGAACAAGATACCTAATCTAAATTGTAGGCATACATACAAGAGAAAACATCACCTAAACCTTCAAGTTATCTACCTCAAGCCATTACAATTACAACTATTCCAACTATTTCTCCTCAAGTTGTAAGTATTACAAGTCCTCATTCTTTAGCCACTTATTCAATTCATACAAATTCAATTGGTTTGGAAGATTCTTTTCATTATTTTTTTCAAATAAACTATCCATGAGCTCTAGCTACACTACCAATTTTTCTTACTACAACCCAACCCAAAATTGTGAATCTTATGGCCATTACCACTATAATTATTGGGGTTTCCTACACTTTAGTGACAAAATATTTGAAAAAACCATTGAATACCCTTGTGACCTATTTATTATTTAGTGGAACCAATCCTTAGTCCCCTAAGCCAAGGAAAGGGGTACATTTTGAAAACTTGGTGTCTATATATATTTTTACTACACAAATCACCCCTCCTAGGACATCTACACAAATAGAAATTCCAATTGACAATGTTACACAAACAATGACACCTACAGTTATAGTTTAAAGAGTAGTATGGAAAACCAAATACATTATGGATACACCCATCTAAAAGTAGGTTATTGGTTGGAGGAAGGCAATACCTCCTTTTTCCTGCATTAGGGACATCTTCACACATATATATGCTTACACATGGGTAGTCTAATTTATATATTCTTGTATGGTAAAAAAAGTAGACAAAATAAAAAGTTTCATTAAATATTGCTTCATGGATCAGAAAATTGAAATAAGAAGAATAAATAAGGAGGAAATACCTTATAATAACTGAGTAGCCCAAAATCAAGTTTCATTTTGATAGACAAACTAACACTATGAAAAATTTCAAAAGGAAAACTATTGTTATATATGGGGAAAAAATAGAGATGGAGTATAGATAAGACATCTTCTATCTAACTAAGATAAGGAAGGTGAATCCTTCAAACTCAGATAAGTACAGATAAGACCCTTACAATTTTATGGACATTACAATATGGGTTATAAAATAAATGCATAAATTTTTTGATCAAGAAATTTAAAGGAAACTAGAGAAGAGTATAATTCAAGCTCCTAAATAAATTGTGGACAAGTTATAGGGTGATGCTAGGAAGTTATATGATAAAATTTAGTTAATAAGGTTTGTAAAAATCACATCACAACCCAAATAGGGGGACATCTTGTAATTATTTAATAAAATAAAGAACATTGATGTCAAGATTAAATTATTAAGCCAATCCACCAAGAATAAAACATACACCTAATTAAATCTAATAACGACATCTAAGGTTTCATGGGTGAAGATATTCATTGTAGTTAAGAGAGACAACTTGTTGAAGTGGCATAAATAGATGTAAACTCTAGTTCAATAATTTACTAATGAAGAGAGAGCCAATATCCATTATAAATGATCTAAGAGTCATTGTAGTAGGCACCATTCATGGGAAATTGATATCTAACCCCATTTTTGAAAATTTACTTAGAGTTGCATCCAACATATTTTGAGTTGAGATTGAAGGCATAGTATGTAGGACTAATAATGAAATTATGCAACTAGTTAATTTTTCTAGGGAACACATTATTAGAGCTAAGCCACTACATGCAAGAGTCAAAAACACATTAGTTTTATAATATAAGTTTATGAAAAATATTCTTTAGTTGTGCAAAAGGCCACTACTTAATTTTGAGACCATTGAGATAGAATTCTAGGTAAGCCATGCACTTTACCTATAGATGGAAGAAAATAAGCAAGCCAATTCAGTAGCATGGGCCATACCCATCTACTTAAGAGTATTAATATTCCCAAGTATACACTAGTACACACTTAAATTGGGCATGTTAGGTGATATTTATAGTAACCACAACCACATCTAATTTAGGATTGTTTGTACTTCCAGTATTTACTTTAGTAGTAGCACCAATTTCAATTTTAGATCCATTGACTTCGATGTCCACTTTAGATATGCCATAATTTTATTCTTTTATTAGTTTTATAGTAACACTTTATAAATATACATATGTATTTACATGTACTAATTGATATATAACTATTATTTCTTAATTCATTTGGCTTGTATATATTATATTTTAGATGAGGGATTCTATTTTAAGAAATAATTATTGTGTGTGCACACTTTGCATGAGATTAGCATGTAGTGTTATTTTTAAGATATGTATTTTTAGAATTCACTTGAGAGTTAAGGCCTTCCCCATCCCAAGATTTTTTATACTTGTATCCTCCTATTCTAAATAGAGGATAATTTTGGTTATTACGATTAATAGGAAATTCTTAAGAAGTTCTAAAATTTTAATCTTGATGTGAAAAATTTAATTCTTCTCCAACTTATGGATTGTGTAAGAAGTTCCATCATTCTAGTTTCTTATTATTTTGGTTTTGTATGAGTTATCTCTTTTATATATAGTCATTCATATTAATATATATCTGATGTGAATACCTTTTGTATATAAATCATAATCCCCCTTGTAGATGTGATATTGTAATCTAAAAAACATGAACACCTTTGATTTCATATGATTAATTATGTTGTATTTTGGTTCCATTTTAATCCTAACTATGTTTCATTATTTGTGTGATATTGTATCTTGAAACAATATTGGTCTGTGATTCTTTGTCCAACTTCTAGTTCAAGTACTAGTCTTGAAATGTTTCATCTATTATGGTCCACAAGCGTCCTTTTCTACCCTACCTTTCCTTCCTTTTTGATTTTGTTTTGAATTACTACCCACCTTAGGTTAGAAAAATCATCATTCCACCCATATCAAGTAGATTTAAAATCATCCATAGATGACCCATTCATGGAAATAAATTACCTCACTCACCGTTATTCTACCAATAGGTTGTTTACAAAATCCAATACCCTGTAACTCATGCTTTATAGTGAATACTTTTCATCGATCCTAAGACATTAGAGGCTACCTATAAAACATTTTTATGCTGTGCATAAAACCCATATCAATAAGTCCTTCCTTATATTCTGGTACCTTGATACATAATCCTTTGTCTCCTCAAATTACATCCTACCCTCTCATAGTTGGATTTGTAGCTCCAAAACTTCTTCTTTATGAAGGAAAAGTACACATTGGTTATACATAAGAGTCCAAATCTTATGTAAAAGGTCATGATATACCATCTCATGAGATCATAACCTTTATTACCACCATTTATTTTGACATATAATCTAAGTTGCTTCCTATCACTACTAGACTTAAAAGAGATTGTGCTCTACCCTTTGTACCTCCTTATACTCATCCTTAACCTAAATCTATTAGATCATATTATATACCCATTATTCATCTAGAATTTATTTTAGACTCTCAATTCCATGTTTTTCAAACTAAATGTGGACGACCTCCCTTAGTTTCTAAACTTCAAACACCTATTTTCAATATTCCTCTACCCCTATCCAAAATTCATGACAAGCTTCCCAACCCAAAAGGTATGATCTCATTGAGTAATTACATAATATACTAGACAAGATTATAGATAAGATTTATTTTAAAGGGCACCTAATTATAAAATATTTTCTATGCTATGTTTAAAGACACTACTATTCTTTTGGACACACAACCAACTTCATTTGATTCTATAATGAGCACCTTAAAATGTATTGATAGTAGTATTTATTTAATAACTATGATATACCCCCTGACACATCTATCATTATTCATCTAGGTTCAAATTTATGGGAAATTGATTAAGAGGGTTTTAGTTGACAATAGTTCTAGAATAAATCTATGTATTTATGAATTCATACAAAAAATGGGTTTTAATAAGATCAATATTCAAAATTTTGAGCATCCTATCCCAACTTTGATAATATTTCAACATTAGTATTGGGAATCATCACATTAGATATATTATTAGTTTCTAAAAAGTTCCATATTGTCTTCCAAGTTGTTTCTCAATTATAATATAATATATTATTTGGGTAGCCTTGGATTCCTGCTATGGGGGATATACCTTCTACAGTTTATAGGTGTATCTAGTTTATATACTATTGACATGAGTATACAATTTTTGTAGATGATACACCATTTTGATCTTGTAAAATCACATATTTAGATAAAGTTTCCTTCGATGCACCTAGACACCCAATTCCTATTATAAAAATGCATACTTATGAGGTGAGTGACTATATTAAAGTCACTAATTTTTAACAAATTTCTTCAAGTCCTCAACATATTTAGGAGCTTATTCGTGAAACTTCATAACAAGAGCACATATTTACAAAAATTTAAGATTCTATTGAAAAATAACATAAGTAAGAATTGCATCTTAAATATTATATAAAATACATTACTAGATTACTACTCTTGGTAAATATAAAGGATTCTTATTATAAAATAGAAGATAAATACAATAACAATGATGAGAATACATAAGAGTTAACAACTAAGAAAATGTAAAAATTAGCTTTCAATACCATTGATGAAAATGGAAATCTCTTTCATTCATTATTTAAATCTATTGGATTTAACGAATACAAGGATATCCCTCCTCTACAAGATAATGGTAAATAAAAATTTATTAATCGACAAGTTGTAAAAAATCTTCGAATACCATACCACATATTTCCCATTCTATTGATTTATGTACTTATCATCATATAATTATTAAATATTTTAATGATAAAATGAAGGTCAAATAGGTACAAGCTCATGAAAGGCAAAGTATGAAATTATAACAAGATTATAATATTTTCAAGCATGGATTTATTAATAAAGGAAATCTAATGCATGACACAATGAATAGTCCCTCAAATGCGGTCACCAAATACATTCCAAAGTAGTTTTTTTCTTATTCAGATCCTCTACTAGTAAACCCGCTCATAGATAGAAAATAGTGTGCTAATGTTGTAATTACTTGCTTATAATAAATAAACATATGTATCCTTGATATTTTTAAATCCCTTGGATATACACATAACATCTCCATCAAACTATAGGTTATATACATTGCATTGTATTTATTAACCTACTAATTACATTGGGTCCTAAATTATGTCCTACATTATTTAATATTGATACTACTTTACAAAAATATAATATAATATTTGGGACATCATGGCAGACATCAATGGGTACAATACTCACTACTAATTATGATTCCCTTACATTTTAGCAAGATCTTGTAATGGCTAAAATTTCTAAAGAAAATATAGTTATAATCACTCATCACACTAATAATAATAATTTATTTTAAATATATATTATTGGAGTCTAAGGAAAGTGAGTATATTTTTTATGAAATCACTAGATGGGAGGTTTATTCTACCTAAATAATTTGTTAAATATACTTACCTGGTACCTCCTTGTACATAGCTTTTTTTGGGGTTATTTATTCTTCTACATCAAATGTAACTTGTTATAGCCCTTGGTTTAATATTTCACATTAGGGAATTTTATCCCTTATTTTCTTCAACCCCATTTAAATAACCCAAAAACAACCATCTTACTAAGATTTCCATAGACATATCTATCATGGTAGCTAATTTACTTATTATCACACATCTATAATGCTCTAAGATGTCATATGTAATTTCATGTTCAAATATAATTAATTTTACATAAGTTTACATGGATATGATTTCTATATTTTCCAAACTAAATTTAAATTTGGGTCATCTTACATTTCTTCCTCATTTCCATGCTCTACTTCAACACTTTGTTGAGGGTTGTTTGAATATTTCACTCCTTTATTATACTTTTCAAACCTTGATTCTTATTTTTATTTTCATAGCTTTTTCATTATGCATTATTATCTTTTCAAATATGAAAATATATAAAAACATTCATATATTTTAGAAACACCAAAAATATTTAGAATATTTATAAAAATAAAAAATTAGGACCTATAGGGATCTTTTCATGTTGTTGGATATGTCTTTGCTTATGTCATATATCTTTCTATTTAAACACATAACATATTTTTAATAAATAATAATTATCACAAGGTATCTCATTGTGAAATAAGATAAATTTCATAGTGCAAATAAATATTAATACATATTAAATGCTTTCTCAATCATAAATTATTATATACAATCAATCTAGACAAAGATAGAACACAAAGACAATGATGCACTATACACATGTCCCTATGCATTTTAGCCTTTTGTTTTCAACTTTGACACACTCATGGGGTCTTCTTACATAGTTTCTTCACATAGAAAAAAATTCACATTCAAATATTAGTCAATTTTCATACTAAGTCATACTTTCACAATAGTTTTGATGCTAGTCAAGCCTTTCACCCAACAACATTACTTAGTTTAGGACATTTCATTATTATGTATGAGCACCTTATTGGTTTTATTTATCCATAACCTATTTTATATATTGATATATATATATATATATATATATATATATAACATATGCTTTGATATTTCACTCTATATTCCCATATGTATTAGTTAGTATGATGCTTGTTAACTCGAAACATAGATACATATGTTTAACTTAATCTAGTTTCATTTGTTGTATGTTATTATCATATGCTTATTTCAGTTTATTAACATAATGCAAATTTATTTTCTCATTATATGTAGTCCTAGTCCATGTGTATACTAAAAATTAAACTTTATTGTATAGAAAAATTATGCCTTATGTGTGTGAACTTTGATCCTTCCTTGATTTTGAAACAATTTCATGTCCCTTGTGTTTATCTTCGAAGTTCGATGTGTGACATCTATGCAAAAAAATTACACTCTTTACAAAAAATAAAATGTCCCTTATGTGTAGCCTCTAGGAATTATTTCATGATAATTATGTGACTTTTATTATATTTTTGTTAGGATTCCATTATTATTATCATGTAGTACTATGTATCTACCTATCTCTCTATGGTACAATGATACATATCATGCACATACTATTTATGTGCTTTAATGTTGAGTCTGATGTCAATATGGGCACTTGAGTTGTATTTTAATAATTTATTTATTTTGTTTTTTTATGTGTTTAATAATTTTATTTAATTTATATGTTGCTTCAATTAGGTTTTTGGTCATTTTGGACACTTTTTATTGATTTTAAAAAGCATAGCTACGATTATTAGTTAACTGTTGTTCATTGTAGTTTATTAAAAGTGTACTTAGTTGAGTCTAAATCATTATACATTCATAGACAATAGGTGGGTTTAACTTTATAAGTTAGTGTAATTTATAATAAAGTTATTTTGATCTTATTTTATATATCTATCTCAGTTGGGGTGATTATGTTGACTATGATGCTTTTTTGGTTGCATGTTTGACTTTACCATTGAAGAGGCTTCTTGCACGATGTCTAAAATTTTATATTGAGTTAAAATTCAATTTTTTTGGTATAATTTTAGTCTAATTATTCTATTTTAAATTCTTGGTCTAGGATTTTTATATTTATATTTTTACTTTTAGACTTACTTGCATTGCAAGTTTCTTTTTAATAAGCTCTAATTAGTTTTCTTTATTACAAAAGTTTCACTCAATTTAATTGTGGAAAATTATTTCAATTGGAGAATGTTTTTTCATCTTTTATCTTTGATATTATTCCAATTATATATTAATTTATACCAAAAATAACATATTTTCAATTTTTAATCTATTTGGTATAGTTTTTAGTCAATAATTTCACTTACAATACTAGTTTGACAACAATAAAATATGGAACAATTTTGTTGATACATCAATTTTTGATAGAAAAATGTTTATTTACACTCCATATGATCATTCAAAACCTTAATTTTGTATCATATCCAAGTTCAATAAAGGTTCATAATGATTTTTTAGGATATTATTAGAAGAAAAAATGGCTTCAGTGAATTCTGCTACTATGAATATTCATGTTTCAAAGGTGACAACTTTGAGTGTTAGAGAGATTAGTTGAAAATAATTGTGTGGAAATGAGTTTAGGATAATTTTATCCATGTGTACACACCACTTAAATATTATAATACCTTGACACAATGTCAAAAAATAACAAAAAAAGGATGAAGAAATGGGAGTGCACAAGCTTTCTTCTATCTTAAAAGTGCCATAGACCCAAGCATTCATCCAAGAATCATAGGATGAAAGAATTACCATGAGGAATAAAATACATTGGATACTTCATATCAAGGACTTATTAAGGTAATATGATCAAAAATCCAAACCCTTAAATAAATTTTGAGAATTTGATAATGTCATTTTCTATAAGGGTAAATCATTTAGTGCATAGAATGAGGGTTTTATGGAGAAACTATCCAAAATAGTGTTATAGTATTTTTTTTAATAGATATTTAAGAAAAATATGGCTGCATATTATGATCACTCTTGAAGAGTGAAAATACATGAACACTATAATTTTTGATGAGTTAGTTGGTTCTCTCTTATCCCACTAGGATAAGATGAGACTATATGTAGGAGATATAGAAAATAGTCTAGAACAATCACTTGAAACCAAGGTAAAGGTGTTAAAGTACAAAGAGAAAAATAAAAATTAGAATCAAGGGAGTTTAAAAAACTCAAATTTAAAGGGTAAAGTTGAAGCTAACTGTTAGGTAACTAGGTTTCACCCTTGCTGAGGAAAAGATTGTTCACATCCACCTTAGACTCTAGACTAACATTAGAGTGACCTATAGATTATGGGATACCTAAGATACAGGTCAAACCTCTAGTTTTGATGGGTGTAGATTCCATAATTTTTCAATTCCACTCTCTCTAATACCTAATCTTATTGCAATTAAAATGGAAAAGAGATGAAAATTGATAAAAGAACCTACTCTAAAATGGTGATGCACCAATGATTAAATATCCTCTCTTCGTCTATACTTTGAAACCCATTAATGAGCTTGATAGAGACTACAAATGATCAGTCCTCTTTATGGTATTATAAGCATGAATGTTTCATATGGAGGTTGAGTAAGAGTTATGTAACTTTAAGGATAAATACCTATATTTAAAAAATACACTATTAGCTTATGACACTTTAAGAACACCTCTACTCTCCAACATTTCATACAACCTGCAATAGACTAGTAACCTAAATTTAGGTTCTTGAAAGGACATAAAGAATAAAACATCATTCACACATTCTATAAATCAACTTTCATGAATCACACTAGCATTCAACAAGAAATATGCAAGTACTCTTCTATTGATTCAAAAGAGTACAAGGTAATTTGGTAGAGCTTTTCTACACCTAGTCGAGGGATGCCAAAGTAAGAACTCAATTCATTCTTAAATATAAAGTTTTAAATATAATAAAAAATATTCTGGGCATGGGAGAGGCATGAATGAGGCCAAGGTGGCATATGGAAATTACAACATGCCTATTCACCCTCCTCATGTGTTGACACTTCTTCAATGAGTCTACTTTGGCATTAAGAGAAGGTATAGAGGTTGTAAATCCTCTATTATAATTCATTAAATCCTTGAAAATGATCAAAATATCCTAATATTCCTTATAGTGGAAGTGACATAATGAAAATTGGGTATGGATAGGCCTCCAAGAGGCATTGAGTAGCCTTTCCTTCAATGTACCTATAGATTTATACTTGAAACTACCTATACCCTATCATAATGGTCTTAAATTTTGGATATTATCACTTGGATGATATTTAAAAATGATTCAAGGTGATTCATCAATTCCACAATGCCATTATATTCCTGATATACTCTCTTACTTGTAAGTTAAGTAGGTTTATTCTGCTTGTTCTTCATCTTTATGATTATCTATTTCTTAGGTGATTAGGAAAAATAAACTAGCCTTTAATTAATTAGATAAGATATTAAATATTATTTTATTAACTCCTTATATCTATAATTAGGACTTTCTTAACTATCCCTCACCTACAAACACATTTTATCTTCATGACTAGGCCACTTGAACTAGCTTCCTAGACTGGCTACGTAGGAGGACTTAACAGAGACACTTACAATCAAATTCATGGATAATTTTGGAATTGGAGGAGTATAATAAGACTTTAAATTACATATACCATATTTTTAAACTTTTATTTAGGCTCTACAAGACATTTTATACCCAAAATATTAAAAACTTACACTTTTAAGAGGTGTCTGTACAACCCCCACACAACCTGGTGTCAAGGACATGAGTTATTTTGATCTAAAAATATGATCCAAGTTTTAGTCAAGAAATTCCTAAGTGTTTGAATGCACTTTTCATTAAACCTTCCTAGTTGAGTCACTATTAGGGTTTAAGGGGGGTTTGAGAGTGTTTGGTGTGTTAGGGATGGTTTATAGAGATCCGAGCTTAGATATCTGAACCAATTATGCTAAATTCAAGATAATATAACTCTTAACCTTCCCTATAGTGTTGGGATTCCCATGCATATAATCCAAGCTATGATGATCATTCTAAGATGATCTTTGTGGGAGAAACATACTCACTGAGTAACTTTTGTGTGTCTATATGTAAAATGATATATTTTAGAGACTTTTCCTAAGATTAAAATTAGCCAAAAGGTTTAAAAAGACTTTTATAGCCTTCCTCAAGAAGGTTATAAGCATTATTAATTTCCAAATTATTCTTTGATTCCCTTTTTTTGACATAATCATAGTGGATAATATGGATTGGTCTACATATAGACATGAAATTTGAATATTGGCCTAAACCCTAGAGTTGTGGGCCACTCCTATATTGTATAAAACCTTAATATTATCTTAGAGGTCCTATAGAGTAGCATCATTGGCCTAATTAGGCCATTTGACTTCCTTCAAGGGCACACAATCATCTATCTCAACATTCATGTTTATTTTCTTGCTGACCTAGTCATGAATGTCACTTTGGTGATTGCTAGAGGAATTTTTCAGATGCTCCAAGATTCATTATTCCTCCCTAACTTCATTTTGTACACAAAAAATCCCCATCTCCTTATTATTAAGCTTAGACTAACACTTCTAAGCCTATTATATATAGTTTGACTCTTGCACATGCCAACCAGTGAGTTATTGTGATGATCATAAGGCTTGAGGAGACCTTAAAATTTATTTCATGGTCAAACCACTTAATCTTAATTGGTTTTGAGGATAAAATCCACCGTTAGGTCACTTCTGGGGTTTATACAAGGTTTGAGACTTCAACCATCTTAATGATAGTTCATACCATATAGACATCCAAAATAGGGGTAAATTCCATGAATCTATAGAGAATTGACCTACTCATCTTCCATGAATAACTTGGGTTTCCATGCAAAGGGTGTGCGGAGATATGAATGTTAGAAGGTGAAACTAGGGTTGTTTGCAAACCAATTCTGACTGATTATTTTTTTAAGGTTAATTCATAAAGGTTATCCCCCACTTTCCAACCAATATTTCATGAATATTTACTCCATATGGGGACTTAAACTTCTTTAAGAGCTTTGTCCCTACATCTGTATGTGGTGAAGTGGATGAGCACTTGAAGTTGAGCTTTGATTTGATTGTGTTGAGGTTGTCTAGATTGAGAAGGGTTTTGGAGACACTCTAACCCTTTTCACACTTCTTTCCAATTTAAACCTCCTAATAAGGGTATTTGAAATCTTTATACACCCCTCATTAACCATCCAACTTGTTGTAAGAACTTGGAGAAACCTTAAGATGGTAGTAGAGTCTATTAGCAAGCTTGTGTGCTTGTTTGTATTGGTCTATCTCAAAGGGAAACTATTGTAAATTTGAGTGATAACCCATTTATAGGGTGAATAAAATAATTATAAATCATTTTGTATTTCTATAAAACTATTTTTGGATCCCAAACTGTCTCCAAACCCTTCATGGCATGGACCTACCATTCAACCCACAGAACCAACTATCATAGATAGGGCTTGGTATGAAACAAAAAAAACGTATACCCAATATTTTTATAGACTAAATGGATACATAAGTTCCTTCATATAATAATTTAGACAATTTTTATTAAATTTTGAGGCTTGGCCATGCCCATAAGGGTCCCAAACCATCATTTTGGCTCCGATTGGAAGTGAATTACCTATTGACTATGTGTTTGGGCATGAAAATTTTGAGTATGGCCCTCTCCATTATTTTTTGAGGTGTTTTTGATAATTAAGTGTACATAACATGTCTTAGGTATGAATATACTCTCATATGGTGACTTGCCAATCCTCTCTCTAATTACATACACTACCCTTCTCAAACTTAGGGTTCATGTCTGAGTATGCATGTGTGTTCCTAAGCATGTGTTAATGTTCCTTTGCCTTATTAGATGTTATGAACATATTTTTTTAATTATAATTCAATATTAAACTTAATCATATTTTCATGAGTGCTTCCCTCTTACCATAAGCAAGGTGTGGTCCTTCATATGCATTAATCTACTAGAGGTACATAGTCATATATACTCACTATGTATAAGGTCTGAGTATCATATTTATATGATGGGATAGTGATTAATAGTTGATTAAAATATAGTAACACTTTCATAGCTTCGCTCATCCCCTTGAAATGCATACCCTCTTATTTTCACACCAGTCCTCATGCCTTGAATGATCTACATAGTGCCCTTTGGAGACTTTGCTATAGTAAGCTTAGAATGGATGGCTATAGGTGGTGATTGTCTTTCTTAGTAGAGAATATGACCATATAGGTTCAACCTCCATGGTTTCATTTCTCTTGAGGGTTACAAGGGAGCATGGAGGTCTATAGGCATGATCTATAATTAGAGGGAAGGATGGAGGAGTGAATGAAGATGACTTTGGGGTGGTGGAGGGTGAAACATGAATAAGAGAGTTGGAATACAGTATGGATGGCAGTGAAAAAATTATGAAATGATAAAAATATGAAAATGGAGTGTGGTAACCCTTCCTTGAAAAAAATTATGAACCTTACAGATCTTTATACATATACCTAAGCAAATATGGAAATTTAAAGGCATAAATGAAGCATATACAACCAAAATATGAAACTTAAGAATCTTTGAGGAACCTTAATTTTTGTAAAAGATTTTAAACTCTAATAAAATTGACTGAGTGGGCTTGGAAGTGAGGAGGATGGTTTCTAAGCCTTTAAGGCTACCATGGAGGTCTATAAACTTGTTCACAAGGGCATGATGATGATCCATTATCAATTCAATGCTTCTTTCCATGTTCTTATGTTATATTTGAAGACTCTATAGATGTCAGGGATCACACATAGTGTTCACCATAGAGACCCCAAATATATAGAGACCCTTTCTTATTGAATATTCTTTGAATTAAAAAGAGGATATCAGACATCCATCTTGGTCAAGGAGGGATGGGGAAAATTTGAAAAACTCTTCCAAATCTTCAACTCAGCTAACAACTTCTGGTGAGGACATTCAACCCCTATCCATTACATAGAGCTATCTACAAATTACACATAGGATCTAGTCTTGAAGGTTTTCTAGTTCTATGAGCTCACACATGTGAGTCAGGTTCTAAAAATGTTGTAATAGTCTACATAAATACTTGAGGGAATAAAATTAGTCATTGGTTTGAGTACGCAAGCCAAGAATATATGAAAACTATTGTGTCTAATTTGGCCTCTGTAGATGAGGATGGGTTATCTATAACCTTATAAATGGTTATTCCATCTCAGCTAAACAATATTCCCCTTGCTAATATTGTTTCCCTAGGTATCTATCCTATAGGATAGGAGTGCCCAATTTAGACTATATCACCCCATAGAGAAGTGTCCCATTTTTGATTGTCCTGTCCATTTGCACCTGAGCCCCAATGGTCATTTTCATCTAGTACTTATCCTTAATTAGGTCAGTCTAACACAAATACATCTGACCCATGACTAATTTTTCTCAATAAAATCCCTATCAAAGCTCATTTACAAAGGAGGTGATAAAACTTACAAAGTAAGAAAGAATATAAATAAAGTACTAAGGCAAAATTCCCTATTCTTTACACATAGTCACCCAACACAGCTATAAACCTACTCAAATATTCATACCAATCCCTAGCCACCTCAAACAATATCAATTTGGCATTTACATTTGCATCACACTATAATGAAAATCACACTAGATGTGAGAACTACATATGACTTGATCCCTTTTTAGAGTATTGGTATGTAGGAGTGTGCCCACACAAGGGGTGTGGATTGCATGTTCAATACATCTTTAACACTAACCCTCCTCTTTTTCAAGTGACTCAAATGTAATTTTATCAATTATGATAGAGGGTTAGGGTTTGAAGATAAAATCAAATCCATAGTGAGTTCTATCAACAACCAGTGCTCAATTTTTCACAAAAATTCTCACACAAGCACAATGCAACTACCTAGAAAGTTTTAGGTCTCTATGATTAGTTTGGACAACAATGATAGGAATGGATAAAAACACTGAAAACTAAAATTTTCACTTTTTGGTGTTCCTATCCTTTTACCCAATGAAATATAGATTCAGGTTTATGACACCTTCTTAGTCCTATATAGCCATTTTCAACCTCTGTATCAACCATCTCAGTCTATTTTATACTTAAGTTATATTTATTCTTTTTTTATAAAGATGAAAAAGACATAATTACACAAATTAGGATTATATTTATTATTTTATTCTATTCTAATTTATTAATACATACCCTTAACTAAAATAGGAATAAAACTCCATTATTCCCAAAATAAGTTAAATCATTTGGTAAACTCGACTTACTTCATTTGTGTACAGAAACCTTAGAAATCCTAGGGAAAATTCCTTGCTGATTTTAGAAATATTCTTCTGATTTTACCTGCATATATAAATAAAAATTTCACATTTATTTTTAAAAATTCACCATAGTAATTTTAAGAATTATTTATTTCAAACCCTATTTAAATATACTAGGTCCCTATGTTTTTGGAGGTATCACCTTACATGTTAGTGAGCTTCGTATCCTTTTTATGCATATTATAACTTAATATTTTTAGGACTTTGCATTTATTTTATTTATTACTTTCCTTCCATCACATTTTTCTTATTAAAACTTATTGAATTTTTTTTCTTTTGATTTGTTTTCCTATTTTAACAATTTCCCAATATACCAACTTTGATGAAACTGATAAGAGGGACCATCCACTTTTGCATATCATAATTTTTAGTGTTCACCATAGTGACAAGGGGCACATTAGGTGTTCACCATGCATATCATGCACACCCTCCACTAGATACATACTAGACACCTTTAGTTGAGTCACATCTTTTGAGCAACATGATTGGTGTGTATAATTCTAGAGTTCTAGCTAGACCTTCAATCTACTTCTCAGAGCAAGAGATAGTTGAGGATAATTTAGATTATTTTGAATTATTTATCAGAGCCTACATTGATCACCATCCCATTCATAGTGTTCTCATAGATAATGGATCTAGTATTAACATGTGCACTATGACATTAATTTATCATTTAGGATATTTAGAGTAGGATATCACTCTGATATACATAGTTATCAGTGGATACATACATAGTTTATTAGGTGATATTTTAATTCTTCTACAAGTTGGTCTAGCACATGTGACCACACCATTTAATTTTTTCCTAGTATAAGAATCTTTGACATGTTTCTTGGTCGACTATAGATCCAAAAACTTTGTGCAGTACCTTCTATAGTTCATAGATGCATGAAATAAATTCATATTGATTAGGTTAATATAGCTGTTGTAGTTTCATATGAGTTACCACTCCCCACTTTAGATCCATTTACTACTCTGTAGTCACTAATTTCAGCTCCTCCACTAGTTACATTTCTTCCTTTCATTTATATTTAGACACAGTCAAGGCCTCCCTCACTAGCATAGAGAGTTCATACACTTCCATGGAGGCCTTTTTTAGAGTGACCACTACATAAATGATATTTTTAGGACTCTATATAGTATATATCTATAATATTCACACCAATGGTAATATCATTGAGGTCTCATGCCTCTACACACAAAGCATATTTTTTGAGAGATTCTTCTACTACCAGATGGGTCCATAAGATCCCCATAGATGCATCCACTTCTTAGAGTTATAGGGGGACCCCATAATTAGTTTCCACTATAGATATTTTAGAGAAATTATAACATACATAGACTTTAGAGTCACATTCTCAAACCTTCCATCATGTTTCATGATCAATCATGATCCCTCTCCTTGATACAAGACACCATGATAGGGAGTCTCTTATGAGACTCATTAGTTAGTATCATTTCTTCTCAATATTTTTTGTACATAATTTATTATCCTACTTGTGCATAGTGTATTTTTCCTTACTTTTACATAGATAATTTCAAAACACCAAAAAAAATACAAAATTTCAAAATACCAAAAATAATACATGTCAAAATATAAAAATATTCAAATAACTCAAAACACCAAAAACTTTTCAATTATACGCATTATCCATGCTTTACATTTTGTTGTTATATTATATTATTTGTTGATTTATCTACATTACCATGCTATAATTTATCTTATTTGAGTGTGTGAAATGACACCTAGATCCTTGATTTTTTCACTCTACCCATTAAGGGGTCATCCTACTTTTACAATCGAGACATACATCAACATATCTACCTACTGGGGGCATCTTCTACATGACTACACCATCCATGTTATTCCATCATTAAACCACACACTCTAGTTATCATTTTTATGTACATTACTTACTATATTACACATATTATTCTATCAACACTCATTAGCATATAACACTTGTGTATTTCTTAGCATCTACCTTGTCTTAACTACATGTTTTGCATACTTTCACTTCTTTCTTTGCTTAGTTGGGTGCGATAGTATTTATAGCATTTAAATGCCTTAATTTATTTCATTGAGTAGATATATGTGATTATATTTCTCAATTCCTAGTTTTTTACTTGTGTGTGCCTTAGGACATTTGCCAATGTCCTTTGCTTATACTCTTGTATGTGCTTGTGGCCTTTGCACCAATCTTAATTATTTGAAATTGTATATGCATGTTGGAATTTAAACATGAATTTTATGCTTAATTTTCCTAGTTTGAGTGATGTGTGACCAAGTCCCTTATTTTATTGGCTCCTTGGCCTCTTTTGTATGCTTCTTGATTCTTGCCTTGCATGCTTGTTTGCTTGTTTACTTCTCATTTGTTTGCAATGCCATGATCCACATCATGCATTAGATTACCTTATTCAATGACATGATGGAAATAATTCTTCATCCTCCTTGATAACTAACTATATTTCTAGTTTTAGTTTAGTATACTGCATATGCTATTATATTGTTACATTTATCTAGACATACCCCTATTGATCTAACAATCTCCAATACAAACTATGTTATATCTTGAGACATTTTTTATTATTATCATTTTTATATCATGTACTTTGTATCATAACACATTTTTAGGGATCTTTATTCTAAGGAAAGTCATTATAGGGTCTTCATTCCAACCCTCAAAAGAGGGGACAAAAAATAAGGGTTTTGTCATAGAGATCAAACCCCTCTATCGGTCAAACTTAGTTTTTAGAACACTCAAAACAATAAATAGAATTCAAAACATGTAGCATAGACCAAAAAAATAAGGATGAACATAGAACATTCATAAAAAATAGTAAAGGACAAGAGTGCCCTATTCGGACTATGATGCCTTACAACAAAGTGTCTACTTTTTGGAACTCCTATCCAAACAATTAAAAACCCAAAATTTTAAAAAATAGATAAAAAGGTAAGGTCTATTATAGTTTTGTTAGCTACAGTCCAATTTAGATTAGGTAGTTTTAGTATAGTTTTACTTAGATTATCTAGATATAGGGGGAATCATGCATGGCATGATGGATCTCACTTCTAGTTTTAGATTAGGTAGGTGGTATAACTTCCAGATCATAAACCATGTTATAGACACCAGTGATTGGGGGTAATGTGAATGACACATTTGCCTTCTTTTCTTTCGAGTTAATTATATTAACTGAGTATTATTAGTAGTTATGTGCCTTATTACATATACAAGTGGTTTGCATCATTTTATAGTGGCTTTCATATAAGCCTAGTTCTTAATTTTGGAGTGGATTTCATACAAGCTAATATCCACCTTTTAGAGTGGCCAAGATTGACCTAGTTCTTAGTACACATTCAACTATCCACACCACATTTTAAGATTATATAGAAATCATGGGATTCATGAGCCATCTCATATGACACACATTCATACTAGTATTAGTTCATAGTTCACACTTAGTTGGAAATGATGGAGCAAAAGGGCTAGCATTTGTATTCTTAAGCCACCCTTGGGAAATTGAGCACTCATCTCCATTCATGATATTACTCTTGGTACAGTACATACCTAGTATCACTGAACATCACTCAATATCACAATAGTTTTTGTATTAGTTCACATACTGAGTGATGTGTATTCATTCCTTTCTCTTCCTCTCTCTTCTTCTTAGCCTTTCTAAATTCTTATTTTAGACATAAGATGTCTAGTAAGAACTGATATACTCCTTGTTTTGTCTTGCAGATTTACGATTCAAGTTTTGATCTCTCTATGCACACTCAACATCACACATATTCATGGGATTCACCTTTGAAGGTAAGTTCAAGTATGCTTTTTACTTTTCATTTATCCTAGTTTTCACTTTGTTGCATCACTTTAATAAAAGGCAAAAAATGCATTCATATAAAATGCACAAATTGGTAGTTTGAGTGTGGCTTATGACACCCCATCCATAGGTCCTTTTTGCATGCTCTTAAGACCCTTTTAGACACCTTTTTTCTCATTTTAAATATTGTTGAACCTTCTAAATGGTCATTCCACCTCAACCAGATAATATTCCCCATGTTAATCTAATTCCCCTAGGACCGAAGCCTATAGGATAGGAGCACCCCTTTTGGACTATAATTCCTCATAGAGAAGTGTCCAATTTTTGGTGGTCCTATTAATTTTAACTTTAATCCCCAATGTTTATTTTAATATATTCCTTATCCTTAATTAGATTGGCCTAACCTAAATACATCTAACCCATGATCAATTGTTCCCTATAAAATCCTACTCAAAGCTCATTTATAAAGGAGGTGAAAAAACTTACAAAGAAATCAAGAATAAAAACAAATCACTAAGGAAAAATTCCCTATTCTTTACACATAGTCACCAAACATAGTTGTAAACCTACTCAAATCCTCATATCAATACCTAGCACCCTTAAACACTATTAATTTTACATTTTCATCTACATCACACTATTGCACAAAGCACGCTAGGTGGGAGAACTACATATGACTTGATCCTTCTTTGAAGTATTGGTATATAGGTAGTGTACCCACATAAGGGGTGTGGATTGCATGTTTAGTACATATTTCACACTACCCATCCCCCACCCCCCAACCTCTTTCTCAAGTGACTCAAATGTCATTTTATTAAGCATGATAGAGGGTTAGGGTTTAAAGACAAAATCAGCTCCACAGTGAGTTTTGTTGAAAATCAACACTCAATTTTTCATAATAACACTTACACAGGCACAATGTAACCACCCAAAAAGTGTTAGGTCTCTATGATTAGTTTATACAATAGTGATAGGAATAGATAATAGTGTCAGACACCAAAACATCCACTTTTTGGTGCTCCTATCCTTTCACCCAATGAAAGCTAGATTCATGTTTATGACACCTTCCTAGTCCTAGATAGTCATTTTCAACCTATGTATCATCCATCTCAATCTATTTTATAGCTAAGTTATATTTATTCTTATTTTTAAAAAGGTGAAGAAGACAAACAATTACATAAATCAAGACTATATTTATTGTTATATTCTTGACTAATTTATTAATCCAGACCCTTAACTAAAATAGGAATAAAACCTAAATATTCCCAAAGTAAGTTAAATCACAAAGAAATAAATAATAAAAATAAAAGACAACACATAAATACCAACAACTAGACTAAGCAACAATCATAAAACATGTGTAAAAGTACTTGGAGGGAAAAGACAAACTCTAGCTACTTATATACAAGAGGAACATGATGAAGATTAGTAGTAAAATTTGAGGAACATCCCATTGATATAGATGGGGATTTACTCACCATTAAATCTAGAAATTTTAAAGTCATTACTTTTCTTACAATTAGTGATGATATAAGGTCCACTCTAAAGGTTGTCAAACTTGGAGTGTTTTATTGTCTTTGCATGGTCATCATCCCACTTGAGGACTATATATCCTTGTTGGAATGTCATAGATGAATACCTTTTATCAAATTATTTCTTGACTTGATTATTATTAAACCATATGGCATGCATGGCACTATCCCTTGTTTTATTTAACTATCTCAGCTCATTCATTTTAACTTGCATTGTATCATCTTCTAAGAGCTCAAGTTAGTGAGCAAGCTCTAATGTAGGTAGTTCAAGGGAGATAGGAAATCTTTCCTCTCTACCATAGATAATGAGTTATATATAGTGTCTATTAGACCTCTTATGTGTGACTTTATTTGTCCATAAGGTAGTTCTCAACCTTGTATTCCATTCTCTTTGATTGTCTTCCATGGTTCTATTGATGATCCTTATCAAGTTCTTATTTTTGTACTTTGATAGTCCATTGCCTTATGGGTAATATTTGGAAGAAGCCTTGAGGTAGATGCCCTGGCTAAGGGCCCACTCACATACCTTAAAACTGTTAAAGGCCAAGGGATTATCAAATGTGACTATTGAAGGTATACCAAATATGGTTACAAGATTTTCATAAAACTATAAGACTGAGTTCTCATTAGCCTCCTTAAGTGCAACTACCTCCACCCACCTTGTGAAATAGTTAGTGGTTGTTATGACCCATTTATGTCTAGAAATATAAGGGGGATGGATCATGCCTATGAAGTTTAATCCACACTATATGAAGGTCTGTTAAAATTGAAAGGGTTACAAGGGAAGGGCATCTAACTTTTGTTTATCAGTGAAGATGGCACACTTTGAACACTTTCTAACCCAAGTATGTGAATATTTAAATAATATAGGCTAAAAGTATCCATATCTAATGATATTAGAGGCTATGGTCTTGGCAACAAAGTGCCCACTGGTAGGCCCATCATGAAATTTCTAAAGTAGCTTGTCAACTTGGCTTGATTCAACACATCTCAACAACATACCTCCTACATCCTTCTTAAATATCACTACATCTATGAAGATATAGGGTATGGTCTATAGTATAAAATGCCTTTTTTTGGTCTTATCTAAGCCTATAGGACATTTTCCTATTTAAAATAACTTGACCACATCATTAGTCCAACTAAGAGGAGTGGTATTTATAGTTGCCTACTGCCTATCATGGATTGCCAAAATTATGTCATTATCTTCCTTCACCTCCATTTCAAGATGTTCAAATAGACCTATACCTTTGATTATCTTGGTCACTCTCACTTCAATATCATATTCCATACACTTTTTTACCCACTTAGCTCTCTTCTCACTCAAATCTCTATTAAGTATAAACTCTTTGATGCTTGGGTGCACTACCATCACTATGAACTTATTGTTAGACACCATTTGCCTAAACTTATTTAATCCTCTAATAAAATAAAGTACATTCTTCTATTTAAAGTTATAAATTTCTTCATATCCTTATAAATCTTGACTAAAGAAGGTAATTTATTATTCTAGGCCTTCATCACTCTGATACATAAGCATAGCATAAATTGCATCAACTATGGAAAATGCATACAAAAAAAATTCTTTATTAAAGTCAAGGTTAATGATTGTGGGGGATTGAAAGATGGTATGTTTGATAGCCTCAAATCTCCTCTTCCATTAATTTCTCCATGTGAAATCTTTATGATTCTTAAGCATGTGAGTAATAGGCTTAAATAACTCTAAAAAACTCGGAATAAACCTCCTTATAAAGTTGATCTTCCCTAATAAGTTTTGTAAACCTTTATTATGCTTGGGAAAAGAGGCTAATATTGATTCAAACCTATCAAGGTCTATGGAGAGACCATATTTTGACACCACATTCCCCAATAATCTACCCTAATAAACTACAAAGATGCATTTCTTAGGATTTAAGGACACTTCAAACTACTTTCACTTATCAAATACTAACTTCAAATGTGCCATGTGATCTATTAGTCATATTGAGAACATAGTGATGTTGTTTTAGTTTCATTAGGGTCTTAAATTCATTTATTCATGGGGTTATGATTTCATTTAATTATTTGAGTCAATTTTGGACTTATTACAACTAGGTACAATCATAGTATAAACCCTTAGCTCTCAACATTTATCACTTGATTGTGTTGGCATAAATTCACATAAGGTGAAAACATTATGCCCTCACCTGAAGTGTAGTAGAGAAAGAATTAGGTACCATGTTGGGATAGTTCTGCCATGGTGTAATACATCATATGCAAGAATTGGTTTGTTAGCAAAGGATTTTGGGAAGATTCATTGGTGCAAGCCATTTTTGAGGGGATTCTAATGGTTTGTAGTCATAAAGCCTATTTAGGGAATTAATTATAATCATAGGGTTGTAAGCCTATATCAAGCTACTTCTATGTTTTCAAAGGTGCAAGCCTTTATGTTACTAAGTTAAGCATCATTTAGTAAATTTGGTGCATCAAGGGAATTAATTTATATCTAGGGCCCATGCTTAAGCTATCACTCCTGACAAGGGTATCAAATCTTTAGTGCATGAATTATATTACACTTAAGCTAATTTTTAGGTTATGTTGATGTCATAACTTAACACATAGATACCATTAATGACCTGGAATATAACTTAACAAAACATTCACATATTAAAATCACACTATTATAACTATTGCATTTAGTTCACATTCGAAGAACATTACCATAACCACATTTACTATATTATTACTCAATTAGGTGCAATGCCATTATTTATTAAACAAGGTTCAATTAAAGAGAGTACATAACAAGTGAAATAAATCAAATGCTCATCTAAAGCTACTAGTGGCCTATAAGCTCACATGCGAGCATGTGCACTATAATGTGGATCCTTAAAGGCATTCATACTTAAAATTATGCCAATGGAATCCATAACATGATATCTAGAGCCAATTTTATAATACTTCACTACCTCAATTTTCATCCCCTACTTGTTAGATCAAGTTTAGATTTATAGCGCATAGGAGCATCTTCATGATAGGGTAGAGAACACACACCAGTACTAAGCTATAGCCTTGGTTGATCATTCCAATAACTCCATCACCTTATGCACTTTGCACTGTGGTCACCATGTGTAGCCACTCAATAAGATGTCCTAAAAAATTGATCACCATTTAACCGCTTACCAATTGGTGCTAGATCTATAATGATTCCTCCAAATGGTGAAAAAAATACCAAAAAAGAAATCATACTAGGTGATTGCCTTATAGTAAGATGTCTTCTAAGTTGGTGTAGATTCATATTTAGCCAAAAAAGGGGCCCAATATATGTCATCAAGATAGATGAACACAATTTCATTAATTATCCCCTCATATGCAACATCCATTGCCCTTTGAAAAGTTTCCCTTGAATTGGATAGTCCAAAGGGCATCTTCATGTATGCATAGGTGCCCCAATTTATAGTGAAGGTAGTCTTATGTCTATCCTCTTCTATGACTAAGATCTGAATGTATCTAGAGTAACCATCAAGTAAATAAAACCTCTGAGAGCTTGAAACCTTTTGAAGGATATGATCCATGGAGGGTAGTGGATAATGGTCTCTCAAAGACACCTTATTAAGGTCTCTAAATAAACACATAGGCATATCTCTCCATTCTTATTCCTTATAGGCACAAGATTTTCTACCCATGAGGAATGATTATTGGGAAATATGATCTTATATTAAATCAATTTAAGTAATTCCCTTATCATGAGCTCTTTGACCTTTGGTTTGATTGGTCTTTGTTTCTACTTTACCAGTTTTGCATTTTCTTCCAACTCTATGGTGTATTGGGATAACTTGGGGTCAAATCATTTTATATCATGGTATTCCCATGAAAATACATTATCATAACTTGACACAAGGCTATGAAGTCATCTCTCTCTTCTGTTGTGTTTACTTCTCATAGCTTAAGCAATTTGTCCTTAAAAATGACCATCTTCTCATAATGTTCTTCTTTAGTTGAGATACTCACCTTATCCCTTCTTAAATGATCATATTAATTGAAGATGCTTTATAATGTCAATAATACCTTGGGTAATTTTTTATTTCTTAGCTTCACTATTTGATCATCAAACTAATGCTACAATTTACCTGGATTCTTATGATAGAATTCTACCTCATGCATGAGAAAACAAAAAATCTGCTCATCACTGTCAAAGACCTACCAACTCACCTCATTATTAAGTATAAATGGATTGAATAAAAAATTGATTTTTGACTATACTTAAGTGATTTTGACTCCATCAGTAATGTCACATTGGGCACCAATGGATATAAGTCTATCTGCATGGTGATTAGACTCCCTTGGTATGGAATGGATGTCAAATGCTAAGAATTCCTCTAAGAGGTACCAAAATCAATGATTTTAGTCCTTTAAAATATTATTATTAACTAAAATAACACCTCTTACTTGATACACTACTAGCTCACTATCACCCTTCACTTGAAATTTTTTAATGCCTCTTCTCTTTTCCCATTGTAATCCATGTATAAGGGCTTCATATTCTATAGTGTTTGAAGTACAACTAAATTATAATCTCACTATAGAGTATAAATTTTGATTATGAGGGTAAACAAGCATTACTCTATCCCCACTCCCATTCTTTGACCTTGATCCATTAAAGAACAAAGTCTATATGCCATCATGCTCTTGAGTTAGGTTTTATGAGACTAGGTATAATAGCTCCTTAACCATGCATGAAATATACATCTAGGTCTTCCTCCTCAATGGTCTTGTAGGGTTCAAAACCATGGTTATCAACTACCAATTCATCAAGGAGTAGATACCTGCAAGATGATCTTTGAGTTCTTGCTTACTGATATTTTCATCCTCATCTAGGATAGTTTAGTTTACATTAAATAGGTTGGGCATATAGGGTTCTAAGTAGAACCTAGAAATAGGTTTGGACTGAATAATGAACCTTATCCCATATCTAGTCCTTAAGACAATATGACCAGTCAGATGAAAGGTATCCCCAAATCTTTATAGTGAAATCCCTAGATAGGTATAGGGAAAAATATGGAGGGAGATAAATAACCATGACATCTTGTGATATTACACAACTAGGGTAGGCTACTAACACAATCTTGAGATATTTTAGGACACTTACTATCTTTATGGGAGACCTATCTAATTTCAAAACTCCTTTCTCATTGGTTTCATATTTGAGCTCTAGATTATCATCTATGGATTTTGGCATGATTAAGGTAGAAACACCAATATCTATCATGAAATTATGGACAAGAAAATCTCCTATTATGAATAATAAGTAGAATGGAGGTGTATTAACTACCTTCAGAGCTTGGAATTCACTAGGTTGAATATCATTAGCATAAACTACACTCACCTTATCAACTTGCTTATTTATAAGAGAAAACTTGGAAAGCTTTTGTTGAATAAGATATTTCTACCCTAGAATGAGTAGAGCATCCCACATAGGAATTCTAACATTAGATTTATTGATATAGTCCACAATGCTGAAGGGAGAATTGACACTTTTGGGTTTCAATTTAGAAGTATAGGCATCACTTGTGACTTGTGTAACTTGTGGAATGAAGGGACTCTTTGTTGATGCCCATGTCTCTAAGATGTATATTATATTGAAGAGGTTTTGTTTACTATACTTTGAGTGGTAGGCTACTGATTTACTTGAGGATTTATTGGAGTGGACTTAGATTTCCCCAAGTTGTAATCAATCATCCTCCTCTTAGACCTTGTGTGGGATACAACTAAATCATCTAAATTTAGTACATTTTACCCCAAGTTTGTTGCTACTTTCTCAAAATTATGTTCACCTACTTAGAATTTTGAAAATGTGGTCTTAGTAGATGCTTTACTCACACTCTCTACTTATTGGCTTGGCACTTCATCTCATGTTATGATAGGCATATCACTGTGAGGCATTATAGGACCTTGTTATGGAGGAGGCATGGTGTCATGTACTTGAAATGTAGTACCCTATTACATATAAGAGTTTTGATATATTTACACACTTGTAGCCATCACCATATTACTTGATTGCCCCCATGGAGTAGACCATTAAACTTATTGTGTAAGGTTATTATGTGTTGGTATCAATGACCTTGAACTACTTATATCAATTTAGTTATAGTTATTGTAAGTTCTAACCTATGTGAGCTGCCCTTAGCCTTTTTGGCTGGGTGGATAAGGGGGTCTATTGTAGGGATAATTTTGATATGGATACTAATAAGAGGCTTGATAAGGTCTATAATAAGTATGTTACTACCTCTCTAAGTCTACCCATTTATTGATTTGAGCCTTAAGTAACCCCTCAATCTTACCAAGCCTATCTACTTGGATGCCATCATATTAGTCTTGGTTTTTTAGAGTTAGAAATGGAGTAATGGTGGGGGTAATGGGTTGGATATTTTCAAATAGGGGCATGAGGGCTCTAGGAGTCAACTTTACTACTTGAATCAATAAATTTTCTACTCTTATAGAGATCTCATATGCCTTTGGCAATGTAGTCCCACCCATGGACTATGTCATTAAAATAACATCATAATTTAAGGCCCTTAGGTACTATAAGAAGGCATAATTTAGTTTAGGCTTGATAATGAAAGGGATCCTATCCCATGTTTTTTTAAATATATAGTTAAATTCAACCATGGATTCTTGGGGTGACTTCTTAATTGAGGCAAGTTTCTCAACTAATGACACATGATCACTTCAATCTTCAAAATTATTACAAAGACACTCACTAAATTCACCCCATGTGTTTATGGAGGTAGGAGTGAGACCTATATACCAATAAATATCATTGCCTCTCAAGGAGGTTGCTAAGAGTCTCATGGCTACATTTTCTTGGTTGATGTTGTGTACTGAGCACAAGTTGGCTATATCAGCTATGTGTTTCATAAAAGTGGTGGAATTTTACCTTGTGAAGTATGGTAGACTCTTCAAGGAAAAAACTAGGTTATAATCAAATTGGTTAATGTTTAAAGGGATACCACCATTAAAGGGTACAAATGCTTGTATTCTAGGCCTTGCCATTAGGATTAGAGGATTTGTAGTAGGTTGTATATGGAAATAATTGGTAGTATTTGGAGGCTTTAGAGAATTAGGGGGTGTGGGATTTGGGTTAAATATAGGAACCCTCCTTTTCCTTGAAATATCTAAATATAGCTCAATAAATTCAATCTATTTACCTTTTGAATATGATCTAGTGAACACCTTTTGCATGAAACTGCTTTCCAATATGCCATTGATTATCCTTATCATTATATATGTATTCCAACATTATAAAATATTATAAAAGTATGTTTCCAAGGCACTTGATATATAGTCCCACTAGGCGTGCCATAACTGTTAGGTAACTAGGTTGTATCCTTTTAAAGTAAAATACTGTTTAAATCCACCTCAAACCTAGACTAACATTGGAGTTACCTATAGACTATGGGATGCCTAAGATATAGGTCAAACCTATAGTTATGATTTGGATAGCTCCCATAATTTATCACTTAAAATCTCTTTAATACCTAATCCTATTGCAATGAAAGGGGAAAAGAGATGAAAACTTAACAAGGAATCCACTCTAAAATGGTGATGTACCAATGATTAAAGATCCTCTCTTAGTCTGTCTTTTGAAATCCACTAATTAAATTGATGGAGATTAAAAGTGATTAGACCTATTTATGATATTATAATCATGAATGTTTCATATGGAGGTTGAGTAAGAGTTTTTTTAACTTGAAGGACAAATGCCTAGATCTATAGAAAACACTATTAGCTTATGACAGTTTAAGAACACCTCTACTTGCTAGAACTTAATAAAACCTAAAATAGATGAGTAAAATAAATTTAGGTACATGAATGGAACTAAAAATGATAAAGTAATTCATTCATTCTTCAAATCAACTCTCATGAATCACATAAGCATTCAACAATAAATCTGCAAGTACTCTTCTATTGATTCAAAAGAATACAAGGCAATTTTGGTAGAGATTTGATACACTTAGATGAGGGATGTCAAAGAAAAAGATTAATTCATTATTAAATATAAATACAAAATATTATAGGCATAGGATATGCCATAAATGAGGCCAAGGTGGTGTATGGTAGTTACAACAAGCCTATTCACCCTTCTCATGCATTAATACTTCTTCAACGAGTCAACTTTGGCATTAAGAGAAGGTATGGAGGTTGTAATTCCCCTATTTCAATTTATTAAATCTTTGAAAATGCTATAAAAATACCAATATTAATTCTAATGGTAGTTACATAACACAAATTGGGTATGGATAAGACTCCAAAGGGTGTTGAGTACCCTTTCCTTTAATGTGCCTGCAGACTTGTCCTTGAAACTTCCTATACCATATCATAATGGTATTAAATTTGGGTTATGATCACCTAGATGATAATTATGAATTAATTTAAGGTGATTCAATTCCACCATGCCATTCTATGCCTACTAGACTATTTCACAAGTTAAGTAGACATATTCTGATTCTTCTTCATCTTTCTACTTATCTATTTCTTAGGTGATTAGGATAGATGAACCAAGCCTTCAAGTCATTGGATAAGACATAAAATATTCTTTTACTAAATCCTTGTATCTATACTTAGGTCTTATTCAACTATCCCTCACATGTAAACACATTTGCACTGCATGACTAGGCCACTTGAATTGGCTTCATAGACTGGCTATTTAGGAGGAGCTAATATAGACACTTGTAATTAGATTAATGGATAATTTTGACATTATAATATTATAATAATCCTTTAAATTACCTTTAACATATTTTATAACTTTTGGTTAGGCTATGTAACATAGTTTATACCCAAAACCCTACAAAATTGCACTTTCTAGAGGTGTCCATACAACCTCCATACAGCTGAGTGTCATGGACATGAGAACCTATGATATATAAACATGATACAAGTGTTATTCAAGAAATTTCTGATCATTTGAATGCACTTTTCATTAAAACTTCCTAGTCAAGTCATTATTAGGGTTTAAGGGGGGTTTAAGAGTGTTTGGGGTCCTAGGGATGGTTCATAGAGATTAGAGTTTGGATCTTTAAACCAATTGTGATAAATTCAAGCCAATAGACCTTACCACCTTCCTTAAAGTGTTGGTATTCCCATGAATAAAATCCAAGATATATGAGCATTTGAAGATGTTCTTTGTGGGAGAAACACACTCACTGAGCAACTCCTGTGTGTGTGTGCAATTAAAATGATATACTATAGAGACTTCTCCTAAGATTCAAATTATCCAAAGGGATTATAAACACTATTAAATAATTAAAAAATAAGGTTAGAATAATTATTACTTCTAAATTATTCTTTTCTTCACTTTTTGATGACACAATCATAGTGGAGGTTATGGATTGATCTATCTATAGACATAGACTTTGAATATTGGCATAAACCCTATTGTTATGAGCCACTCTTTCATTATATACAACTGAAATATTAACTTAGAGATCCTATGGAGTAGAACCATTATCCTAATTAGGCCATTTGACTTCCTTAAATAATACACAATCATTTATCTCAATATTTGTGTTTATTTGCTTGTTGAACTAGTCATGGAGGTATTTTTTATGGTTATTAAAGGACTTGTTTAGATGATCTATGATTCATTCTCCCTCCTTAACTTGATTTTTTACGCAAACACTCCCCATTATTAGGGTTGTTTGTAGACCAATTATGAATGGTTATTTTCTTGAGGTTCATTCATAAAGGTTAGCCCCCAACTACCAACCAATATTTCATGAATCTTTAGTCCATAAGGGGACTTAAACTTCCTTAAGAGATTTGGCCCTGAACATGTATGTGGTAAAGTGGGAGAGCACTTGAAGTTAAACTTTGAGTTGACTGTGTTGAGGTTCTTTGGCTTGAGTAGGGTTTTGGAGACACTTTGACCCTTTTCACACTTATTTCCACCTAAAACCTCCACATCAGGATCTTGAACATATTCATACACCGCTCATGAACCATTAAACTTGTTTCAAGAACTTGGAGGAACCTTAAGATGGTATTAGGGTCTATGAGCAGGCTTGTGTGCTTGTTTACATTGGTCTATCCCCAAGGGTATTTAATTTAAATCTAAGTGATAGCCCATTTTAGGGTGTATTTTTTCATTATCCATCATTTTTTATTTCTCCAAAACCTTCTATTGATCCTAAACTATCTACATACCCTTCATGGCATGGACCTACCATTTAACCAACATAACCAACTCTCATAGACAAGGCTTGGTCTAAGATAAAATAGTGGGTATACCCACTATTTTTGTAGATAAAATGGATATGTGATTTATTTCATCTAGTCATAATCACCATTTTTATTAAATTTGGAGGCTTTTCCATGCCCATAAGGGTCCTAAACCATCATTTTGGCTTAGACTCATAGTGAACTACCTGTTAACTATGTGTTTGGGCATGAAAATGTTGAGTATGGCCTTCTCCATTATTTATTGAGTTTTTTGTGATAATTAAGTGTACATAACATGTCTTAGGTATGAATATAATCTCATATTATGACTTTCTAATCCTCTCTCTAATTGCATACACTACCCTTCTCAAACTTGGGGCTCTTGTTTGAGTATTCTTGTGTGTTCCCATGCCTATGTTGATGTTCATTTTCCTTATTATATGTTATGACCATAAAATTTTCATTCTCATTCAATATGAACCATAATAATATTCTCATGAGTTTTAAATTTTTACCATAATCAAGGTATGGTCCTTCATATGCTTTAATCTACTATAGGTACATAGTGATATATGCTCACTATGTACAGGGTCTAAGTATCATATTTGTATGAGGGGAGAGTGATCAATAGTTTTTAAAACTATGGTAAAACCTTAATATATTCACTCATACCATTTTAATTCTCAAACTAGTCCTTATCCCTTGAATGGTCTACATAATGTCTTTTGGAGACTTTGCTATAGTAGGCTTAAAATGGATGGTTGTAGGTAGTGATTGTCTTTCTCAATAGAAAATATGACCATATAGGTTCAACATTCGTTGGTTTCATTTATCTTGAGGGTTATAAGGTATTATGGAGGTCTATTGGCATGATATATACTTATAGGGGAGGGTAGAGGAGTGAATGAATATGACTCTAGGGTGGAGGAGGGTGAAACATGAATAAGAGAGTTGGAATACATTATGGATGGTAGTGAAAACATTATGTAATGACATAAGTATGGAAATGGAGTGAGATGTTGCATGGTAACCATTCATTGACAAACCTTATTAAAATTTAAAACCCTCACACATATACCTAATCAAATATGGTAATCTAGAGGTAGAAATGAATCCTATACAGCTAAAAGATGGAACATAGGAATATTCAAGGAACCTTAATTTTTGTAAAAGACCTTAAACTATGATAAAAATAATTAAGTGAGCTTGGAGGTGAGGAGGATAGTTTATAATCCTTTAAGGATACCATGGAGGTCTAAAATATTATCACAAGGGCATGATGATGATCTATTATCAATTTAATATATCCTTACATGTTTTTATGTTGCATTTGAAGAATTTGTAGATGCCATGGATCACACACAGTGTTCACCATCATGACCCTCAAATACATATATCCTTATTATTATTGAAGATACTTTAAAGTGATAAGAGGCTATTGGACCTCCATCCTAATCAAGGAGTCATGGAGAAACTTTGAAACACTCTACCAATACTTCAACTTAGCTAATTAATTTTGATGAGGATATTCAACCCCTATCCATTACATAGACCTATCTAAAGATTATAAACAGGAGCTAGTCTTGAAGGTTTGCTAGTTTTATGAGCTCACACATGTGAGTCAAGTTTTAAAAATTTTGTGATAGGCTTTAAAGACCTAAGGGAATAAAATCAATCATTGGTTTGAGTAGGCAAACTAAGAATCCATGAAAACTGTTATGTCCAACTTGGCCTATGTGAATGGGGATGGTATACATATTCCTTAAGTTATTAAATAATTTTCATATAGCTTGTGAGAATAATACAAAGAAAAATTCCCATGGGTGAAAGTTGACTAAATGTACTTCCTGAATTGGCCCCCCATTGTCTCTCCTTTATATGGTATACACATAAACTTGAGGAGATCTTTGAGTCTACCAATGAGATCAAGGGGGAAATAGGATAGTTTTGAGCTTCCTTTACACTAAAAAACATTTATTTATTCTCTATTTTATAGTACTGACCTTCCTCTATAAAACCATGACTCCACTTGAGCTAGTCTATACTGTACACATCTATTGCATATGAGAAACTTTTGCAACCTACCATTTATCTATAAGTATTCTTGTTTTAAACCTAAGATCATCATTATCAAGTGTTATGGAGGGAAAATAGGGGCCATGTGACATTTTGAATGTAATGGTATGAATTGAGGGAGTTAGAATGTCACTATTTAGCACATGTAGGGCACATTTGGGAGGATTAAGGCATTGACCATGATGATAATGGATTCAATGAGGTATGAAATGGTATAATATTAGATTGATGAGGATTATGAGGTCTATAAAATATTTTTGAGGTGACTTAGTGGTCTATCAAATCCAAATGAGGTCTCATTATGATAAAAGCATTGATTTTGTCACATATATATGACCTTAAGAGGCATATCAACCGAATATCATGTCAATATCACATGAGAAGACCTTAATGACCTATTCAAAAATTTAACTAAATCCTAAGACACTTTTCATGATGCTCTTGAACTTAAAATATGAACCTACCTTATGTGACTTAGCAAAGAAAAGGTGTTTATGAGTTTTAATTAGGTTGCCCTCTGAATTCATCTTCACCATGGCATTTCTCACTTGTTAGAGCTCCATAAAAATGACCAAATATCTATAAACATGTGTGATCACTATGAAAACACTTAATTTAAGTTGTAAAGGAGATATGAATACTAAAAAAGTAAAGTTATAACATGAAAAAATAGTGAACTACTTGAACACCCTCCAAAACCATAAGATAACTAATAACCATGATACTAAAGATGTATAATAGTTCAAGGGAATTAGGTTGACCCCTTTATAGGTCTAGGAATAGAAGGTGGTCAACACTAAATGTATAGGTAAAATAAAGAGTTACTTTATTTGTAATTATTATAAGAAAACCACAACACATGATTAAAGATTACATGATTATAACAACTAAGAATCAAGCTAATCAAGAGAGGGAAGAAAAGGATTTTTAATTTGAAATATTAAATTTTATGATCACTTAAATTATTTTATCACATGTGTTTTATTATTAGATAATGGAAATACTTTGTTTTCTCTTAATTTAGGTTTGTCATTTCACATGAGGCTTCAAAACTATGATTTCAAAAAGTTAGATGATTCCTTCAAAATCCAAGTGTAATTAGGAGATAGAAAGTACATGTTGACCCTTTAGGTTACCCTAGCCTACACCGAGCTCATAGGACACTCCATACAAGGCTTTCATGTTTGTGTAGTAATAATTCCCTTAGAAATAATATTGCACGTAGAGGTCCCCAACAAGTACCCAATGATGTAAATTGACATAAATCCATACCTCAGTTGAGTCCCTTAATGTGCCTATTAAGAAATCCTCATTATGTACCCCAAATAAATATTTTCATGATTAATGCTAAACATAGAATTAAATGGATACACAATCTATGTGTGTAAGGTCCTCAATATTTAGGTAGTGGTAATTATTGATTCTCATAGTTAACCTACCCTATAATCATTAAAATCATAAGGACCAAATAAGAGGTTACATGTTTTCCTAGTATCAAGTTCTCTAAAAGCAAGTCTGTGCATAGATGTTTTCCATCCACACTCACACTCAATAGTTAGCATAGGTTTTCATATCAAATAAGTGTTGGTTTTCACCTATAATGAGTTTATAACACATATCCCATGTAAATATCCTTTATCACAACAACACAATGTGCAAGTCATAATACATGGGTATCCCCAACTTCATGTAGTAAAAGAGATAAGTGCATAGGGAATAGTTTAAAATCATAAAGGTCATGATTAATATATCCAATATATTATTTTACCTTATTCAATGAATTCCTCACACTCAACTAATGAATTCCCATGCCAAATCATATATCTTCACTTTTATGCCCTTATAAAATGTAGACTATGATCTAGGTTACACACCATTCCCTTTGCAGACTAGTACAAGTTATAGATGATGGTTTAGGATGGTAAGACCATCAAAAGAGACTATGTACAAAAATAATTTGGGCCTTGTTTATTTATACAAAAGATCACCCTCATCTCCCTTCACAAGCTCATAAATTCATTATGCATCTAATTCACTATACAACCTTCAATGTACACTCTCATCTATGCAGAAATCAATACGCATAGTTTAATGCAAACTTAGTCCCCAAAATATAGGTTCAAATTCTAATACCTATTACACATATAAGATAACATGGTATAACTTGAATATGAATCCATGTAGTCCCATGTCAATGGGCTAGTCTAGTTTAATTTTTAGGTGGTAGCCATGAATAAAGGTGGTAGCTGATCCTGATTAGAGGTTGAGGGGTCTTAATTTTAATAAAATTTAATGAAAATGAAACTATAAAATTATTATAAAATGATCACACACCACCATTGGCTACCTATATTCCCTTCATTTTTGGATGCACACATGGATCGACAAGTGACCTTCCAACTACTTCCATGATCAAATTATTAGGTCTAGATTAAATAAGCATGGCATTTAGTAGTTATGGAAAATACTTTGATGATCTTAATTAACCTTAATATATAAGCATCAATTTGTAATTTAAGTTACTATCTACCACCTCTAATGTTGAATCAATCATGAAGGGCCTTGCCGAGTGTTATATAAACCCTGATTTTTATTGTAAAATGGTTGACATTTCTAAGCATTGTAAGACTACCAAAAATTTCCCTCCAAGATCCCTTTCATGGTATAACAAAGCTCTACCTACTCAAGTTTATAATATTTCCTTAGAGCTTGAAATCAATAATAACTGATTTAATTTTATTCACACTCTATGTTCTATGTGCATTCATGGATGTTAATCTTTGTATATGGATGTCCATGCTACTCATTATCATCCTCCCTTTGCACCTCTACATAGAATAGTTGTTTATGTAGGTCTCATGATATGTATACATGGGTATGTATAGGCATTATATGTGTATATTTTTTCATCCATCCTAGTACTTCACTATGTTCCCTTACGTCCATATGAAACACTTATGTAGTGTGCATGGTTTGAAGATCTAACAACCAATTCGTTAGTTTTATTATGTAATTAAGTGGGTGAGGTGATTGATATATTATTGGTGCATCAAATTTTAAATTATATAAAACCTCTTACCTTTTCTATTCATTTTCCTCTTTTTATGCTTAGGTTTAGTGATAGCTTTAGTTTTCATTTTGCTCTTTGTAGGTCTACGTGTTGATCCTAAACTAGGTGTATCTAGAATAGAATGAAGCCAACCTACTCTAGAGGTTCATCCAAAGGAGTTGAAGAGTAAAAAAACTTAGGGGATGATCCCATTATTATAATGAGACACTAAATCACTATTAATCATGTAAGTCCAAGGTGATAGGCATGGAATAACTACTCACCAGTGTGCATGAGAGCCTTTCACACATGGGTGCACATTTTGAGTGATTACAATACCTCCATGTTTAAGGTTAGGGATGTATGAAAATTGAAAAAAATAAATTTAATAATGATATAAATTATACTATTATTATTTATCATAATTTCATAGGATATAGTGATGCAAACAAACCTTACAAGTTTTATAATCCTACTAGTAAATCAACAATTATTTCGAGGGATTGTAATTTTTTCAAAAATGAAGTGTATGATGATTATAATCATGTAAATAAAAAATCATAAGTGAATGGGTTTATATTATTGAATTTTATTTTTATAGCTTAAAAATCCATATGCATGTTTCTATTTTGACAAGAAATAATACTAGCTCTTTGCAAGAGACTAGTCATGCATCTACATCAACACCAAAAAAAAAGTGTTTGTTGAATCCTCATCAAACCAATAACATGTTGGATAATAATTATGAGAGGAGGATCAAAAGGATAAAAAAATTAATAATTTAAGTTATTTTATGATGTTTATGATGAAAATACTATGTTTACATTATCATTTGTGACTAGTGAACCTAGAAGTTATGCAGAAGCTTGTTAAAAGAAAGAATGGGTTGATGCTATGAAATTAGAGATGGATTAAATTGAGAGGAATAATACATGGAATTTATTTCCTAATTTTTAAAATAAATATGTCATTGTGTATAAAAATTTTAGGACTTAGTTAATCTAAATCCTATGTTTGTTAAAGTGTTGAGTAGACTAAATCATGGAAATAATATGAAATAAATACAACTATTAATTTATTACAAAATTGACTAGTTTTAACTTTTTTAAAAATAGTAATAAATAATACAAGTAATGAATTAGTTGAAGAACACCTGATATGAATGATCTAAATGCTAAAAATTGAGATGAAATCTATTTTAAGTGTCATAAACTAGATCTCAATATCAAAACCCCTCTTAATCAATAGTTCCATAATTGGATAATAGCACCATTATTGACAAAATGGTGGTAGTGTCTTGATATTGGTGGTAGTGTCCTCTATGCAAGACTCTCATGAGATTTTGGATGCACTTGTGTCTAGATCTCTAGGGTATTTTATTGAGTTCATGAATTTTATAACCCTATATTTTTCCTATAATGAATAATTTATTATACAAACCCTAATACTCCATATAAATAGGGCATGAGAGGAAAAGTGTGTTTGTTAGTAGGGTAGACTAGACATCCTCAACACTCTAATGTGAAGAGAGTTTCCTACATACCAATAATCCTAGGAGGGATCAATCTTGATGTAGTCCTTCCCACCTAAGTATTGGTGTAAATGCAAGTGGTAGTGAGCTTGTGTGACTTGATTTTGCTTGATAATAGAAATATAGAAAATCTGAGCTTAGGGATGTTGTAGATGGTAGTACATAGAAGCAGGGTATAATTATTATGTGTTTGAATGTTTATTTATCATTTGATTTCTATCCAATGGTTATAGGGATAAAATATATGTATATATATATATATATTGTTTTGTTAGTTTTATGGGTGATAAAATATATCTAGGCTGACATTAGGAGGTTCTAGTTTTGAAAAGATATATGTTTATGAAAAGTAGGAAAAAAATAATTAGTGCCATTTTGGGACACTAGTGCTATGTGGTGTTAGTGTCCAGTTGGTAAAACACTAGGCATGAAGTGCTGAGATTGAGTCATGAGGGTATGAGACTACTTTGGGACTGACTAAGGACACTTTTGGCCCATAAAAAGGTTGGATAAGTGTGATGATAGGATTTAGTATAGGTATAGGGATAAAATAATGATATGTAGTCTCAATTAAAACTCTTAACACTCAAATAACACTTTTGAGTGATTACATTTGGCCCCCATTTATTCTAGAAATGCAACAAAGTGAAATGTCTAAGATAAAGGAAAAAGAAGCATACCTAGACATTAATTAGGAGGTGAATCATATGAAGCTATGTCTGAGTATGTGCAGCATGCTCCAATACATGTACTAAAATTGAAACATGCATAAATCATTCCTTAATAGATATCAAAATAAAAATATGAAACTGAGTAAAGAATTAAAATTGAATAAAACTAATTAAAGAAAAAAGAAATATGAAAGGAATGAATACACCTCACTGGGTATATGAACCAATGCATGAACCTAGTTATAACTTATGTATGTGCATGTATGTAGTGATACATCAATGAATAACTTGGACTAAGTTGATGGCTTGCTCAATCCTCATGTATGGGTGGCTCAAGAAATCAATCCAATTTTGAATCCATCATTTTTCACCCCTACTTGGTGGATCATGACCTATGAATATCTTGGATTAGACTGATAGTGTGTCCAACCCTATCATGTGGGTGGATCAATAACTCAAGTAGGCTATGACTCCATCATTTCCAACCCATGTGTAGTAAATGCATCTAAAATTAAACTATGTGAATTAATGTAAATGTCTAACTAGGTATATCTAATTATGTATGCCATCTTTATAGCCAATTGGGTACATTGGGTAGCTTTGGACCACTTGATAATGCCAACCACTATAGATGGAGTAAGGCATTAAACTAGTGTGCAACATAAAATATGATGTCAGGTGTACATAGTGTAGAGAATGACATGGAATTTTTTATTTCATCTAATAAATCAATGTGTAAGTGAGCATAAAGAACTAATATGTCATGTACATGCCTATAAATTTGATATCTAAGTATATGGATTCTGGATTGAGTTGTAATAAACTATATTTGGGTATATTAACTAAAAATAGGAATAGACATGGTATGCATGATGCCCCTAATATAAATAAATTTATATGAATCTAAGATGAATTAGTGTGAATCTGAGCAAAACTAAATATAACTTATAAATATATAACTAAATCCAAGTAAACTTGTACTATATATACTATATTATTTTGGCTAATATGGGTTTTTCTAAAATTGAGGCTACTAGATAGAGTGTCATATCTTGGATAGTAGTTCCATGTGGTGCTAGTGTCCCCATCTAGGCATTATTGTCCTTTTGGTCTAAATTCTATACAACTATACTACTTTTTGGGTCCCTATTTTTCCACTATGTTTACCTATGTTTAATTTTCTATAACTAAGCTTGTGTGTTGAAAAAGATACTATGAGTGAAACATAGGAGCATGATATCTATGACAAACCCCTATGAGTGCCCTCTATTTTTATGGGTTTTTTTCAACTTGTGCAATAATTGTCCTCAAAATAAAAATCTTTGTAAAATGTGTGTTATCTAGAGCATTTATGATAATTGTGTAATAATCTAATATAATGTGTGTACATAACATCAAAATGTCAGATGATCTAAGCATAAGTATGTAATGTAAGATGTATGTCATTATAAAATTAACAATATTTTAAGATATATGTAATAGAAAATTTGAGCAAAACTAGGTAACTAACTAGGGGGATGGGGCATGATGTCCATCATGACACCCAAGTAGGAAGGTTAGATGCATGAGGTCCCTTATGGAATTTAAAACTAGTGTGTGTAACAAGAAAAGACAAGTTTTATGGCCATGATGCATATAAGAAATCATACATACAAAACACATGAGGCATACAAAGTAGGCCAAGGGCCATAATACAAGGGACATGGGTACATGTTACTAAATATAAGAAAAAAAGACATATAATGACATGTTCAAATGTCCACATATGCAAGCAACAAGTGAGTTGGTGTAGACACAAATAAAAGGACATGTTCAAATGTCTGCATGCATAATCAATAAATCACACACAAGGACATGGGTACATGTCCAAATCATACATACTATGGATAGAAGTCACATAAAGCCAAAGAATAATGGCATATTTAAATTCCCTTGAATAAAAGAAGCATATATATACAATGAAGTCTAAACTAGGTAAGCTAGAAGTGAAAGTATGCATGAACATGAAATGCAAATCTATGTAATGGTGAGGATGTCTATATGTTGAGTCTAAAGTAGTAATAGCCAACAAAAAATATGAATAAGAGTAACATGATCACTATCAAGATATAACAATTCTAAATTTGGGATGTTAAATATAGAAAGATTGAACCTGGTAGTCATAACTTTGTATATGATGCCCCCAAGTGGGTGAATGTGTTAAGTGAAGACCCATGTATTGTTTTATATTCCTCCAATGGGTAGGTAATAATAAGTCTGAATTGGTGTAGTGGACCTAAGTCTTGTAAGTAATCTACAAGCACTTGAGAAGAATAAGTGAAGCATGTATGTATGATAAAATTGACTATACTAAGTTAGTTAACATATTTAGTGTCTATAAAATATAAGAAATGTAAACATATAAATGTATGCATGCTATAATTTTGTGTTTTCTGAGTAACTATTTGAATGTTTTTGAAATATTATAATGTTTTTATAGTTTATGTAAATAAACTATGTACAAGGAATATGAAAATAAACTATGTATAAGGAGTAAGAGAGAGGAAAAGTATGTACAAGAAGAGAGAAACCATACTAACTGATGAGTCTCATGCGAGAATCACTATCATTATGGCCTATGTCAAATAAGGAAACCATGATCATGTATTTTATGTGAAAGAGCAACTGTGGTCCCATAATCTACTATATTGAACGATCTATATCTATATTTTCTAGTGTAGTGGTGCTAAGAATTTGTCACACTAATTTTGGTATCTTACAAACTATAGGGGTCTTAGGGGCCCATTTGGTAGAATAATATTTAGGTGGCATAGGTGCCCTATGTTGATAACCTTGAGAACTCAATAATACTAATCTCGGTAGAAAGTGAGTAGAGGGAGGCCCTCTAGAATATATAATATATCTCTAATATAGGGGTATCTCTAACAATGGTATTCATGGGTGAATATGTGTACATGTCAATATTATATCAATAAACCTCACTTATATTAGTGGATTTATTAAAATTTATAGTGTATCAATAATAATTGTGTTATGAGCTATAACTGATAACTATACTATATTTGCTAATAGTGTTGTAACTGCCTATGGAATATGTAGAGGATACTCATATGGAAGACCCTCAACTTTGACCACCTAATTTTCATGTATATATTTAATGCATCTATGTGCTATGGATGGGATGGCTCATAACTACTATATCCATGGCCTACCCAATAACATATCAAATAGTCCTACACTAGGTACTAATAAGAACTGAGTGGCCACATTTGTTGGTCTAACCTATAATGGAAGCACAATATCCCTGATGGACCTCTAAATATGACCACTTAAACCACTGATGATTGTCTCTATAAGGGATATATCCTACTTTTAATACCCCAAATGATATAAAAGTGTCATAGTGCACATGATAATTTTTGACCTATTGTCAATCATAACACAATAAATAGGAAGATGATCATGTAGGCTCATATAAAGAGTGCATATAAATCTATATCATCATCAATAATATCTTACTCTAAGCAGGTGATGAATGGTCTAACTATAAATACAATAGTGTATATACTAATAATATTATGTAATGGGTGTGCCTCCTTTGTAATAGTATGATATAAAGCTGGTGGTGAATGTGCCTGATATGTGTAGTAAAATCCTAAAGTTCTCCCTACCTCATTTATTGTGTGCTTTGGAAATAGATCTTAGAATATCTATAATGACTTATCTTCCATTTACTATAATTTTAGTGCCTCTATGGGTGTTCCCACATCAATAATGTTAGCTTCAATAAAATATTGTATCTTATGTTTTATGATGATGCATCTATTTATTATATGGCCTAGTGTCCTATGATAATAATATAATGCATTAAAATCATATTTATTTGGAATATATTGTGTCATATCAACCTCTTTTATGGGAGGGAGAGATATGATATTTCATTCCAAGAGTTGTTGTAAAACCCATATTGGCAATTCTATAAGGTTGGTGAAGACTCTATGTGGAGGAGATGATAAAACCAAGTAAGGAGATGGCTCTAAATTTGCATTAACTATGGTCTTTTGATCACTCTTGTTTTTATTGGCCCTTAACTTATATGGAGGCTTATTTTAAGTCTTAATAGTTGATTTTAATCCATTGGTATATTTTAGTTTTCCCATTGATATAAGCTTGACTTTTATTTCTTTTATTATGTGGCATAAATCTATGAATTTTGGAAACTTCTTAAACAAGATATCTTCATGCAATTCTCATAGAAAAATGTATTTGAAGATGTATTGAATCTCTTTATATACCATGCGGCTAGTCAATTCAGCTAATATATTCTAGTATCTTAAGATGTATTCTTTAATATTTTCATTTGAATTTTGTTTCAACTATGCAACTTGAGCATATGAGATCTTGTCACTGATATTTATGGATAAATGTGTTAAAAAAATGTCTAATAAATGATTTAATGATATTATATATTAATTTGGTAAGTCATAAAACCATTTTAAGTCATAATCTTTTAAACTGCATGGAAACAACTTTGTGAGAAGTAAATCATTGCACATGTAGTCCAAACAAGATACATGAAAACCTCAGAGATGGTGTTATGGGTCATCCTTACCATCATACAATGTAAGTTTAGGTGAAAAAAATATAGATGATAAGGGAGTTGTTGATATGTCATGTGCCAAAGCTGTATGTAATAGGACATTAGAATCCAAGGCATGTGATGGCCTAGTGGCTCCTATCTCAAGATGTAACACCTTATCCTATAGAGTATGAACCTTATGCATAAAGGATTATAGATTTGGAATGGAGGAAATATCCATAAGAGGTGTAGCTATCATTGAATATTGTTTAATTAAAATTGTTTTTTGTGTTAATTGAATTGGTCCTACTATAGGTGTGATAATGTTATTAGCCAGGGGAGTTGAACATTGACCATTTTTTGATTTATTCTTAATTTCCATTATGGATTGTAAATTTTGTGTATGATAAAGGGGTTGTTACTAAATTTTATCTCTAAATATTTTTAGGATCTAATCCTTATTGATAATTAGGTTGTCATTGTTAAGTGGAGGGAGAGTGTCCTCATTTCCAATTTGTGTACCATCTTGATCTTGATTATATTGTTCATCTTCAGATGCATTATCATTGAAATTCACATAATAAAGGTGTGAAGGATGAACAAATAGAGTTTCAATAGGTCCTTTATCCAAGGTATAAACTTGAATAGTAAGAATTTGAATATTCTCAATAAGATTACCACCTAGCCTAACACTTCTTAATGGAAGAGAGATATCTCTTTTAGATGGAATATAATAAAAAAATTGAAATAGATATACCAAAATAGATTGTATGAAATTTGAAAAACTTAAATTAGATAGTGAAAATAGGAAAAATAAGGGTACAAACCTTAGGAAAATCTAGGGTTAGGGTTTGAGCAATGTTTAAAGTAAGTTGGGTTCAATTTTTTTAACCTTTTAGGACTTAATAAAAGTAAATCCTATATTTTTTAAATAGCTGAGTAGAATAAATTAGGGAAATGATATACAATAAATATAACCACTAATTTAGTATTAAATTGATTAGCTTTGACTTTTTTAAAAATAGTAATAAATAGTACAAGTAATGATTTAGCTAGAAAACACCTGATATAGATTGTCTAAGTGCTATAAATTGAGATGGAAGCTGGTTTAAGTGTCATAAACTAGATCCCAATGTTATAACTCCTCCTAGATATTATTAAAACAATTTTATAGTTGTGTTATTATTAGAAAAGTGGTGGTATTATCCTTTATGCAAGATTATCCTTGGAACCCTATATTTTTCCTGTAATGACTAATTTATTTTTTAAACCCTAATCCTCCATGTAACCAAGACATGAGCTAAAAAGTGTGTTCTTTAGTAGGGTAGGCTATACATCCTCAACACCTTGTTATGAAGAGAGTTGCCTAAATACTAATAATCTCATGAGGGATCAAGCCCGATGTATATCTCCTCACCTAAGTGTTGGTGAAAATGTGAATGATGCTAGCATGATAGTGGCCTTGAGTACCTTAGATGTGATTGAGACTAGAAATTTGAAAAATCCAAGCTCAGGGATATTGTAGATGGTAGTATATAGAAGTAAGGAAAAATAAGGATTGATAACCTTAATTGTGCTTAACTTTTTCTATGTTTGAATGTGTATTTGTTTCTGATTTCCATCCAGTGGTTAGAGGGATACAAGTCATATATATATATATATATATATATATATATATATATATATAATTTTGTTTCTTATGCCAGTGATAAAAGATGTCTAGGCTGACCTTAGGAGGTCGTAGTTTTGAAAATATATCTATATGGGAAAAGATAGAGAAAATTACATTATCACAATTTTGGGGACATTGGCACCATGTGGCGCTAATGTCCATATAGTAGAACACTAGGCATGAAGGGCTAGGATTAGGAAATAAGGGTTTGGAATAACTTTGGGGTTGACTAGGGATGTTTGTGGCCCACACAAATGATGGATAAGTGTGACAATAAGATCTAGGATAGGTTTAGGGATAAGCTAAGTATATGTAGTCTCAAGTATCACTATTATCACTCAAATACCACTTTTGGGTGATTACAGATTAGTTTAAAGTTTTTATATAGTACCAAGGTTAAAGGTGATGACATAGTTGACAAGATAAAAGTTAGACTAGTTAAAAACATATTTACATAAACATATGGGGTTGACTATGAGGAAAGTTATGCACCTATGGCACATCAAGATACTATAAGACTAATTTTTTTTATAGATAATCATAAAATATGTAAAATCCATCAAATGTATATCAAAAGTACATTCCTAAATGGATTGATTGAAGAATAAGTATATGTGGGGCAGCCACATGGTTTTGAGGTAAGGATAAATAATTTTGGGTATATAAATTGAATAAGGCTATTTATGGGATAAATCAAGATATAATATCTTAGTACTATTTAATTTATATCTGATTACTGGATCATATATTGATAAAAATTCAAAATGAACCAAATCTTTATATATAGGCATCTAGTTCTAATGTTTTATATGTTTGTCTCTATGTATATGACTTGATCTTTATAGGTAGCTCTTTAGAGATGTTGAATATATTAAAGGACTCTATGGAATTATAATTTTAAATGAATGATGTTAGATATATGAAGTAATTTATTGGCATGAAATTCCATCAAAATAAATACCAAGTATTCATTTTTCAATCCTAGTATGCCAAAGATATGTCAAAGAAGTACAATATTCAATATTCAAAGACCACAAAAAATCAGATTTAAATTCGATAAAATATTATGAGGATGTAATTAATTAAGCTAATGAAAATGATTTTATAATCATGGTGGAAGGTCTTATGTCTCTCAATATGATAAGACCTAATATCAGTAATGGGGTTTTACTAGTTTCTACATTTATGGATAAACCACCACTTAAGCATTTGAAAACAATGAAGATAAGTTTTAGATATGTCAGAAGTAATTATAATCATGGTATTAATTTTATAACAAAAATTTAATTATTTTTAATTGGATCAACTAATTTAGATTGGGGTGGATCTTTTGATGATAGGAATTCAACTTAAAGTTATTGCTTCACATTGGGAAGTGGGTTGGTTTCTTGGTCTTCAAGGAAATAGGCTACAATTTCATTATCCTCTAATGAATATAAATATACATCCCTTAAATAATTTTAAATAACAATATTATGGTTAAGAAGAATATCAAATGATTTTAGAGATAGATTAAACTTGAGCCAACCAATATTTTTTGTGATAATAATGGGGCAATACAATTATTCAAGAATCCAAAATTACCATGCTAGAATTAAGCACATTAAACTCAAAAATCATTTTGTTAGAGATTTGGTCAATGATAAAATATTTGTAATTAAGTATGTGATAAATCAATATAATTTTATTGATATTATCACTAAAGGATTTCATAAGTATATTCATGGAAGACTTAAGGATATGATAGGCATTTCACCTCTTTACATCAAAGGGAAGAATGTTGAGTATGATGCCAATATGGGCACTTGAGTTATATTTTTATACGTAGTTTAGTTTGTTTTTTGAATTTTTTTTTGAATTTTTTAAAATTAATTTATGTCCTAAATTATTTTTTTTGTCATTTTAGAAACTTTCCATTAATTTCCTAAAAAATAGATGAAACAATCAATTAACTGTAGTTAATTAAAATTGTACTTAGTTGAGTCTAAATCATTATCCATTCATCCTTAAATAGGTGAGGAACACTTTATAACTTAGGTAATTGATAATAAAATTATTTTGGTCTTAATTTATATATTTAGATTAGTTGGGGCACCTAGGTTGACTAAGATGTTTTTTAGTTTCATGTTTGACTTTATTGTTGAAGAAGAATCTTGCATGATGTCCAAATATTTACAGTGAGTTAAACTTAGCTTCTTTAGTCTAAATTCAATTCACATAGTCTATTTTAGGTTCACTTATTGGTATATATTTTTTATATTTATATTTTTACTTTTAGACTTCACTTGCATTGTAAATTTCCTTCTATTAATCTCTAATTAGATTGATTTATTTAAAAGAGTTACACATAATATAAGTGTGGTGCATTATTCCACTTGGATAAGAGTTTTTCATGTTTTATCTCTGATTTTATTTCAGATATGCATTAATTTAGACTAAAAAATTTATTTTATACATTTTGAAGTTATTCAATATAATTTTTGGACAATAATTTCACTTACAATACAACTAATTTGACAGCTAGTAATTATGGGATAATTTTGTTAATAGATAACTTCAATTTTAGAGATAAAGAAAGATAATTTTCACTCCATACAATCATTAAAAACCTTAAATATGATTATTTAAATTTTTTAACATGATCCAAACTTGTTTTATTATTTTATATAGCCCTTGGCCTTGTGTATGCTCAATATACACCTTGCTTGTATGGATACATTATGACTTGTGTGTGGGGCATTTTAGCCTTTTATGATTTTAAGACATTCTAATGACCCTTTTATTCATCCTTGGGCCTCAAATTTGTGACATTTATGTGAAATTTATACAATCTTTATGACATATTAAATGTCCCTTGTATGTGGTCTCTAGGCCTTCTTTCATGAAAATTGTGTGACTTTGCTTAAATTTTTTGTTATGGTGCCAGGATTCTTATCATGTACTACTATGTATCTACTTATCTCTCTATAATTCCATAATATATATCATTCCCATACTATTTATCCTCTTCAATGCTTTAAACTTTTCAATAAACTATGCCTATAATACATATGCAATACTAACAAGTTCTTACATGCTTCGTTCATTATCACAATGCTATATCAAACTTACATGATGAAAAAAATACACATTTTTCTTAGTAATTAAATGTTACATCTATAATATTTCAATATAAATTTAATATATGCAAATGCTATCACATTATTATATATCATTCATAAATGCTCTCACTTTTTATTTTTAGACAAATGATTTTTATAAAATTTTCCTTATATTGAAAGGAGGGAATCACAATGAGATTTCAAAAGAATCACATTTTTAGATATGATAATTCACAATGTGAAAAAAATAGAATTTTTAATTTATGGGAGCATTTAGATTATTTATGCACTCTACTAATCGAACTTATTGAGTACAAACACACTTGTGTGAAGATACAAGGATTCAATTTTTTAAAAAATATCACATTTGGCACTCTATATAGTATAGGGGGAATGATATACATTCATGACCAAGTCACTAATTTTCAAACATCATATTTTCCCTTTTTCAAAAAATCAATTAAGTTTCAAAAATTTATAGTTCAAATCTATATCCATCTATAAAAATGTGATTCATCTTTTGAAAGTGAATCTCTTTTTAGTTTATAAGCCATGTACTAGTTCCCACCTATTATATTTTGGTTAAATAAGTGGGCTGCATGAGATCTTAGTGACACTCAATAATTTTATTTCACTTTAGAAAACCATTATGTTCATTCCCATCTATTTTCACATTATAGAGTAATCTATGAGGGTTGGATCATATATATTTTGAACTCAAACATTTACACTACTTATTCATATTTAGACTTGATCACTCTCAATTAATCACTTATCCACATGCCTCAACAAGGGGGCAAGCACATCTCCATGGCAAATTCAAAGTGTGTATAAAAACTTAGACATTACATTTATTTTACTCTAGTAATTTATTCATCTCTAGAATAAAGGGGGGATATAGACACTAAAATTTAATCAATAAATACTTGAAAATGCTTGTCCTTGACATCTTCAAAATGCTTAGTTAACTTGTCATTCTAATGACCATTTATCTATATGAAATCTTTCAAATCCTTTTAATTAATAATAACATTTTCCAAACTCACCTAATTTATTCTTGTTCATCCTTAATCAGTAGATATTGCATTATAATTTTATTATAATAAGCCTTTATCCATTATAGAAATGTGTGAACTAGGAATACAAGGATGCAATATGTACTTGTACACTAGTGTAGACTTACCCCTCATACTCTATTGGTTATTTTTAAAAATGATATGCTTTCTAACTTATTTATTGCACATGACAATAGGTTTGTTATCAAAAATAATAAAATGTTTTCCTATAAGAGCACATAAAGTGTCTCACTTCATATATTTGGTTAAGCTATCTAACACTCTCTTTCAAAAGAATCTATCTAATTATAAAATATCTCTACTATAATTTTTATACAGTAATACAGTCATTGGATAAGTTAACATTATTTTCTACTAGGTCAAGGACATATTTTACCAAGCATTCTAATCAAATTTTCTAGTTATATCTAAATTATCTTACCCAAAGGGATAACTAAATCAACTTGAGGTCCACTTAGACTTTTTAGGCAACACTTAGTCAACAAAGGGTTTTATAAGGATAGCTCAACCATATCCCAATTCCCCAAAATTTTTACTCTAGACATTTGATCTTGTTTGTGTACTCATGAAGGTTAGGGTTTTGATTTTTTAGGTGATATTAAAATATAAATTATCTCTAAACATAATAAAATAATATTCAAATAGATGTGAATTGATCCATAATTTTAGATTTAACACATAGTCAACATAGATAGATTCACACTAGTAGACAACATTTCATTATGAACCTGTATGGATATTATAGACTTGTCCTAGAATACATTGAAGTCTTGTTTTAAGTTAACATTGTGTTTTTAGGTTATTATAATTATTTTTATATAGTCACATTAAAAAAAGGATTAACATTATGAATAAATCATTTTGTAAGAAAATCTCTCTAACCCTAACTCTACTTTCCATTTTTAGAAGTCTATAACTTTTATAATTTTTTATATCACTCTATTTTTTTATTAGGTTGTCTTATTGTATTGTTTATCATCCTAGATCATATTTTAAGTTTACATTACTTTAGATTTAATTTCATTTAATAATTAATTCTAATAATAAAGAGAATGAGACTATTTAGAGAATGGATGAATAAGATCCTAAAGTTGATAACAAATAAAAATGACATGAAACCAAGGATATATAGATGGACCAAGGCCAAAGAGGTGATAATTAAGGTTAAAATGTTTCAAAAAATAATTTACACAAGTGGACCAAGTGTGATAATGAATGACAAAAATACAATGGAAAATGGTGATAAACAAAAACTAGATGTCTACAACCACATGTATTATGATCATAACTTTATAAAAAAAGACTTGTTAGCCTTATGATTTTCTCCATGATGTTGATATCCATATAGTTTAAAATCCCATAAAAATTAACATATAAAATAAAATAAATAAATAATTTTCATTGAACATAATCTAAATTAGGATGCATGTGGAGTAAAATCACTATTTCTAAGAGCATGAATTTTTTTTAGATGTTTCAAGTCTCTTCAAGATTGGATCAGCTCAATCATATGGCTCTTAGTAATATAATATCAAATAAATAACATCATGTGGACTCACCCATTTATGTAAATAAAAATAATATAATTTATTATGATAATATTAAAATTGATTCAACACTTATAAAATAAAGGTGAAGCCACATGGAAACATATTGATCATTTTAAAAGTAAAAGAAAGATTGTTATCCAAGAACTTTCCCACATCGTTGATCCTCTAAAAAAAAATCTTCTGATAGTGGGAGGCCCATGTTATAAATAATGATAATAAAACATTCATGATTTAAATAAATTTCCACATGGACCCAAACATGCCTCCAAAGGGATAGAAATGAGTTTCATACATCTATAATTTTCAATATCATCAATTTAAAATATCAAATCAATCCAATGACTTGTGGAGCTTGACATAAAAAAGGTAGGACTTGTGAGGGAAATTATTTTATGAAAAATAAACATTCAACATAATTAAGTAAAAAAATAATAAAATTTAAATCATATGTACTTTAGTAATATGGTTTCACTACCTATTTTTCATTATGAAAGTAACACTGAAAGGGTTTTTTAAATCGACCCCTTTTTAGGAAAGGAATTGAACCCAATGGGGTTAAAAGAATCCCTAAAGGCAATTTTTAATTGATGAAACATAAGTGAGAATTAAATTTATTAATTATTTTGGTTTGAGAATCATATGCCCTCATGATTATATAAGCCCCAAATTCTTATTTGAAGAAATAATTGTCAACAAGAAATATCATAATTTTTAGAACAATTGAGAAAAATATTTCAAGTAATTAAAGAGTAATTCAATAATTTTTTATAAGATCATTGTGATTTAAAAATTATTTATAATGGATTCAAAATAATATAAATATTCATCTATATAAATCCACACATCCTTATTTTCTTCTCCCTTTTATTCCATTTAATTTGATATTATGCCTAGTAATGTCGTAGTCACATTCCCTAGAGTGGCCTCCCACTCATAAAGCTCTAAATTCAAGGGAATTTTTATAATTTTTCTATTCCCATTTTATCTTACCTTAATATTTAATTATATATTTCCTAATTATATTATATTCAACCCCTTGAGGTTTCACCACAAATACTCTATGTAAAACTCGAGATAAAATATGATCCAATGTTTATTGATAATTCCAAAGAGATTTTTGAACCTAAAATTTTGAATAATTCAAAGAGACTAAGAGAAAAATAATTATATAAAATTATAAGCTTATACTTGAGGCATATGATTCTTATTCATAGACTCATTACCTTAGGTTTTTTATACTAACCTAAGCACATCCATGTCCTAAACTAGTTACTACCTTTATGACCTATTACCATAAACCTTCAAGGCAAATAAAAATCATGGGAAAAAGATGGAACCTACTAGAATTGAAGCGTATAGGAAAATTATTTTAATCTCAACTAGGAATATAAATTCAATTGATATAATTTAGGCTACTTATTAAAATAAAATTATTGATAAATTTGGATTCCTAAAATTAAAGCTTCTAATTGCGATAAAATATGAGCCTCATATGCCAATGTCAATAAATGATTTTAATCCTATTTCCCATGAGGATTTAATAATGATACACTACATCTAAGTTAAGGTAAAAATATAAGAGTGCATGACAATCAAATTACAATACTATATGTCATAAGGCACTACAACACCATAAATAAAAGGTACTTTGACTGTACAAGGGTCATCACCACCAACATGCACGAAGACTTGAAAATTTTATTCCCTATAATAAAGTTAAATTACTTTACATAATTAGTCTAGTTAATTTTTCAGCATAATGGATATCTTTTTAAACATTTAAATTAAAATATGGTAGATGGGGAGAAGATATTTGTACCAGTAGTAAAATGTACCTACCACCTAGAGAAGTATTATTTTATAGATATTTTATCTAGGTATTCATGTCATATATCATACAAAAAATTAAGGAATAAGTAAATATATACACGCTCACAACCATGCACAAAAATTTATTCCTAAGAAAATTGGAGGAAGATTGGTATTTCATGCCCATAGGTCCAGTTTTTAAATTGTGAAGGTTCACACATCCAATCTTTATGCTACAAAAATATGTGTTAGCACATGGAAGGAGATAACTCAATAAAATAGGATATTTTAATATTTTGACTAAGTATAAGCCTCATGTGCATCACTCTTACTAGATAAGTTGTATATGTTATAAAAGTAAAACACATGGCAGGGAAAGGGTATTCCAACTTAGTAAGGTAAAATGAGGTGAGGTGGATTTAATAATGAAAATAATAATTAATTTTTTACTATGCACCTAGATGAGGTTGTTATAACTTTACATGTTGAGAAATAACTAAAAAATGATAATTTCATTATGTAGGAGTCTACAAGTATTGGGTAGGAACAATAAGAGTTTGTGCTTGTGTAGGAAAACATAAGGTTTACACTTGTAAAAGAGCATACAAGGTTTAAAAGTTATATACAATAACACAAAATAAGTGAAACTTGTAAAAGTACATGAAAATGATCTGACTAGAAAAGGTTAACTAAAGATTAACACATGAATGTGGCCTATTGAGGAGTATAGTTAGTGAGAAAGAAAACATTTGGTACCATACAATGTCAAAATAAGGATAAGATTAACATAGAGGATAATTATTATGCTAAGAATCTTAAAAATAAGATTAATGGATCTAGATGAAGATGCATTAGGGTTTGAGAATATATATATATATATATATATATATATTCCTTACCTATTAGAGATCATATTTAATGGGTTCAAAGTTATGTAGAAGCATTCATATAGCAATAAATACCATTTTTAATTAAGGAAATAAATCCTCTAATGTGGATACCCTTGGGTGTATTTATAAAAATAATAAAGGCTTGCATTTTTTAGAATGTACTTAGGGTATATGTTGAACATATAATATTTACAATTTTAGTATATCATGTTGATTTCCTTATTTTTTATGGAAATGGATAGATGTGGTAAATTTTATCTTATTATTTTAACCAATAGTTTATTTTCCACATTCTTAATGACACATAGTCGAGTAGATTGTATTGTGTTTTTTTCTTCTAATGCATGTTTACAATAAAATATTATTGTGATATATGAATTTTTGTTCATTTTTTATGTGTATATTTTATATGGCACATGAACTATATTTAGGTAAATGTAGGCTTAGAGCAGTGCATATATTTTTTGTGGTTGCATACATAGTGTTGGGATAGTGTAGAATATTTTGTATATGAATAAGGCATTGTACATGGAATGGTTATGTTAACTTATTCCAATAATTTAAACTAAATTAGATAGGGATATGTGTGTAATGTATACACTAGGAACTAAATGACACTTTGTGCATGCAAGTAATATATGTTTTAGGATTCATTGATGTGAGTGAGTGTGTATAAAAATATGTTCTAGGGTATGATAAAGTGTTTAAGATGAGGATAATTAGAGTTAGTTTTAGGCTAACATTTTGGTTCTAACTAAGAAACATGGATGCTTACTATCTCTCTTTAGTCATTCTAGTTTTTTATAAAATGAAACGCTAAAGGTGAGATGATATTTTAACATTTACATTAGGTCTTATTTATACAAAATATATTAACATTATTTGTGAGTAGGAGATACCTAGTTTTATCCTAGAAGGGATTTATGAGAAATTATTGATAATATAGTCACTAAAATCTAGTCACAAATACTTGATTATGTCATTTTTGGCCCTATTTCACTTTAATTAATTTGAGCACTTAACATGGACCTATTTTTCCACCTTAGTCTATCTTGAACACTTATATTGACCTATGCTATTTATAAATTGATATCTAACACCTAATTTTTCTTATAATGGCTAAAAACCCCTCTAATCATTTCTATAAAAAATCTATCTCCTAAAATTCATATGTTTCCATATATGATAGGATCAACCAGTTGGGTTAATAAAGGAAGTCGATATTGACCTATATGGGTCAATACTAACCTTAACCCTTTAATGTAATTTTTAAATTTTGAATGCCCCCTTAATATTTTATTCATATTTTTAGAATATGTACCATGATTTTTCCCCATTTGGATTGGTATAAAATAACACTTAAGTCACTTATTCTATCACTTGGAAATTTTAATATAGAAGTAAACCTACACTATTTAACATTGAGAAAAACTTCCCTAATCTTCCCAAATATAATTTTGATCACTACAAGTAATCCTTAACTAAGTCAAAATATTATTTTATCTAACTAAAAGAAAATCATGATCAAGTATTAAATCTCTTTCTAGATGCATTCATATAGTCAAAGGAGCAAAATTTCACAAAGTATTCTAAGTGAGAGAAATAAATGGGATCAATTCCATCCTTGGAGTATTGGATACAAAGGTAGTGTTAAATCATCATGGGGGTGATTTGATTTAGCTCAACCCATTACACTCCCTCATTTTTCTATTTATAGGTTTTTAATTATCGCAAGCCCTATTAGGGTTGAAACTTTGGATATCCTATTTTCAAGTATTCCACACATTTAAAAATGTTAAATATCTGCATATAGATCTAATTAAAGATATTATATATAATAGTACCTAAATTTCTTATTTTTTTAAATCAAGGATCAAGATTGACTAGTTCAGGTCAATAGTGGTAGTTGATCTTAACCCAAATAGGATGATTATGAATCTATTATTTTTTAGTCACAACTTTTGGGCACTTATAGAGCCTACTCCTATTTTTATGATTTAGTCATTTCTCAGTCAACATAGTCAAATATAGGATAAAAACAACTACATTTTTCATTTCATAGTTAATCTTATTTCAATCGATTGCACTTTGTTAAATTAAGTATTTTCCTTCATTTATACTTGTCATAATTTATTTTATGCATTTTAATTTATTATATTCCATTTATATAAATTAGGTTTAATTGACAATTTAATTTAAGTTTTGTAAAAAACATATTAGTGAACCTGAGATAGTCATGTACCTTTATTATTTTTCATTCAAGACTTGCTTCAAAAAATATATCATAGGGTTTAGATAAATTCTTAAACATTTGACATTAAAAGAATTTTATTTTGACCTTGGATCTAAATATGACACTAAAATAACTTGCTTTTGACCTTAGATATAATCGATAAATCTGAAAGAACTTTATTTTGACCTCAGATCTAATATTTAACATTGAAAGTACCTTATTTTGACCTTGAATTTATAGGGAATTTACTAACTTCCATACTCATTTTTTTACTTTATTTTTTAATATTTCACTTTCACTTTTCTATTACTATCATTTGCAAACAATTCTATCAATTTATAGGATGATTAATTTTTGTTTCAAATTATCTTAGTTTCTATTATATGTTGTATTCCTTTAATAATAAAAATCATTAAAAATAATGTAGTAAAAGAAATTGAAACCAATAAGGATCAAATACTTAATGAATGACTCTTAATATTTTAATATATTGTTATAATATACAAAATGTTTGTATGGTTGTGACTACAAGAAGGGGGTAAATAATTACTTACATTATACCAAATGATCCTAAACTTGATTCACCTCTCAAAAATAAAACCAAAATGTATGATTTTTTAGATCAATCATTACATACCAATTCCAAGATTTTTTTATTATATTTACTTCAAATAATGCCTATCTTTAAGGATCTCCTCTATGTGATATTGAATGAAACAATGGTACAAAATGATGTGTAAACCCTTTATATCTCTTCAATTGTTAATACATTAATATGCTCAAAACATAATATTTTCATTAAAAAATAATATTTACCTCCTAAGCATAGAATAGATGCACACCTTCCATTATATATTCAAGTGTGAATTTAAAATAAGGTAGTCTAAAGAGTTTTGGTTGATATCAGGATTAAATATTTGTAACATATATTTTCTCAAATTATTTTGTATAGAATATAATTACCTCATTCATTATAATATGAACATTTATGGATTTAATAATATTCTAAGTAAATTATTAGGATAAATTATATTTTCTATTATAGTGGGTCTTAAAATAGTAGATACAATTTCCTAAGTTATGTCTAATGATCTAAAGTACAATATACTACTAAGAAGAACATGGATTCATGAATTATATGTCATACTATATACTCTTATTAAATTAATGAATTTAATTTATCAAGGATACATTTACACATGCTCATTGGATAAATAATCACTCTAGTATTATTTAATGATGCAACTTGAGGATTATTTTATTCCTTACATGTAACTACATGTGAAACAATACAAACAATGTGAACGATGAATTTTATATACTACTCTAATAACATCATCAACTTAATATAGTTAATATGGATTTAGGTTTACATATCTAAAAAAAAGGGATATACAGGATAAGGGTTACAAGCACATGATCAAGATATTATTGATCATATTCAAGAAGTTTAATCGAAAGTATTACAAGGACTATGTTATTTTCAAGGTTCGGGATAATCAAATATGGAATCATCCACACAATTTACTATTTATACACATTTCCTCAAATAACAATCCAATCTAACACACGAGGTTCAATTTGAATTGACATTACAATTGATATATCTAGACATGATAGATGATACAGCTTCACCATAACTTTTTACATTAGATGAATTTTATGATGGAAAAGATATCCTAGAATATTTTGGTGAATAAGATGATCTCCCTCCATTATATCATAAAAATAGGTTTTTCACCTCGATAGTTTAGACAAACTAATGAGTTTGATACCTTGATGGTCCATATACTATTATTACAACACATTATGTCAAATATTGATCAACTTTACTTAATGAATAAATAATCAAATGTAATTTTGAAATAGATAAATATCCAAAATATTATTAATATCTTTCTTAAAAAATAAGTAAGATATATATTTATGACAAGTTTTAAAATATTATCCATACTTATTTTCTTGGGATTATTTAGACATGCCAAGCATAGATCTTTTAGTAACAATGTTAGATATAGTATTACATCTAGATGCAAAACCTATCAAACAAAAAATAGGAAAGATGTATCCTCAAGTGGTATTACTAGTAAATAAATAAATATAATTATTAATTAAAGCATGATTTATCAGAGATATTGACTATCATTCATGGATATCAAATATAGTTCCTATTGTGAAACCTAATAGAAATGTCAGATGTTATACAAATTACTAGGATTTAAAAGAACTTGTGAAAAATAGGAATTCCCTTTGTAAAATATCGATATGATCATAGATTATATAGTTGGATATGGGATGTTATCATTTAATTATGGATTTTTAGGATATAATAAAATCAAAATTAATCTTGAAGATAAAGAAAAAAACTTCATTTATTGTACTTTGGGGAACATTTATCTATACATTCATGAATTTTTCACTAAAGAATGTAGGAACTACTTATCTACATTCTATGACACATATTTTTCATAATTATATACATAAAATAGTGGAATACCATGTCAATAATTCTTGGATAAATCTAAAAAATGAGAAAATAATGCCATTAATTTATGCCAAAATTTTGAATGTTTTCACAAATATAATATATGTTTAAATCGATATGTGTGCCTTTGGAGTAACCTATGGAAATTTATTAGGATACATCATATCTCAATGAGGTGTTTAAGTGGATCCTAAAAATGTAAAATCTATTTTAGACATACCTCCACCAAAGGAGTTAAAGCAATTATAATATTTACATGGAAAATTATAGGCAATTAGACATTTTGTGGCTCAACTTATAAATAAAACACAACCTTTTACATGATTATTAAAAAGGGCACAAAGTTTGAGTGGGATGAAAATTGTCAATTTTGTTTTGATGCTATCAAATAATATTTATTGGAAACACCTATTATCATGTCACATATTCTTGATAAACTCATATTATTATACATTTTTGTTATAGATCATGGGTTAGGGGCTCTCTTGGCACAATATGATGATCATCATAGATAATATGTAGTATATTATGTCAATTTTACTTTGGTTTAATATGAAAATAACTTAATAAATATGGAAAAATTATGTCTTGAATTAGTTTTTGAAACACAAAAGTTGTGACATTACATGTTAAACAATGAAACATAGGTCATGACAAAAGTGTATCCTATCAGATTTATAATGTCAAAATTAATTTTATTATGACATATTGATAAATGGGTCATGTTACCCAAAAATTTTGATTTAAAGTTTATTTCAAATAAATCACTAAAAATACAATTTATTGTAGATGAATTAGTGATATATCTATTAATGTAAACACTACCAATTAATGACTTGAGAGATTAATTCACTTCATATCATGTTAAATATGAAATTTAGACAATTTATTTCAACGTGTCTAAATGTGCCATATATTCTGGTGTTGATATTGTTTTAATTAATTCTCAATATTAATATATGCCATTTTCATTGTAAAAACAATATATCATAGTATGAATCATTAATATTTGGTTTATACATAGCATACACATTATAGATAAAATTGTTACAGCTATATAAATATTCTCAATTAGTGGTTAATCAAGTATAAGACATATACCAAACAATAAAATAAAATATAATTACATATAACTAATTGGTACATCAGTTAATGTCAAAATTTGAGCATTCTCTCATAGAAATTATTCCCCAAAAAGATAATTAACACATAGATGCTATGGCTAGTACATCACCAATAATTCATAGTGATATCAATGATGATCATTTTATTTTTACGATACAAAATTTAAAATAATTATTCATATCTATAAGATAAGTATAATGTTTAGAGGTACTATCATATACTCACAACACACACACACACACACACACACACACACACACACACACACACACACACACACACACACACACACACGTAACTTTTTATACAAAACAACAATACCTAAAAGGCTACACACAATGAAAAATAGAAATTACAATTTGAATCTACTCGTTATGTTCTTATTGGTGGGTCTTATTCAATATAACATTTTATGGGAAATTACTTAGATTTTTAAATCATGAAGAATCTAAATCAATAATACTTGAAATACATGATAGTGCATGTGGCAGTCATATTAATATCAAAGATATGTCTCAAAACTTACTACAACAAGGAAATTATTGGCCTAAAATATAACAAGAATGTCAAGAGATTGAAAAACTTTGTCTAAAATGTCAAAAACATAACAACCTTAATAATGCTTTATATACACATAATTTTCAAACTTTATCATTTACTAACACTTTCTATCTTGAAACAACCTATCAAGTTTTAATATCCTTGAGTGCATGCCTTAAAGGGTTTACAGGGAAAGGGGTCGGTAGGCTATTGGTTATTTTTAAAGACATTTTTACTTATCTATCATGTCTATATCCATTCTAGCTTCCTCATATTTGATCCCCTAAACTATCTCTTTCCATCCTACATCATTTATCTATATCAAGACCTATAATTTCTTACTATGTCAACATGTTTGATGTATTTTTAACCATAATCAATACCTTTACAAATACATCAATAATATTGATACAATTCTAAACATTTTTATGCAAGATTCACAATTAGGTCAACCTAGCTAACATAGTTTGAGGTTAGTTATCCTGTTTAAGATTAAATCAAGTTGGAAGATAGCATCATATTAATATTTAGGAGGGATTATTATAATTCACCACTATAAATAAAAGTTACAATTTCAATCCAATACAGAGAAACATTAATTTTTTATTTCTATTACTTTCATTGCTACCCTAAGTCTACATTTGGAGGAATTATTGCTTAGATATTATCTTGAAGGGGAATCTTGTCTTGTGGAATATAGAATACAATAAGATGAGTCCTTTTATCTTAGAGATTTATTAAAATTTTAAAATATTTACAACCACAAAAATATATTACAAATCACCATTGGCCAAGGGGGAGATTGAGGATTGAAAGGTGTTGTTAATGGTAAGTATATCCTAACCCTAGATCTATCATTTGATATAAATAAGTTGCATAATTTCTTGGCTAATGCATGTATATCTCATTTTTAAAAATTTATATACATTTATATTTAGTATGGCTTTAGGATTGTTTGAACTTTCCATCTATTCACCTTAGGTATCCTAGGCTCCCATTTTCCTACCATGGTTCCTTTCTTATTTTTATATGTTTCTAACCCTTCCCCCTTACATAAATTTATTGATTACAATATTTAATTATAAAATAATAGACCTAACTAGAGATATTTTTTTTGTGTTGATTTCTAGAGGATTTACAACCCTTTCTATTAACATTGTGTTGTAAGTGCTCATCTTGATAGGTTTGCAAATCCATTTGGTCATATCCCAATTCATTAAATATCAATGAGATCTCATTGATTTAAGTCTGAATCTTTAGATAGGATAGTTTTAGGTCAATCCTCACTCATATCATACATTATTGTGAGCCCGATGTGAAGTTAACCATCTACTTCACTTCTTTAGCCAACTATTTATAATAGGTAGATACAATTTTAATTTTTACATTTTAGTAAACTATTTCAGCCAACACAATACAATTTTTTATTCATATCTATTTTTATCCAACTGTATCAAACATATCAATACAATTATTCCTTAGCCATTTTTTTCAAATTTATTTCTAGTGAGCTATATTAAACATGTCAATATAATTATACTCATATATATATTTTTTTAATGTCCAGGCAATCATGTCACACTTTGAACCTTAAATCTCAACTTTTATCTAGTAAAATATATTGAAAAACTTGATATAGTTATGATCAAACCCTACTTCCATTAAACTATATCTATATACTCAATACATTTATGTATTTAATTTTTTTCTATCAAACCTTTTTCTAATCAACTATATAAAACTAATTGATATATATATTTTTCTCATTTTTTATTCTATCTAAACTATATAAACATGTTTGATTTAGTTTTGGTTTACAAATTAATGTAATAAACTACATCTAACAGCTCGATCTAGTAATATATTTTTTCCTGTAATTTTTTGACATAGACCATATTAATCTACTCAATAAGCTATGTACTTTGTGTACAATTGCATTGACTAACACTAATACAATTATGTGTGTTCTACTTTTTCAAGCATGAGTATGGTAATTAACTTTACATTTAAGAATATAATCACACATTTAATTTTAAGTTGATTTCCTATTTAATTTAATTTGGTGAATGCTAAAAATTGGTTTTTGATATTGATTTTTTAACTTTAGTTTCTATTTGTTTGGATTCCCCTAGAAATTATGTCTGAATGCTTTCAAAATAAATAGATATTATCATGAAATGATACATGGTTTTATATTTATAATCCTTAAATATTATTTATATACATCATGGAGTGATTGGCTTACCATAATACTCATGGCCATAGTACATAGATAAACATAGACTTTAGTTTCAATGCCTCATGGTATATCAAAAACACATAAGATTCTATTTTTATTGAATTTTAGTAAGTCATCCATCCATGTAATTTTTTAGTACACTAATTAGTAGTTAGAATCAGGAATTTACTCTCAATTTACCCTCAAAATTAGGTTTAGTGGTTTACAGTATGGTACTTCCTCCATAGTTCTTTAAAACATTGGGTTGGTATTATCCAATAGAAGATTCAATATATTTAGAATCCTAAAAATAAATCAAATCCTTTAGTACATATAATTGATCTTATTTTCAAAAAAATAGATAGAAAAATAATTATATTTTAATCTATTACTTGCTATTGTATTTTGTATTGTAGATTATATTGACTAGTATCAATAGAATTTTGTGTTGTGTGATGTAACTACATCAACCATCATCAATACACTTACCTATGTGTATAGACTACATCAACCATATTGATATAGTCTTGTGTGTCTATATTATTTATTTTATCAAACAAAGCAATATAATTTATATATAACCTATCTATATGCCTATGAGACTATAACAAATAGCTTGATACAATTAAGTTTTAATTTTTCTAGACCTTTATCTTAAAAACTGCATTAAACAAATTGAATAATCTATTCCATGTAACACATCAATGATATGGATCTGATTTTTATCCCATCACTTATCTATGTGACTTTGTCAAAAAAATTGATATAATTCATTCAAGTCTTTCTTCTAGCTCTTATACCAGACTATATCAAATAATTCGATACAATATTTTTTGTAACATCCTCTTCACTAAATTACATTAAACAAATTGATATTATTTTAATATCCCTAATTTTATTTGTTGATATAGTTAATTTTTTTTGTTTATCTTCATTTATTATCCCAATTTAGTTTATACCTCAATATTCCATCATGTAGTATATATTTGATGATTTTGAGCAGAGAACACAATATGACATGATGGACTTGACCAATTCCCATAAAGCTCATAAAACTTGATTTAATATTATCAAAAACTAAGATAAAATAAATATTCATGTGACTACTAGGATTACCACTTAAAATTAACTCCATATCTCCTAGCCTCTTGATCCTTTTAACTTTCCCCTACACATGCCTATTGTCAAGGATGAGAGTGATCTTGAGTATATTGTCAAAATAATATTCTTTATTAATGAAATACCTCAACATAGGGGCAAGGATCTTATGGTAATATAACATCATGATGAGAAACCAAATATTATTTCCCACTTTACTTACACATACCATTTATATAGGATTTGGGGAAAGTTATTACATGACTTATTCCCTTCCTTATTCTTACACCATACCTATTATAGTCATTACCATGGTAAGTGTTTCCTATAGTGATCCTAATAAAAATTTAAATATAAATATTCATGTTAATGATACCATTGTTGCATCTCAAACTACTTATACTATCTAACAATATCTTAATACTGATAAAATCTTATTACAAGCCATGAATAATATGGCTACCTTTGAAAATAACAATGTCAATTAGATGTTTCAAATGAAAAATCAATTATTGAAATTAAAAATTCATCCTTTTCAACCTAAATGAGATTTAAAAATACAAACTCCCTATTACCCCCTCATATATTCATAAGGTAATATCATTCCTCAACCCACACTCTATAATAAAGTCATCAAACATCTTAAAAATAAACCATTAATTCCTCAAATTACAAACATAGACATATATGGTATTACTCCTTCTATCACCTATAATGGAGCTATTGATGTTGTTTTTAATTTGAAGTATTTTGGTTATATTTAAAAATATTTTATTAAACTAAATATTTTCATTGCTACAAAACTTCTAGTGAAAACCTTTTTAGGTGATGTTATAGATTGGTATAATCAACTAAAGTCTAATACTATCTCTAGCTTATAATACATAGTGATGTAGGAACATGTAAAAATTAGTTAAATTTTAGTTTTATATAGATTTTTTTTAGTCTTATAAGTCATTTATGTTTAATAAATATTTATTTTTAGGATTTTGGGTACATTTGAGGATCTTAATACTGAGTTTTTGGATTTCCTACCAAAACCAGTCTTTTGAAAATTCAATTTTTCTTTAAGCTCTATAGTGGCTTTAACATGTTTGTATAAGTGGAAAATGATTTATTTTAAATTAATTATTTGTATTTTATGTTTATGTATTTTTATTTATAACTTAACACTTTCTTACTTATGATCTCCATGTTTAACCTTGGTTAAAGTCAAAACATGATGACTTGTCAAGGCATTTTTCCTACGTTGGAGAAGATTTAGGGGTAGTTGAAATAAAAGAGGTGCATGAAAACTATAGAGGAAAATTAAAATAGATAAATTTGAATTATATATATGTGGTGGATATATTAAATTCAAGAAATAAATAAAGAAAAGTATTAAGAAATAAATAAAGAAAGTTGTTTACAATTTTATGTGTAGTTTGTGTATCGAATCATGATATAAAAGACTAAACTGATTCTTAGACAGAGTTATTTGTGTAATAAAAATGGATTATTTTTATGTCATAAATTTTATATTGTTTTTATTTATGATTTTATTTTATTATTTCTATCAATATCTAGGTTCAAAGTTGTAATACATAGTATAAACTAGATTTGAGTACTCTATTTTGCATAGTCAAGAATTGAAGTTGGTAACATCACTTGAGATTGGTTCAAGTGGTTTTATGAGTTTTATGAGTAATTTTTAATAGTTTAAAGTATTTATTTTCTGATATTAACCATTAATATAACTTTAAAGATAAGTCTGAGCTTAAGTTTCCATCCAAAGCTAACATAGTCCTGTAAAAGAAACTCAAAACCCTGCTAAATTGGTTATTAGACATTTGTGATGATTGTTCAAGAGTAAATAATAATTAAGGGATTTTATAAAAGGTATAATATACCATAATAAATAATTATAAATAATTTAAATTTCATGGATTTAAAAATTTTCTTCTTTTTGATCTCTCAGGCAGTTAAAGGACCAATAAACCCAAACTAGGGTTTCAAAACTAAAACATGATTATATACCATTCCAACTAGTCAAAATTATTGATAATTTTTAAACATATATATTTTTATATGATATAAAATATAGTTTTAAAGATGGTATAGGACCGTATAGTATGGGAAACTAAGAGGTGACAATGAATTAGGCCTAACTAGACCTAAAAGAGCAGAGTATTGAAGGTTTTTAGTTGTTTCAAGTCCTTACAAAGTTATTAAATTAATTATTGAGTTTAATATTATATAATTGAATAATTATATAATGACTAAAACCTAATAAATATTTTTTTATTCACAATAAGATAAAATTAAGTCAAGACATGGCTAGAAAGGGCTACAAGCCTAAAACACATAATTTGGTAAATTTCTTATTTTTTAACATTGAATCAAGAAAATTTAAAGTATTTTTAGGTTTGGGCTCATGTAATTGTATTTTTTAAATTTATTTACAAACTAAATAAAATTTCTTGATTATTTTCAAGGCAAAACTTCTTAAACAAGGCTACAAGGACTAAAAATTGAAAATAGGGTATAAAGAAGTTAACAAGGAATTGAGTTGTAAGAAAACTTATCCACCAATTTTTATAGATTAAGTTATTCAATTATATAATATTAAACTCAAACATTCATTGAATAACTTTATAAGGACTTGAAATAACTAGAAACCTTCAATACTCTGCTCTTTTAGGTCTAACTAGACCTAATTCACTTTCACCTCTTCGTTTTCCATATTATATGGTCTTGTACCATATTTAAACCTAAATAATATTTTATATAATGTAAAAATATACAAAATTTTAAATTTTAAATAATTTTAACCATTTGTAATGGTATATAATCATGTTTTAGTTTTAAAACACTAGTTTTGGTTTATCAGTCTTATGACTAACTAAGAGATCAAAAAGAAGAAAATTTTAAACTTAATGAAGTTTCAATTATTTTAAATTATTTATTTTATATTATACCTTTTATTAACTCATTTATTAATTATTTAATCTTGAACAATCATCACATATGTCTAATAACTAATTTAGTAGGGTTCTAAGTTTCTTCTACATGACTGTATTAGGTTTGAATGGAAACTTATTATCAATCTTATCTTTAAAGGTATATTAAGGGTTAATATCTAGGAATAAAGACTATAAAATATTATCAATTAATCATAAAATTCCTAAAACCACTTGAACTAGTCTTAAGAGACATTACCAACTTCAATTCTTGATTGTACAAAACATAATACTCAAATCTAGTTTATACTATGTATTAAAACTTTAAACCTAGAGATTGATAGAAAGAATACACAATAATAAAAAATAAAAAATAAAAAATTTATGTCAAACCAATAATCCACTAGGATTCCTTAAATAACTCTACCTAAGCATCAATTTAGTCATTTATATCATGATTCCATACACAAGTTACACATAGAATTGTAGGTAGCTTTCTTTCTCTGTTTCTTGATAATTTTATTAGTATATTTATTAAAATTATTATCTCCACCACCTATATATAATTATAATGGATATCTCTTCATGTTCCTCTACAATTTTAATGCACCTCTTTTCTTGAAACTACCCCTAAATCTTCTCTAATGTAGGAAAAATGCCTTGACAAGTCATCATGTTTTGATTTTAACCAATGTTAAACATGGAGATCATAAGTAAGAAAATTTTAAGCTATAAATAAAAATACCTACACCTAAAATACCCATAATTTAAATTACATCATTATATACTTACAAAAACATGTTAAACACAATATAGAGATTAAAGAAAATTTGAATTTTCAAAAGACTAGTTTTAGTAGGAAAGCCAAAAACTCAATCTTAGGATCCTCAAATGCACCCAAAATAATATTAATGGATATTTATTTCAAATAAATGACTTATAAGACTCAAAAAATTCTTGAGAAAACTAAAATTGAACTATTTTTTACATGTCCCTACATCACTTAGTTAATGCCTTGGTTCAATAATTTCAAGATCAAGTTATTCCTTAAAATAATTGAGCCCATGTCATTAATTGTAAAAAAAGAGACTCTAAAACTACCCAAATTTTCATTAATAATTTTAAATAAGTATCTAAAAAATCCAAACACAACATGTTAGAAGATAACCTCTTTCATTTTTTCACTAACTCTCTCCATCCTAAACTCTAATATAGAGTCAAGACTCTCTAAAATCTTTGACATAACATCCTAAACTCTAATATAGAGTCAAGAATCTCTAAAATCTTTGACATAAGCCTTTTATCAAGATAAATGAAAATATTTCATTAAAATATAGTTTGAGACTTCCCAACCTACATAAATAACTCTTATTCTCATGAAATTTTAAAATAAACATGCTACCAATGATGGTGTTACATACAATTATGATTATACACATTCCATCCATGTTATTATTCCTAGTGGATTCAATGAGGTGACTCTTTCCTAACCTTTTATATAAAGTTAATTCTAGCCCACTCCCTCTTCATCATCATAAATAAACATTTTTGACATTAGTAAACTTATTTCCCTAGTATAAATCCAAAAACATATTCTTAAACCTTCAGCAAGCTACCAAACATTGGTATGATCCATAATTTTTTTTAATCATGTAATTTTGGGACATTCTCATGAAACATGTAGGCAAATTAGGAAAATTTCTCTTGATTTTCTCCTTAGTCCAAATTTTAATCATGAAACAATGTTATTTAAACATTAACAAGCCTATTAAAAGGTAGCTAAATCCCATGATTCCAAAGTTAAGCATGTTGTTCTCAATCAAGCTAATGCTCACCTTACCATATATAAATATCTAGTTTTAAATAATCAATCTAATACTAAATAAATTACCTCTAATGTTATTGAAGAATCAGTTAGTCCTCACTCTTCAAATAATGATGAAAATGTGGTCAACATGAAAAACATGAGGCATGTAGTATATTTCATTGATCATTATTGAAATTATACTTATAATAATTTTCCCACTTACATAATTGTGAAAGACACATATTTATCTCATTTTATAGATGTTGAGTATATGTAAGTTAACACCAACTCATATCCTCTGAGTAAAATAACCATTTTACTATATTCACCTAAATTATCACTAGTTCAAATTGTATCAACCACCTTATTATACTTTGGTATTCATTTCCCAACTATCTTGGCAAACTCAATATAGGTTGTTTGATTTCATACCTCTATTATCATTGCATCATTTAACATGATATAGTTAGCCATACCTAAACCCACTCTATCAACTATCTTGATACAATAAACTATTCCTAGATCAAAACCAACTACATATACTATTTTGAAGTAGTCTATTTCTATTCCTACTTTTGTTACTAGTGCATTGACCAACTTGATGCATGCACTTTAGAAATCCCCTATACAAAAAAATTCATTGAATAACTTATTATAGTTTTATCTCCTTGGAAAAACTAAAATATCCAAGATAAAAAAAAAACATAATTCATTTTATACTCATTTTAAGTTAACTACACCTCTTCCATCAGTTAAATTGATTCAATATTATGCACCTCTATCTTAGTCTAGTTTAGTTCCCCCACGATACGATGAATAGGAATCCATTGTAAAAATCTCTTAACTCCTCTCTCAAATTCATTTTGTTGATCTAATGAGGAATTATCCACATCATCATAATCACCTAATGCAACTTTTATTCAAAATTAATATCTTCCAACCTCCACCTATAGGATAAGAAACCATCTTGATTGGGTTTGAGGATATTCTTCTTAAATAATGTGAAGATATGTCCATACAAGATTATGAAACTTTGGATTCCTCTCTTTTGATTAAGTTTTATATTGATTCTATGATTCTTGATGAAATATTTATTCATGTGGATTATCCTAATTTATTAATTAGTGTTCAAGTAGGTGATATTTAAGTCAAGTGTGACTTAATTGATGAAAGTTCATATACTTGTGTTACTTCCATTGCCTTCATTAAGACTTTAGATACTCTGAATATAGACTTATAAATACCTAAAACATGTGCCAAGGCTATGTCTAAAGACAAATTCATCCTCTTAGTTCTATTTAACTTCCAATCATAGTCCATTCTATCATTATTATATTTAAGGTCATGATTTTCAATTTCCCACTATCGTAGACAATTTTACTAGGTTGACCCTAGACACATCACTTGAAATCTATCACCTCTTATGTATTATAGTTTCTAAAATTTCCTATAACAATGTTATAAACAATATTCAAGGAGATACAAACCCTTAAAATTTATAACAATTTAAATAACATGGTGTTTTTAAAATTCCTACCCTTAAACCTTTAATTAGAATTCCCTTTTATGAATATCAATGATTTAATCATCTTATTAATTGTAACCAAAGTTACAATGGACACCCCAAACTTTTTGGCAACATAAATTCTAATCTCATATATTTTGATGATGATGAGATCCATGAGATCAATCTTAAGATCAAAACCTTATATCTCCCTTATAACATTATTGTTCATTTGCCTGATTCATTATGACTTTGATCTCATTAGGGCTCAACTGATAAAAATATTTATTTAATAGTCAATCCTAAGAAACCAATTCCTTATTCTTCATTTATTTATAGATTAATTGATGCCTTACATCTTCATACACCTAATTACAATGATGGATATTTTATATATGATCTATTCTTAGATGGTTATGCACAAGATAAGGGTGTAGAAATACTTTACTATAACTCTTCCTTACAACATTCTTATGAGTCTAATTTACATTTTTATAGTATTATTTCAATATATGTAGTTCTTTCTCTTTATATATATATTGACATTATTTCTTCTTACATTGATGTTCAAAGGTCTGAGATAGAGCAGGTACTAGCTTCTTACCATTCTAATTTAGTCACCTTCGAGCCTCTTCATAGTATGCCCCTTGATCCTTTCATGATAAGACCATAAATGTTTTCTATATTTTATGATATTTGAAGCATCCTCCCTCTTGAGATGTCAACCACATTACTCTTACCTAAATTGAGGTTATCTCTTACAACTATAGATTCTACTCAATATTCTACTCTTATATGCTTGGATTATGGTTTTCTACTTGATGAGGTCTTACCCATTACTAAGTATGAATCTCCACCTATTTAATCATCTTATTAATTGTAACCAAAGTTACAATGGACACCCCAAACTTTTGGGCAACATAAATTCTAACCTCATAGATTTCAATGATGAAGAGCTCGATGAGATCAATCTTAAGATCAAAATCTTATATCTCCCTTATAACATTATTGTTCATTTGCCTGATTCATTATGACTTTGATCTCATTAGGGCTCAACTGATAAAAATATTTCTTTAATAGTCAATCCTAAGAAACCAATTCCTTATTATTCATTGATTGATAGAGTAATTTATGCCTTACATCTTCATACACCTGATTACAATGATGGATATTTTATATATGATCTATTCTTAGATGGTTATGCACAAGATAAGGGTGTAGAAATAATTTACTATAACTCTTCCTTACAACATTATTATGAGTCTAATTTACATTTTTATAGTTTTATTTCAATATATGTATTTCTTTCTCTTTATATAGATATTGACATTATTTCTTCTTACATTGATGTTCAAAGGTCTGAGATAGAGCAGGTACTAGCTTCTTACCATTCTAATTTAGTCACCTTCGAGCCTCTTCATAGTATGCCCCTTGATCCTTTCATGATAAGACCATAAATTTTTTCTATATTTTATGATATTTAAAGCATCCTCCCTCTTGAGATGTCAATCACATTACTCTTACCTAAATTGAGGTTATCTCTTACAACTATAGATTCTACTCAATATTCTACTCTTATATGCTTGGATTATGGTTTTCTACTTGATGAGGTCTTACCCATTACTAAGTATGAATCTCCACCTAGATTATGGCCATATGATCCATACTATTAGTTTCAAAAAATAGTTAGGCATTGGGTCAAGGCTTTCTTAGCATACTAGAGATTCCTATCATAATAGTATCCATAAATCTTTATTCCTACCATACATAGTAGACCTCCACAATTATCTAGTCCTAGGTGAACTTATTATTTTTATGGCGTGACTATGAATACATCAAAAAGCTACCAACATCTTCAAAATTGCATCAATGTGCTTAGTCTTGAAGTAATGAAACCCTATAGTGATAAGAACCTACAACCTCCTTAGATATCTCCAAAGTATATCCCTAAACATGGGAAAGTATATTAACTTTGGCATTAATGCACTACACATCATACATATAGATGTAGATTAATCCAATAGCATTTTTGTTATTTTTATATGGCCTATACCTTCAAATTATAAATAGTGTTATTCAGATCATTCTAAAATGAAGGCTCAACCTTATCCTAGATGCACCTTCTCATAGATAAAATGATATCTACCATATACCAGTGTAGGTTACTCACATTAATTATCCCCAACAAGAGCCACCATGTTGTCCTCCTTATTATTATCATGCTACTAATTTATCTATAGAGATCATGCATCAAGAAATCCTTGCATGACTCTTTGAAAATATATATGAGACTATGATCGGAGATAGATGCCAATTACAATAGGACTTATTAGATTTTTTTGATGATGTATGTCAAGATATATATCAACATTTATGACCATATCTTTGTGTCATATCATATTATTATTCAAATTATCATATGATTGGATTTGATTTTTGAATTTCACTATAAGTATTTTTGATGCTTTGTTATTTATATCTTGTTTATATTATGGTTATCTTTCATGTTATCTCTTTACTTCTCTACATTTACTCCACATGTATGTTAGTTTGTTTACAACATTGTTTCCTTACATTCAAACTTTATTTTACTATTAAATTTTAGGTAACACCTTTAGGTATTCTTTATTATTATTATTATTTTATTTTTATCTCTTTATGATAACCATTTCTATCCCCCTCTTTTTTGATGATCACTATTTTCATTAGTGTTTGTGCTAGATATTTTATAGGATAGTACAACTTTTTAGTGACTTGGATGCCACAGTATAGTCTACACCACTTTCATGATATTAATTTACATACTTATGATTAGATATGAGTATAACCATAATTTTAATACTTTTTACATGAATGGTCTTATACAATACCTATATTCCCTTTTATTTCCATTTATTTGAGACATACATAGGTCAAATTTGAGATTACACACTTACCTTTGGGTAAGTCTATGAGTCTTTAGACACCGTGATCTTTAGGTACTTCTTGCTAGTGGCTAAGTGTAAGACCTCTAGTTTTTGTCACTTATTTAACTCATGATTGGTTTTTTGAATCCATAAATAAGAGGAATATAAAAATAAAATAAAATT